>JAVHLV010000032.1:0-352186 GCA_036785495.1 Colletotrichum neosansevieriae | reverse complement strand
ATCTACTGCGTAAGCTATTGCGTAAGTAATTACGTAATAGAAGCCTCTAGAAGGGCTAGAATAAGTATAAATAACTCCTCTCTCCCCTACCTAGCTAGTTACTAGTTAATAAGCCGAAATAATACCTTATTTATTACCTAAGCTATTTTACGTAATATTCTTATATAATATTCCATTACGTAATATAATTACGTAAGCAAGCTACCTTACTTAAGATAATTAATTTGCTTAGCTTTATACTAGCTAGAAATACTATCTTATAGAAGGTTTTTAAATTAATCCTAAATTTCTTAAATTTAGCAGTAATAACTCCTCCCCCCTTTACTTTAAGATCCCCTATTACTTAGAAAAATAATAAGAGTAGAGATTAAAGTAAAGTAATAAGTTAAAACTAAGCTTAGAAGTATTTAAACTTATCTTATAGCTAGAACTTAGTTAGTATATTAACCTTATTAGTCTCTATTAGATTAGTTAGAGGTAACTATTTAGCTTCTTTATTATTTTTAATATTATTTAGGTTTAGTATCTGTTATAGCTTTATTAACTTAATAATATTATTATAGTAGTTATATATTTCCTCCTAGATTATCTCTTATAGATTATCTTTTTACTTATTAATATTACTACTAAATTTTATACTTTTATTAAACCTAATATTCCTTATAGTAATAACTTCTTACTTTACTAGGTGCTAAACTTAGTAGGAGTTTAATAAAGTATAGCTAATAAGGTATCTAATCTAAGCCTTAGAGTTAAAGTGCTAGAGGTAATTTTTATAAAGTTAAGCTTATATAGTTAAGGTAAATACTTTATAGCTATATTATTATAGGTGGGAGATATTTAGTATAGTAGTATTACCCTTTATAAACTAGTATAGAAGTTTATATAGGGTCTTCTAACCTCTTAACTATAATAGAGTATAGTTATATATATAGGTTACTGCTATATAGATCTCTAGCTATAAGTAAGGTAGGAGTTTTAATAATAAATAAAGATATCTAGCCTTTATCTTTATAACTGCTATAATCCTCTCTCCTCTCCTATTTTAAGCTTATATATTTAGCACTAATAGTTTAATTTAAATACCTATTACCTAGATAAGGCTCTCTACCTCTAGATACTTAAGGATTTTATTATTATATTTAAAGGCCTTAATTGTAACTTTTAACTTCCTTTTAACTAAGTTAATAAATTAGATAAACACTTTTATTAGAGTTCTAGTTAAGTAGTTTTTAAGGTAGTAGTTCTAGGTATAATCTAATAGTTAGTCTATAAAGAGTAGGAGGGTTATAAAGCCTCTATATTCTTATTTAAATAAGTAAAAGTTTAGAGCTATTTATCTTCCTAGTATTAAGGTTATAATAGACTTTCTAGGTATTTATTATACTTATTAGATTATCTTTTTAAGGCTATATATATTACAGTCTACTATTATTAGAAGTATTCTACCTTTTATTCTTATATTATATATTGCTGCCTTAAAATAGTATATTATAGCCTCTTCTATATAGCTAAGTTAAGAGTGCTAGTTACTATAAATACTCTTTCTTAGCTTTCTTCTTATTAAAGTAGTATATATATTATATTATGGGGGGATTAGGATAGTATTATTATAGAATACTACTTAAGGCTCCTTTAATATATACTTAAGAATATGTTAATTATAGATATTAAGTACTTTAGCTATAAATATACTATCTTATTATTAAAGGTAGTGGGATGGGATGAGTGGGACTTGGCGGTGTAATTGCTAAAAGGACTATGGTTAAGGAGGGAGGAGGAGCATAGAGGAGGGGAGGAATTATTATTATTATTATTATCAATACCTTAATACTTAATTCTCAAGTTTTTCAGGAATTTCTCAGCGAATTTATGCTTATTTTCAGTGATCTCTTTTGATTAGATCTGTGAATTACTTTATGTATCTTTTAAACCTATTTTTATTATTCTAGCCTGTTTGTGGGTGGAGTTGTGTTGTTTGCTGTCCTTTCTGGCCCTTATAGTCCCAGCCTTTATCAGTAGTAGTTATCTGGTCTGTTATTCCAGTAGATACCCTTCTTCTTTAAGTATCTATAGGATATAAGATTACTTACTATAGTACTATAGTAAATAGTATTAGAGAGGTATAGTATTACTAGATAACCTTTAAGTCTAATAATATTTACTATTATAAATCTATAACCTTTAATTAGTATTAGTTTAGATCTTATAAAGATAAAATCTTTATTATAAGCACTATATAGGGTCTTAAAGTATTTAAGGTTATTTAGGATATAGACTATTAAGTCTAAATCTAAAAGTACTAATTTAGATAACTTATAGGTATAAGTTATAGTAAATACTGCTTTCTTAACTTCTATCTTTTCTTTATATTACTTTAAGAGTTATTAATCCTTTATAGAGATCTTTAAATAGTTAATCTTATCTGCTAATTCTCCCTTATATTGCTCCTTTATAAGGTTAGCTACTATTTTGCTTAGAGTCTAGTTATTAGATACCTTATTAGTAAAGATATACTAGTACTTTAATAGGTAGTAAGAACCTATATATATCTAATACTTATTAACTCCCTTTTTATACTTATTCTGTTAATTATTAAACCCTTTATTAGGTTATCTCTTCTTTAACTTACTTTAAGGTTAAGGAGTTTTTACTAAATAGATTAAAAGGTTAGTTATTATTAGTCTAAAAGCTCTACTCTTTATAATATATAACTTTAAGGCTATAGTATTAACTATTTCTAGGACTTTACCTTATATACTTTTAATAAGATTATTAAGCTTTAGAGTTCTATTATTAGCCTTCTTTTTATAGGTTAACTTATATATTATAGTTTATAAAGAGAGAGGGGTTTAGTAGGTAGTATAGATAAAGTTATTAAACTATCCTGACTTCTTACTACTCTCTGCTATATTAACTGCTCTTAGTTTAGATATAGCTAACTTATACTTATTAACCTACTTAGTAGTAGACTTCTAAGTTATAATCTTTTCTTTATAAGGGACTTAAAGAACTTCTATATAGACTACTCTTACTATTTTAAGTTACTAGGTATTATTAATTCTAGCTTTTACTTTTAAATAGATAATTATATCTATAATAGAGTTTTAAGGTATAAAATAGGTTAATTAGTACTTAGAGTTAACTATCTCTTAAATATAGTCTTTAAATTAAACTATAATCTTATATAAGTTCTTAATATTCTTTATCTTATCCTTATATATTAATAGCTATATTATATATATATATTAGTTTTATCTTATTAAGTTATTAAAGAACTATACTAGCTTAGATTCTATTAGTATTACTTATTCTAATTTTAGCTAGACTATACTAGATACTAGAATAGATAATTCTCTTATTTTAATATTTTAGGTATTAGCTGTTAGGAAGTTAGCCTTTTAGAGGTAGTTTTAAAACTTTAGCTTTCTTAGAATAGTACTTAGAATAGTATTAAGATCCTCCTTTTCTATATCCTCTAGATTAATATACTTCTATAGTTCTATTACCTGGAATCTATACTAGGTTTAATCCTACTATAGGAGCTAATTAGCTAAACTATTAAGTATAGATAAGGAGCTAGAGGTTATAGTAGTACTAGTAGTAAAGAGTTTGCTATAAACTTATATATTAATAATATAGGGGTAAATTTAATATTATAGATTTATTCTAATAGCTTTAATTAGTATTATATATAATATTTAGACTATTAATTGTTAAATTATATAATATAGAGTGTAAAATAATAATATATTAAGTATATAGCTATCTGGAAATCTCTGTATATAGATCTATATATTATTTATGTCTAAAAGTGGCTAATATCTGTGTTACGCTATTGCACCACAGTTGCTGCTGCTTTTGCGCGCACTTGGCGCGTCACTGCATATGCTAAGGGGTCGATTTGATATGTTGCAGCTTGATTGTCTGATGTTTTTTTTTTCTCCTACTGCAGCTGCAGGATTCAGAGAAGTAGACTTGGCCCAGGAACGTGCTGACTTGCTCCTTATGGGTGAGGGCAGTTACTCCTGGATCAATTTGCTTGCTGGATTTAATATCTATAGCTTTTATAATAATACCTTAAATATATAAGGTGCCTTCTATCTTAATAGAGATTGCTAGAGTTTTGCTAAGTCTAAGTTAGTCTGTAGTATATTACTACTAGACTAGCTTTATTATTATATACCTTATATTAACTTTTAAGGTTCTCAGAACCTATATACTATGAGGCTATTTAGGTTAATAATACTTTTTATAAATATAGAAGTATAGAAGGTAGCAGTAGCTTTCCAGGTATTATTTAAAGTGTGTTATGCATAGTAGAGCATATAATATAGGTTAAATTTATGTGAGAAAGTGTAATTACCTAAGTGGGTGGCAAAAGGCACTAGAAGAAGTAGTGCATAGACTAAGGTACCTTAAGGCGGTGGAGGGAGGATGATTCTACGTACCGAGTATGACAGACGTCGAACAACATCATCTTTTTACAGGCGGTCCTCTCAATCCGAGCATTCGCACATGTTGCGACTTGCAAGGGATGAAGACCGGGCAGCAAACGCCCGTTCCGTTGATTTAGCGCACCTTCGATTTTTCTTCTCGACTTCTCTCGTTTGCTCCCGCAGATGGAGGGGCCTAGCACGGTTGACGGTTGACGGACGGGGAAGATGGAAGACAGGGGTCGTAGGAAGTGGGGGTACGTATCTTCTTGGATGTTTCGGACGCGGTCCATGCGCGTGCATAGGTAACTCACCTTAGTATAAGTACCTTAGCCTGCTAACCCTAAGACAGAGTATGGTTTACGTAGGAACACTCGCTTTATGCGTTGAAGTGGTTTTATGTCGGACAGAACATTATATATCACAGTACTGAAGTACGAGGCTCTCGGTGCCAAACCAACTTGCATAACGTCGTCCGCCCTTCCTTTCCCCTCCTTATTTTTGATGGGAATTAATCAGACCTCACTTTCCCCTCCTTCACACGTCTGGAAAGTAACTTCGTTTGCGTGGGCCGCAATATTCTAACGTAGGTAAGTAACTCTTAGTTTCTGCATACATAACTAAATTGTGCCCACTGAGTTGTGTCGAGATAGTCGATACCGTTACAACGTCGAGCCAAAAGCGCCTCGTCAAGTACCCTCGTAACAGGTACACCGTACGCAGTAAAGTGCACAAATCCCTAACTACCCCCCTCTCCCCCTCATTTTTCTCCAATCCCCGTGCAATAAAGTCCATCTTCGAAGCTCAAGCCCCATTTCCCCATCTCTTTGCACTTGTCCCGTCGTGTTGTGTCGTGTGTCGCCTCGCATCACATCTCATCACAATCGCACCGCCCGTATCGCCGTATCGCATTATCGTCGTGTCACTATCGCCTATCGCGCTATTTGCTGTTTCGTTCCTAGTTGGGTTTCTGTTCCTATTCCTATACTCCTGCTCTCAGCGTCGGCCTCGGCTCTGCACGGTGTGCTTCGCGTTGCAGTGTGCAGAAGCGACTGCACGTTAACGCTCATCACCTTCTTCATCAGCTCCCCCTTCTTCCCTCTGTCATCATCAGCATCTCCATCTTCGTGCCTCCATTCCATCTCGCCCACCACCTGAGCCCCTCCCTGGTACCTGTGTCCGTATGCTGTCTCTATCTTGTACGAATACGCCGCAGACTTAATTACTCACAGCAGGACGGTGGACCTCTCGTTCACAGCTTTGACCCGCCCGGAACCCACTTCTTCCCTCGTGAGTCGTGTCCGCGTCGGAGGTCAAGCTGCTTTTCACTTCCTGACCGACGACCAGTCTGTGCGCCTGCGCCGTCACCCTCGCACTCCGTCGTCTTTTCCTCTCTTACTTACCAAACTACGCAGTTCAGCTCGCTTTCGCCCACGGCCACACCGTACGTACACCCCCTTTGGGACTCCGTCCAGGTCGTCCGCAGCCCGCAATCCTCGGCCAAACCCAGACGCCTTTTCTACTGTCCTAGAGTCTCCCTCAAGGAACAACTCGCTTCCTCGACACATACCCGATCACCCCAATCCGCCCAAAAGGAGCAGGGCAGGCATCTGGAAATTAACGATTGCGACCCTGCTGGTGGTCGACTCTGGACTGGCAGTCTAACTAAGGCGGAGGAAGAACCTAGAGTCTACTGTCTGTCAGTGTCTACCTATCCGGCCGTTGCCGCTGCCGCTGCCGCTGCCGCTGTCGCTGCCACGACACCATTCACACTACCGGCCGCTGTCAACGCCGCTCCTCTTTTTCTCATTCCCTCCCCTTCCCTGGCGCCATACTCTGATTGTGTAAGGTACTTGGCTTTCGACTATTCGTACCTGGCTATACTTTCCTTCACCTTGGCCATAGGTACCGTCGGGACTGACAGTTGACTCGACTCCCCTGGGTGTGCCATCTTGCGCCCGACTCTCTTCGTCGTTGCTCTCACCGTCGGTCGGTCGTTCGGTCTTCTTCCGCAGTCCGGCGTGCCGTCTGCGTGTCTGCAGCAAGCAAGCGCCAGAAGCAGGCCAGAGAACGCCCAAACTCGCTTCCAAGCGGCTGTGTTTCATTCGACTTTGCTCGACTCGACCGAGTTCGCCTCGATCCGTCTTGACCAAATCTGTCTTCGAACCCCGTCGACAGACCTCAACTCCCTGCGCCTCCCTGGTCCCAAGGTGCGTACCAGGTCCATTTTATTCTCCTTCCATTTTCCAACCATACTTTGTACCTGCCTGCCTGTCCGATGTACTGTTCTTTTGCCTTGTGCCTGTTCGCCTCCCAGCCCCTCCCCTCCTGATCCCCATCCCCAATCCCCATCTTGATCCTGTCCCATTTGGCCCTCCACTCCCTAGTCCACATCCCACTCTATCTCTTGTGCGCCGCTTCCTGTCAACTGTGGGGAGCAGAGGCAGAAACGGAACCCACTCTCAGCTCACCCCAGCCCAGCCAGCGCCAAGTTCCAACCCAGCATCGAAGTGTCCACCTGGTACAGACAGGCAGGCATATACACACACGCGCTCTCTCGCACACATACCCATTCACACATATCCCATCCCACGCACACATACACACAGGCGTGCGCACACATAGGACAGAGTGAGAGGGACAGCTAGGCCGCAGGCCAGATAGACTCGCCGGTGGGAGATCCACAAACACCCGCCTCCAAAAGAACAGAGCCATGGTCAAATTCCCAGCTAGAATCGCCGCCAGAACCACCTTCAGAGCCGTACCTGTCATCCGGACAGGGGCCCCAGCAGAGTCAGGCGAACGAATGATCCTTGACGGAGTCGCTCTCATTCAAGAAAGCCATCTTTTTTCGCTTCTTCCCTTCTTTTCAACCTAGCTTGGCTTTGGCTCTGACTACGCGGGTCTCTCTGCATATGGTCGTGTCTTTGTTCTCACTCTGTTGTCGTCGTTCTGACTCCCAATAACCAACAACGACGACATCACGTTGTCCCCAATCTACTGCTGCAACCCCTACTTTTTTTCCCCCCACACCTGGCTTTTCGAGGGGTTCCCAGTACGGCACTGGCACCGGGCAGCCTCGACGATCCCTCGCGGAGAGCCATTGCTGGCCCGTGCCAACGCCGGATCACTCATCGTCCCGAAGCGTTTCTTCCTTTCCTCCCAATAGTACATGAGAAACCTAGGGGGCTCTTTCTCGAGCCTTTGAGGGGGTTTCTCCCTCTTTTTCCTGACCGAGTTTGACTTTGCGCACTTTTCTGTGGCTATAAACGCGACCTGAGGTCAAAGCTGGAACAATGTCTGGCCCGGGACTAACCTCGAACCAGTCAGACCTCTCGCGCTTTTCCGACTCGGAGACGGAGCAGGACCGGTCTCCTCCCGGAAAGTCCCCCGCCGACATCCTTTCCGGCGTCTACCGCGGTTTCAAGAAATTCGCTCCGAGCAGAGACGACTCGTCCAAACTCTCGAGACAACCGTCGCTCTCCCACTTGGGTTTCAAGAGCAACTCCCCGAGCCTGACATCCTCGCCTTCCCCGCCGCCCTCTGCGAGGCCCACCCCGACCCCCGACCCAGGCTCGTCAAAGAACCGTTCCCTTCAGCATGCGCGAAGTTTAAGTCTACAGAGCAGTCTCGCCAAACCTCTTCCCGAACCGCCACCGGAATCTTCTCCAATCGGCCCCGATACTCCAGCCGCTTCGCAATACAATTACGCTAGCCTTGGCGCTATAGAGGAGGCTCCGGCCGATGATACAGAGAGTCGCACCAGTACGATGGATTCAAGCGTCTCGGCGGATAGAGCACAGATGTACAGCGGAGGAACAGGATACAATACCGATATGGCCAGCAGTCAAAGTAGTCTCGCGAGTTCTTCGAGACGGGATGGTGGCGAGGAGCCGAGGGAAAATCTGACGCCGCGGAGCAACGGTCCTCTGTCCGCAGGCCCTTCGCCCTCATCGAACCCAGCCAGGGCACCCTCTGCTGCTGGCACACCTACTACTTCGTCGTCCGCCCATCTTTCAGGTCTCATGTGCAATGTACATCGCACGACAGGCAGAGAACCACATCCGCTAGTCGGAGCCACGACGACTATCCTCGGCGACAAACTGTACGTGTTTGGTGGAAGGATCCTGTCCAGGAGTCGGCCTGCGCCTTTGACGTCTGATCTGTACGAGCTGGACCTGATCCGAAGGCATTGGTCCAAACTGGAAACAGTGGGCGATATTCCCCCGCCCCGCTACTTCCATTCCATGTGCCCTCTTGGAGATACCAAGCTGGTGTGCTACGGAGGCATGTCGCCCACCCCGAACCAGACAGGCTCGGGCCCGGATCAGCAGCCGGAAGTCACCGTCATGTCAGACATTTACATTTACGACGTCCCGACACGAAAATGGACCTTCATTCCCACGCAAGATGCACCTCAAGGACGCTACGCGCACTGCGCCTGCATTTTACCCACTTCAGCGGCCTTCACGTCGCACAAGGCGCCTCTGTCGGCCCTCCAACATAACCCTTCAACAGGGAACCCGAACGAGGGAAGGATAGGAATCAATATTGACGGCTCTGGCGGCGCGGAAATGGTTGTCGTGGGCGGTCAAGATGGGGCCAATCATTACATCGAACAGATCAGCGTCTTCAACTTGCGCAGTCTGAAGTGGACCTCTATCGAACCCCTCGACAAGAGCTGCGGCGCCTATAGGAGCGTCGTCGCGCCTCTCCCACCCTCCGTGACTTCGCGCATCGGCAAGTCGAGCTTGAATGGCTTCCAGCGAGACGGTGGCATCAGTCACGAGTCCCGCGAACCTGGGTCGTCAATGCTTATTTACTCCAACTACAACTTTTTGGACGTCAAGCTCGAACTACAAATCCGATCCTCCGACGGAACCCTTACCGAAAAGCCGATGTCGGGCTCCTACACACCGCCCGGCCTGCGATTCCCCAACGGCGGCGTCATCGACACGTACTTCGTCGTTAGCGGTACCTATCTCACCTCCTCGAAACAAGAATATGCGTTATGGGCACTGGACCTGAAGACGTTGACGTGGTCACGGATTGATGCGGGCGGCGCGGTTTTCAGTCAAGGCAGCTGGAACCGCGGTGTGCTCTGGAACCGCAGGAACACCTTCGTCATCCTCGGCAACCGGAAACGAAGTCTTGTTGATGACTATAATCACCGACGGATCAACTTTTCCAATGTTTGCATGGTGGAGCTCGAAGCTTTTGGTTTCTACGACAACCCGAGGAAGACCAGCCCCATGTCTGGTTTCGTGTCCGCCAGCAGCCCCTACACCGGCCCCGGCTTGAGCTTGGCCAGGAAAGCTGGATCGACCGCAGGCGGACGGTTTCATTCGAGAGCGGCCGAGGAACTTGGAGAGAAGGCACTCGCCTTACGTGAGCTGACAGATATGGATATCCTGTGCTTGCATGGTGAAAGAATACCTATCAACTCAAGAATTGTAGCGCGACGATGGGGACCATACTTTGTGCAGCTCCTGAGAGAGGGCACGGCAACACAGGATGGCAGTGACGCGATGACTCTACGGTCCGGAGTGGGAAGCGCCCTCAGGAACTCCGTCCTGACCATCACGCCATCTCGTAACACCCACCAAAGCACAAATTCCGAGGCGAGTACAGTGATGTCGTCCGGATCCTCGGCCAAACCTGCCAGCACGGCGCCAACCAGCGCGTCGGCGGCCTCGTTCTCCCTGCCTTGCCCCGGCGGCGCCGATCCGAACACGATCAACTCGGCCCCTACTCCGAGATCACTACCACCTAACTCGAGGCCGCGTTGTCTCTACCTACCGCACACCTATCTCACCGTACAGGCACTCCTCCACTTCCTCTATACCTCGTCGCTACCGCCGCCGTCGTCCCCTCTGTGCACGCCCCCCATTCTCTGCTCGCTCCTCCAAATCGCGCGACCCTACCGAATCGACGGCCTCCTCGAGGCAGTGGTCGAACGCCTCCACGCCCTCCTCGACTCGAGAAACGCGGCCGCGGTTTTCAACGCCACCGCCATGGCAGCCGGCGGCGGGCGCGGCATCGACGGCGCGCTGAACCCCAACTTCTTCGTCCCCGTCGACGCCATGGGGTCGCCGTTGTATCCCGACGGGTTTCAAAACGGTAGCAGTGCGGACCTGCAAAGCCTCTCATCCCGTACTGGAGCACTGCGCATTAACACAGCCATGTCCACAGGTCGGCCGTCCAGCGACGAGCTCAGCGCCACGACGAGCGTCAGCGGGTCCGAATGGAGCTCCGAGATTGGTGACTCGGAGCGCGGGGGCATGCGCGAGGTCTGGGGCGGCGAACTCAGCTCCGTCATTGGGCTGCAGAAACGCGGTCTGCGTGGTCTGATGGAGGGCAGGAGAATGCGCGAACGCACGGGAACCAATTCCGGCACCAGCATCAGCGCAGGCGTGGCGCCCTACGGCAATCAGGGCCGGGTCGGGCTTGGCATCGCCGGGTCGTGAGAGAGGCTGGAAGAGAGCTCGGGAGAGATGAATGGGCCTCGAGGTGCGGAGGTCACGAAAATTTTATGACAGCATGGGCCGAATGCAGTATTATTCCCCCGGGCAAGCGATACCTGTGATGGATTGTTGGAGGCACGGGAGATCTGGAGAGCGGATGCTGGGCGCGTTGCGAGGACGAGATCGTGGTCTGTTGACAGCACAGGCGGTGATTTGTCCGCTAACCAGTGCTTGGGACGAGTATAATGATACAAAATAAAACCCCGAGACTTTGCGTACTTTCCACTGGAACACCCTTCAAGAAGTCTTCGTGTCCTATGCATGTTGGGTCTTTGGAGCAGGTTCGAGTGGGTGGTAGGGGAGGGGAAGAATGAGAGAGGGAGAGAAGGAGGGAGAGAGGGAGACAGGTGAGAAGCTGGTTTCTCAGCTGAAAGTCAACATTCATCATTTCATAACCAGGAGTTCAAACTTGGGATGAGTTCGACCAGATAACGAGAGACGATAAGAAGCGGCTATCTCAGTTAGCTTCAACCTCTTTTCGAAACGAGGCTAATACGAAGACGAAAAAAAAAAAAACCCCGAATTTGAGTGTGCTTTTTGAAAGTGAAGAGAGTTCGGTCACTGCTTTTCTAGGTAATGTAATGGGATATCGAATAGAGCTGCAAGGGATTCAAGAAGATTCAAGATTCAACAGAAATATGAAACAGAGAAACCGCAGAAGGAGACGCGAATCAATGTTTTCTTATTGAAAGAGAGAATTATGGAGCATATTTTCCCCTCGTCTCGTTGCTCAAATGTGAGTGGCCTCACCAGAAAAGGGGCAAGCACCACGACTCCGACCCCTGAGGCACTCTACGCCCTCGGCCAACTCCTCGATACCCTTGCCCATCTTGTCCTGGGGGCCAAGCTCCTCGAACAGGAAACCCTGCGGCATCATCTTCTCGGATCCGGGAACGGTGCCGCCCAGGAGACGAGTGATCCAGCTCATGGGACCCCAGCGGTTCCAAAACGTGGCCGGGACGTAGTAGGGGTGAACAAGGTAGTCTTGGTGCTGGATACGTCCGGTTTTGGGGTGCGGCTCGGAGAAGAAGACGACGGGTGTGAAGCGGGGGAGCATGAGGTGACGGACGACGAATCGACGGAGGACCAGGGCAGCGTAGGCGGTGAAGGAGGCAATGATGCCGGGCTCTGGGTAGCTGTAACCTTCATATCAGTATCATGCATCATCCCGCCGCGGCTCGAGCATCGCCAACTCACCAGAACGTGTCCCGCACGCGCTCGCCCATCAGAACGGTAAAGACCTCCTGTGCAAAAGGCTTGGCGAAGGCCGGGACGTGCCAGAGCATCATCCCCATCAGCTGCGCGCTGGGCTGCATATTGACCTTGGCGGGCTTCATGGCGTCCATTTCGTAGCGCTTCGCCCAGGCGGTGATATCGTCGGCGAACTCGATGCCGTCGGCCCATGAGTCTTGAGAGAGGTAGCCCTTGTACTGGATGTCCATGGAGTCGCCGATGGCCTTCCAGTGAGTGCCGACGGCGCATTTCTCCATGTCGGTCAGGGACCGCCACTCGTAGAGATTCATGAAGCGGGTGGGCTCGGTGACGCACACGGCGAGGGTGTAGAGGAAATCGGCGTTGGAGATCTGGTTGGCGGCCTTGTAACGGCTGTGCAGGTAGTTCATGCGGGCGATGGCCTTGAGGCAGCGGTCCGAGGCGGGAGGGTTGAGGGAGAATCTGAGATCGGTCAGACAGGGATGTGAGGGGTAGGGCTGGCTGAAGCTTACTCTCCGAAGATGATGGTGGTGTCCTCATATCTCTTCTGGGCGTTCTTGGGATCTGCCAGGTTCTTGGTCGCGACGATGAGCTTGGACACAGTCTCGAAGCCGTAGGTCTGGATTGTAATCAGGAATTGCAAATGAGACGAGATCTGATGTGAAGCAAACCTTGAAGATGGCAAACTGGAGAGCCAAAGTGTAAAACTTGGGGAACTCGAATTCGATCATGTTCTGGAGGATGATTTGGGCATCATTGTTGGTCATGCGGGCCAGAGAAGCTCGGTCGGTGTAGCCCAGGCGCTTCTGAAGATTGTTGATACGTCTGAAGCGAAGCGCGCCGCAAAGAACGACCCATCCAGCAAACAGAGCTGCCAGCATGGAGAGCGTAGGCAGGGTAGCGGGCATGGAAGTGGTGTAGTCCATGGTGCGCGCGGAGGCATGGCCATCCATGGTCGCATGAGTGAAGTTGGTACCAGTGTCCATGATGTTGCGCGCAATCGATATGCGCAAAGTTGTAATGTTTTGGTGTAGGTGTTGAGATTGTGTAGGAAAAGGTGAGGTGGTCTGGCAGAAAGTGAGAAATTGTTGGATCAAAGCTCCATGGACGTTGTGAAGCGGCAAGAGCGTCAGCTGCGCAGTTGCTTAGATAGGCAGAAAGAGCAGAAACAAGCGACTGCACTGCTTCACGTCATTGAGTGAAAGTGAGCTAGATCTCTGATTGTATAGAGCTTTGAGAAAAGAGTAATGTGTCTTATGAGCAGCAAAGATAAAAGGTGCAATGTGACACAGAAGGGTATTTGGTGAGTAATCGAAAAAGTCCGACATAAGACCATAGACTGAGATGATGGTGATGATGCTGCTTACCTTGTCTGAGATAGGATAGCTAGCTACCTGATTCCAGAATCCTAGTTGCCGAGAGGATGCTGAGGCGGTCGGCTAGTCAGACGACGGGGATTGGTTACTATCAAAGCAAAGAATCTGAGCTGCTGATGAGAAGAGGCGAGGAGAGGGGTTGATTATGAGAAGAACTGAAAATAAGTAGCAAACACCGAAGTTCTTTTTGCCCCCTGTTGACACGAACATGAGTAGGTAGTCCAAGATGGGGGATGGGTAAGATCGGGTGCAGGGGACCCTTATCGCTTTAATCGGAGGATTGTCTGGGGGAGGAGCTTGATGCCGGTTTCTGGGGGGCAAATTAAGCCAGTCAATGTCAATGCCAATGCGGGTTAACTACTAGATGAGACGAAATTTGCCCAGCATTCAGCTGTCAATTGGCACGTGGCTGGGCCTATCTTTCACCACGGGAAAGCCCCGATGAAGTATCAGAAGTCTAACGCGCCTAGTCAGGGCCGGCGGATGAAGGCGCATCCTGCCCGGTAGCGGAGTCCATGGATATTTTTTCCCCCCATTTGCCGATTCGCCGCTTGTCACATTTCCTGATTGAGGTATGACAGGCACGACAGAAGGCCACGAAGCCCACGAGATGGCTTTCTTCGCCCGAGCTCTAGAGCTACTAGCACCAGCTCTAGTCCCGACATTTCGTCGGCTTCGCCACCTTCACTTTACTCCGTGAAGGTTTCTGACTCTGCCCCTGGCGGCGTGTCGGAATCAACAAGCGACGGTGGAAGAGCTTATTGATAATTGAGGTTTCGTTATTAACGAGAGGATGGTCCTGGGCCCTGGTAGGCACGAGGCGTAGGCTGTGTGGCGGACCAATGGCGCCACGTAGGAGGTTGTGTTATTGGAAATCGTTTTGTACGTTGGATGACTGAATTTGGCCTTGTGGTTATTGTTGCTATTGGTTTTATTTCGTTTCGTTTCTTCTTCGTCTTTTCCCCACCAAGCATAGTGTCGTGCTTCTTGCCGGCATCAAGAGTTTTTACTTTGAGACTGGGTTAACCTAGCTGTGACAGCAGCGATAGGAAGAAGTAGCAGAAGAAGCGACAGGAAGGATTCCCCGGCTCAAGGTCATACGTTGGAATCCGAATTAAATGGAAGAGGTAGGATTCTACGAGGCCTTGCTGCATTCATCGAGGTCTCGGCATCGTCATGAAATCTGCCGAGTGAGTGGCTGTGGCATATTGAACGATGGAAATCTGCCTGACCAGGGGGCATTGTCACTTGGAGGCCAACACAATGTATTCAAATAATCGTTACGAAGACGGCACTGACGGACAACTACAGAGTACTTTGTAGCAATGCATGGCGTGGATTTGTCGGTGGGCTCGTCAGCTGTGAAGGCGGCGGCCGCCCCATCTCAACAATCTTGGAAGATCTCTCAAGCAAACAGTCTATTAACAACACGCGCTTGAGGTAGCGTATCTCAGCCAAAAAGATGGTCTCTGTCCTCGTCCACCATCGTCGCCCCGCCTTTCGCAGAAACAAGCGCTCGGCTACATGGGAACAGAGGTTCACTCTGCAGGAAATCTCCACGACAGCCGTCAGAGATAGATTGAGTGCATGTGTTTGATCCTTGCCGGAGTGCTGGTTACATTGTCAACGACGAAGCGGGGTGATGGCGATGCAGACCGATGCAGAGGCCAAGCGTAAAGGTGAGTCCAAGGTCAGAAACCCCAGGGGGAGGAGGAAAAGAAGAGTGGGAATATGGCCCCGGCCGTCCGTCCCCAGCTGGCAGTGGAGAAACACCGGCCCGCTGTGGAACGTCGATCAGAATGGAAACCAAGCGACTTAGGTACCTTAGTGCGGGCCTATTTTCAGCCCTGGCCACTGAGAGGCCTGAACAAGGTTCATCCGTATCCACAATCTTAAGAGAGGAGTCGAGGACCCAGCCACCCCTTGCTTGCAGGCGCGCGTCTAAGTCAACCTTCATGTCGACGTTTCCACCTTTGAGTCTTTGACAGCCCACCCACGCCAGCTCAAGATGGAACACCAACACCATATTGCATTTCCGCTCGCCGTCTCTCTCTGTCAGCTCGCTCATCGGTCTGTTGTGATGTAACCAAGCGGTTCGTCCATCGTCTACCATGCTTTCATTCGATAACCCGCTCTGCTCTGTCAGGTACCCGTCGAGGATCGCTTCTGGGCTTGGTGCTCGCCCCTTCTTGGTGCCGACACTCGGATGGTTGTTCCTGCAGTTGTTTCTGTCGTCATTGTTGGTTACATTGCAACCTTGGCCCAACACATGTTGCCATTGTCCATGTCCACCGCTGCACGTCTACGGCAAGGCAGCTTGGCTTCCCTGCCGCGCGTGGACAGAGAGCCGCCAACGCCAAATGCAGTGCAAAACCCCTGCCTCATTTCTCGTCTTGGACCCCATTGGTTACTTCGCCGCGGACGTGGGGTCTGAAGTGTCTCCCCAGGTGTCCAACATGCCTCTGGCGGCTTGAGACTGACGCTCAACTTCACCCAAGAACGGATCGACGGGCGACCCCACGCATGTCGTGGCATAATCCAGCCTTAAACACTGACGAACCTCTGCGGATGGGAACCTCGCCAGCGCGGCAAGGCTGGCGCCTACTCATACCCAACACCATTGCTAATTTCGACCCTCTTTTCCACGGCCCCGGTCTCTTCCCCGTTTGAGCCTTCTGCTGTCTTCGTCGGGACCCCGGCAGCCGTCCGATCCCACCTCAGGTCCATCGTAGCCGCCCTTCAGACCCGGCCAATTCTACGCGCCCATCTCCAGACAGACGCCCATCCTCAAGACCTGTCCAGCCAATGCCTGCCGTTCTTCGTCTCGCCATCCGCTCTTTCGGACACACGAGACGGGTTTCATGGCATCTCTGGCAGCTCTCTTGCTCTTGTTCAGCCCAGCGATGCTGTTTCACATCCTCAGGACCCCGGTCTCTTCTCGACCGCGCTTCTGCGTCTCTTTGTCTCCCCACCAGGCCGTGGTGTTCTTAAAGCCAGGCCCTCTGTTCGGCTTCTCGACCATCTCTTGACCTGGTGTTCGTCTGTCTATCCAAGCAACTCTCAATCCATCCTACATCATTTCCTTTTTCCGTCTCATTTCCTTTTTTCCTTATTTTTCCTTCCAAGTCTTCGTCGTCGTCATAGTCGTAGCATTTCCCGAGCCAGATTTCCTACATCTTGTCTGACTTACACAAATCTCTCATTCACTCTTCTCTATAACTCTATCTCACCATCGACCTCACCGGATATCACCTCCAGGCGAGGCGCAAGCACAAACGCCACTAAGAAAACTGTCGCTTTCGAGATCCTTGCGCAGCTTAATCCTCTAATCTGCACTCGCTCTATCTACAAACTTTACAAGGCAACTCACCAGTTGCTTGATTTTCCTACAAATCCCTACACGAGAACATGCCCAAGCATACGCGGGCATCCAGCTCCAATCACAACCGCTACCTCAACTCTATGCCCGTTTCTCTCGCCCCCGCGGCGAACCCCATCGCCATGTACAACCAACGCATGTCCATGCCGCAAAGCGCCTACTATACGATGCCCTCGTCGTCCGCCGCGATGCAACAACAGCCGCAGCCGACATACGAGAGCTACGCCCCAGTCGCGGCACCACCCGTCTCGGTCCCGCCTCTGCAGCACCGCGCCTCTTCGGGAGCATGGACCCCACAGGATGACCAACAGCTTCTGACGGCCCGCTCCCAAGGTCTCAACTGGGGCCAGATCCAGATGGCTTACTTCCCGAACAAGACGCCCAATGCTTGCAGAAAGCGTCACGAGCGTCTGATGGAACGCAAGGGCGCCGACGACTGGGACACCCGCAAGATGGAGCGTCTCGCCAAGGAGTACATGAACTGCCGCAAAGAGATCTGGTCCGTCCTCGCGGCCCGCACCGGAGAGAAGTGGAGCGTTGTCGAGGCCAAGGTTTGTTGAAGCCCACACCTGACTCACCGAGTCCTTGCTAACTCTCGCTCTCCCCAGTGCATGTCAAACGGACTCAAGAACCTTCAAAGTGCGTCTCGCGCCGCGGCTAGGCGGGAGCGCCTGGAATCGGGGCAGCCACTACCACCTGGGTATGACGATGACAGCGGCATCAGCGGCTTCGAATTGACCGACGACCTAGACGCGTCCTATAGTAGCCCGGAGACCGTGTCCTCTGGACACTCTGGGAGCGGCGGCGGCAGCACCACCTCCGCCGCCGGCTGCGCAGCCTCCTTCGGCCATCTCCAGCCGCTCCATGCTGGGCAGTACGGTTACGGCCACACAAGCGCCCACCACGGATACAACAGCTCCGTCTCGTCGAATGCTTCCGTCAACGGGGGATACCCCGGCCAGTCTCAGTCTCCCAGCCCCTATCTTCACCCCCACGGCCAGAGGTTGCCGAGCGTGGACATGGGCATCGACGCCATCATCAACCGTCCCGGTGGTGGTGCTCCACAGCCCATGTGAGAACCTTTTTCTTTTCTTACGACAATGACTGAACGGTCGTTTACAACATCGAAACCGCGTTGGGGGGGAGGAGTTATTTGAGCTTTGGCATCTGTTGGGCTTGTATTTTCTTCTTCTTCTTGATTCCCATGTTCATGGATTCTCAAGGTGGCGTTCCAGGCGTTGGACTAACCGATACAACCGGATATACCGTTAACAAGAGGATTGGGCGCTCTTCTTTTGTCAGATTGCTTCCAAGAAAAACAAACCAGCACAACGGCAAGAATGGATTGCCTTGGTAATGACAATTGATGGGCGGAAGAGCACCTGAGGAGTCATGACTTGTGTGTGTATATTAGCATCTATAGATACCAAGAGGATGGGATCTGGTTTTGAAAAGGGGGGCCGGAGACATGCAATCGAATGCTTTTTTTGTGTGTGGACTTCACCAAGCGTGTATACACGAACAACAACAGTGTGCCTGCCGTCTGGGCCAAAAAAAGTATAAAAGGTTCAGAGCAGATTCTCGGTATCTAAACCTGATGATCCCACCAAGGCCGGATTCAGCCCGCTTCTATCCTTGACAAAGGGGGGCATACTATGATACACGCACAAGTTCTACACATGGCCCTGCCGCCATCTATCGGGCGGTGGTGGGCGGAGCAACAGGCATTTCTTCCAGCTCGTCTTCCCACTCGTCGTCGTCATCCTCACCACCCATGACGCTATTCCACACGCGACTCCACATGCCCTTCTTCTGAAGCAGCGCCAAAACCATGACAACGGGCAGATGCCACACGCTGGCCCAGAACAGACCCCTTGCCGAGCCCTTGTGGCCCTCGTACTTCCAGAAGCGCACAGCCTCCCACGACAGCCAGGCGTTCACCGGCAAGCTCGTCACGGCGAAGCTCCACTCCGTCACGCCGGCGGCGCAAAGCGCCACGCAGAGGGGGATGAAGGCGATGCTGTACCGCAGCGCCACACGGGCGTTGCGGGCCGGGTTGGTCCACGCGAGCATCCGCAGCCCCGCGGCCTTGTACTCCTCCCTGATGGGCCACGACAGGGCCATGAAGTGCGGGAACTGCCAGGCGAAGAGGAGGCCGGCCATCAGCCAGCCGCCGATGGAGCTGCCGTCGCCGGCCAGGAGCAGTTCGCGCCAGGACCCGTCGCCCGAGGCCGTCTCGCCCGCCGCGGCCGCCCAACCCATGAGAGGCGGGATTCCGCCGACGACGGCGCCCAGCCACGTGTTGGCGGCGCTCATGGCCTTCATCGGGGTGTACACGCCGGCGTAGATGACGATGTTGGCGCCGCCCAGGAAAGCGACGGTCGGGTTGACGCCAAAGTACAGAGCGCCGACGCCGGTGACGGCGGTCGCGACGGCGAAGACGACGGCGGCCCTCGTCGAAAGCAGGCCCCTCACGAGTGGACGGTTCCTCGTCCGCGTCATCTTGGCATCGGTCGAAGGCTCGTACAGCATGTTCAGGGAGTTGGCCGAGGCGGAGCACAGGGCGGTGCCGGTGGTGAGGAACAGCAGCGTCAGCGGGCTCAGCGAGGGCGACTCGGTGATGGCGGGCGAGAGGAAGGCCGGGACGGGGTATAGGGCGTAGGGGGCCATGGCCGTCAGCACGACGAGCGCGGACAGGCGGGGTTTCGAGAGGGAGAGGAGGGTCGAGAAAATGCGGCGGGCCGAGTGCGCGGGTTGCCGTTCGGCGACGGTCGTGAGGGTGGAGGAAGCATCTTGAGGGAGAGGGACGTCGGGCAACGAGCCTGCGGCGGCGGCGGCGGCGGCTTCGGCGGCGGCTTTGCGTCTCGCGGCCTGGCGGCGACGATGTGGGAGGTCGTGGCCGACGGCGAGGTTGTTCGTCTCGGTGCGGACATTTGACGAGGAGGATGAGGATGAGGAGGCGATCGATGCCGAGGCGGAAGAGCTTCTGCTCCCCGTAGGTCGGGGGCGAGGGTTGGCGCGGTCCAAGACGCTGTTCGAGAGGAAGTAGCTCGTACTAAGACGCACGGCGGGCGCGGACTTTGGTGTCGTGGTCGAGGCAGCTCGTCTCGGGATCAATGGCGAGCAGAGAGTACCCCGCGGGGAGCCCGAAGCTTGACGAATGCACTGGCGACACACATTATCGAGAGCGTAAGGGCGCAAGAGCGTACTGGGAGCTGGCCGCATGGTAATTGCTCTGCTCTGCGATCATGTCGGCCTGGGAGGAGAAAGTGGCCAAGGGCTGTCGGCAGCGGGAAAGGGCGTCGCTTGATTTCTCACTGAGCCATGCGAGGCGTGCGTGCCCGTCCCGTTGTTGCAAGGTGAGAGTGTGGCTGCTGGGAAGGCTGTGGCCGGCGAATTGGTTGCGTGACGTCGGTCGACTCCGGGGAGGTGTGTCGAGCAAAAGATGGTAGCGAGACACGGCCTTGCGGGATGGACTCAAGAAAATGTTTGACCAATCAGACGCCGGTTGATGGAGGCGTCTAGGGACCCACTTTTCCCGGGTCGACGGGAGTTCGGCGATCGGCGGACGCTTTTGCAGCATCCGACGGCTCGACTGACTTTGTACATCACCGGGAGCCGTTACATTAGGGGTTCAAATTGACAGTGAAAAATGAACAAAACTTAAGAAGCTCATTCCTGCTTGTCAAGAAAGTTCATATCATGCTCGATCAACCCAGTCCGGTCCATCACTCCGCTGCGTCCTCGTCTTGACCCTGATTCTGCTCTTCCGCCACCTTCGGCCTCTTTTTGTCGCCTTTCTCCGCCGAGTCCGAAGCATCGCGTTTACGCTTCTCACCAGTCGCGCTGCCTTCGTCGCCGGACTCGGGCACCAACTCTTTCGGGTCCGCCTCGCTCAAGTCATCCTCCTCCCCGTTGTCATGGTATGTGTCGTCGCGAGGAAGCCCTGGCCCCCGGTAGACCCTGCGTTTCTTTCTTCGCGTGACTCCGTCCTCGCCTTCTTCGTCGTACTCCTCCCATTCCGCTTCTCCTTCTTCATTCTCTTTCTCTTTGCCTCCATCCTTCTCCTCCTCCTCCTCTTCCCCATCTCCTTCATATTCTACGTCTTCGTCGTCGCCATTGTCCGGGTTGTCTACGTAGTCCTCATCGCCCTTGTCCCCGTTGCCGTCGCCAGTGTCATCTTCTCCGTCGCTGTCGTCCTCATCTTGCTCCTCGTCGTCGCTATCACCAGGGAAAGGGAGGCCCCAGTTGTCACTGTTTTCCTCATTGTTGGGATCATGCTCCCAGTACGTCAAAGTCCGTTTGCTTTGATCCGTCGGACACATGGTCACGTTCAAGTGCGGGTTTTGCTTCAGAAAGGCGTTCTTGAGCTGCGGGAAAGAGATGTTCCTGCTCTTCTTGATCCATCCCACCCTGCTGGGCAGTTGTGGCGTCCCGTCGCTGTTAAATTCGACTTGTCCCTCTCCGGGATGAATCCGACAGCTGCGTTTCGGATCCGAGTGGGCCTAACGGAGACGTCAAGTCAGTCGTCCAAAGCGATGCGATTTTGAAATTTGAGCACACTTACGTTGACTTGCGTCTGTCTGTCCGGATCAACCTTCCTGCTTGCCTTGGCGCCCTTCTTAGGAGCCTTTCGGAAGCATCGTGAGCAGTACATATTATCATCTGGAACGAACTCGGGCTTGGCGGCTGAGGTGCTCGGCACTGACGCCGGCACCGTACTCGTAGGCTTGGTCGTGGGTTTCGTTGTCGTAGTCGTCGGCACAGGGACCGGACCTGCTGGCTTAGGCTTGGTCTTGGGCGGTTTTGTCGTCGAGCTCGCAGGTACCGGCTTTGGTCCTGCGGGTTTGGTCGACGGTTTCGTCGTGTTGGCCGGTACAGCCGCTGGAACCGTGGGCCCGGGTTGAGTCCTTGGCGGCTGGTTGCTACTCCCCCCGACGTTGTCTCCCGTTTGCCTGCTCGTGTCGCTACCGTCTTCACTTTCATTGGGATCACGAATTTCGGGCGATGTGCGCTGCTGCGAGTTACCCGGCTGAGCGCCGACAGACTCTCGAGCGGGATTCTTCCCACTGCCTTCTTGTAGAGGGCCAGACCCCTCGGGACGAATAAGAGGCGGAATCTTTGTGCTCACTGGCACGGGTCGAGAACCTGGTTTAGTTCCAGTGTCAGGAACCCTCTGCGTCAGCCTGCCAGGGGGCTTCCTAATAGTACCCGGAATCGGGGGTTTGCCCTCTCGTATCCTTTGGTCTCTTCGCTCCTCGTCCGCAGCGCGCAGTACGGCATCATTGTTTGGCTGGAAGACGCCCACGAAGTCTTCAGAGGCATGCGCTGATTCCATGTGTCGGTTCCACTGCTGTTGGCTCATGAATCCCACCATGGCACCGCATTTCTCAAAGTACGGACACCGCTTGTCCCGTCGATCCAGAGCGCTCTCGTTGTCGGGGTCCCACAAAGCGTGACCGGGACCGAAGGGCTCTTGCTGTACGATGGAAGGAGGGGCCCTCTTCTCGGACAGAATGTCCCAGAGCTGGAAGACGTGGCATTCCATGTGTGCAACCTGCAACTGACGATTCTCAATCTCCCCCCGAGGGTTCTTGAAGGAAAGATGGCACAACGGGCACAGTGGTAGCGGAATGCCGTAGTGCTTCGTCTCAAAGTGCGCGAGGACCTCGGACGGCGTGAGTCCGAAGAACGGCTCGCGACAACCGGGAGCTGTGCACTCGGAAGGAGGATCCTGTACCACCCTCGGCCCCGGCTTGTCGTGCCAGGCCAGAGGATAGCCCAAGTATCGGGATGGCCCGCGGGGCCGCGGATTGCCGACGAGGGCGTTGGTGGCCTCCTCTCCCAGGTATAGCGAATCTGCCGGTTCGTCCCTATTCTTCCAGTAGCTCTCGGGATAGATATCAAACGGTGTGATGTTCGGCGGCTGCTTCGCGGAGCAGCCGACGATGTGTTGCCTGATCTCCTCCACCTCATCCTGAACACCGTTCCGGACGAAACCCTTCTGGCAGTAAGGGCAGAAGCAACCAAGGTCGGCGTAAAATCCGCCGCAGTGCTGTCGATGGCGGTCGATGGCGTCGTCGGGGAGCTGTCTCAGAGAGAAGCCGCATTTGACGCAGTACGGTTTCTTGGCGTGGGACGTTCCCCTGCAACTGTGCGGGAAGTCATCATACGGCGCCAGCTCGTCTCGATCCCTCTTAGAGTTCCAGACGTTATCGCCGCACGTCTCGCAGAAAGTGCAACGTCCCGCACCCTCTGCCAGAGGCAGACAGCGCCGGTCATGATGATCGCGCTCGTTCTTGTTGTTGAGCGTCTGGTGGTCGCGGCCACACCGATCGCAGAAGCGGTAGTCGATCTCTTTCCCATTGGCTTTGGTCGGCGGGTCGGGGCGAGGGAGAGGTCCGACTGGTGGTCTCACTCGTTCCACGATTGTGGACGTGGGCAGATAATCCTGGGTCCGTTCGGTCGTAGTCTGCTGGCCGGGAACCGGTCGGCGATTCTGAGGAACGGAAGCTGGCTGTGGCATGTCCAACATCTGTCGGAAGACGTCCGAATGCTTGGCTCGGAAGTGATCCTCCTTCTGCTTCGTGGACCAATGCGCAAAAAGCTGCTCGCTGCACCACGGGCATTTGTCTCCGACGTGTGACTCTTCCAGGTGCTTCAAAAACTCCTCGTCTTGGTCAAGTCGGTAGGCGAACCTGCACTTTTCGTACGGACACTTTGAGACGCGATCGAGTACTATACCACGCAGCGTCCAGAAATCTGTTTGAAGCTGCCGTTGCTCCGTCCATGTGAGGACGGCCTTCGTCACCATCGGAACTCGGGTCCCTCCCGGCCGCATGATTTGCTCAACTGGTGGTGCGTTGATTGGGATGGATGGGTTGTAAACCCCCTTGTCGAAAACGCTTGGTTGTTGCGACCAAGTAATCTCGCGAGGCTCCTTGGGAGTTTCTCTCGGGGTTTTGGGGATCGGCTGCGGGTCTGACGGCCTCGCAAAGTGCTCGCTGGGTTGCGGCAGAATAGGATGGCCCAGTTCTCGTCGGAATCGAGTGACCTCTCCATATCGAGGACCCCATACTGTCTGATCCAATTGCTTCACTATTAAACTCGTACTTAGCGGCGTTCATCAGAGTGATAGTAGACATGTATCTTACCGTAGTCGGCGCCGTCATCTTTCAAGACGGTGACATGCACTTCTGCAGCGATGATGAGACGTCTTATCATCGCCAGCTCGTTGTCGGGGGCCTCTGGTCTAAGGATAAACTGAGACTGATTCCAAGGATGGGCCACGCCGGCTGGCTCGATGAGAACATAGTCCTTCTCAGGTTCATATGTCTTCCCGGGCTGCCCTTCATACAGCCTGCGAACCTTGGACTTGAATGCATCAACCTGGTGTGTGTCGACGCCGAAGTCCTCGTAGCCACTTGGCACATCTGAACCGCGGAGTCTGCAAACTTCATCTCCGTCCACCGGCTGGACGACGAAGAACCGGCAAGGCTCGCGAGCGTCGTCAACAGCGTCTTGGATGAATTTGGAAAGGTTCTGCTGATCCTCCTGCTCGGCGCTCGCGTCCAGGTGGTTCCACTGAACGGGACGACGGTCGCCGCCGGCCGGATAGATTGTGCCGCTGAAGAAGTCTGTCCCGCGCCAGATGCGGTAGTGCGAAGGTTTGACTGTCATGTTTGCGTGCTTGACGAACATCTCGAGGGTTCTGCGGGCCTCCGGGTATACGTCGTCAGACCCTTCTTGGCGAAAGAACTCCTTGGACCTGGCAAGGCGTCCGGGCAAATAGAAGACAGCCGAGTGTTCGTTCTCCAAAGGATGCGAAGTAACGGTGAACGGCCTGCGGTCATTACACCGGGGGTGCATCATGCTCCAGAATTCGTGGTCGATCTCGAGCCCGCCAAACAGCTGTCTAGCAAAGCCTGTCGAGGTTCCGGGCTCGCTGGATATCGTGAGATCGCAGTTGTTCTCTCCGGGCTTGTTCGGCCGCCCTACGAGGACTTCTTGGGCAGTGACAAGGAACGGCATGTACTGGTTGATACCCCATGGTTTCCTAGGTGGAAATCTGTAACCAGCTACATCATCGTAAAAGAACGTCTTCCGTGGAGGCATCTTCAAATAGGCAAGGTTTTCCCGACCTTGGTTGTCGAAATGTCTCAGCTTGACGAGACAGGTCAAAAAGTCACTTTCCGTCGGCCCCCAAACGGTCGGCGTAGCTTCCCCTTTCCTATGAATGAACCACACGCAGTCCGGGTTCGACTTCTGTTCGTTAACATACTGAGCCACTTCACCATTTGAAATAGTGTGCGTGGTGGTCTCGATAGAATGTTGGATTGCACTGTTGTTCCTACTGATGTGTGCGAGAACCATGTCGCTGTGTTCTTTTGCCTTCAAGGAAAGCAGACGTCTGGCAGCTTTCTCGAGGGTCGAGAGGTCGCTGGGGTTGAACGAGACTCTGCCTTGGAAACCGAATAACTGTTGGAAAGCTTCAGCAGAAGAAGAAGAAGTAGTGCCATATCCGATTGCATTTTTCGGCCCAAAGGACGAAGGTGGAAAGTGGCCGCCGGATGGCATAGAGCTGCCGCCGGGGGGAGGGGGAGGAGGTGCGAATCCTCCAACGCTGCTGGATGGAATTTTGCTAGAACCAGCCGCCCTCGTTCCTGCGTGAGAATCAGTCGTGTTGGCGGTTGATGTTGGAGCAGCTTTGTGAAACGAGCCACCGGGCACATCGGTAGGTTTCGTCGTTGAAGGGAGGTTGGACTGAGGGTTGTCGAAAGCTCCGCTCGAACCCCCAGGAGGTGAATTTGACATCTGGTTTGCCAAAGAGGCCCCAAAGAGTCCGGTTTGGCGAGATGACGTTGGCAATTTGCTTGAAGATCCGTTGCCGTGTCCCCTGAATGTGTTGGACGCCAATCCTGGGCCTGACAGAAGTGGTTGCTGAAATTGCTTGCCCATATCCGGCATATCCTGATCGACGTCTTCATCATCGTCCGGGCCTCCGCCACGGAGGCTCATGTTCTGGGAATCAGCGCCCGGAAGATCTGAAGAGAACGGTTCAGAAAGCTGCGACGCTGGTATGGGGATTGTGCTGTAGTGTGCTTCCGTGCCTAGCAGCGAAGGTTAGCGGCCGATCGATTTGCATGGTTGGGTTTCAAGTTTCAAACCTCTCATGTGGTCGTGACCAAAGTTGCGCCGGTCGTGAGCTGTGAGGAAGTGCATTGGCGGGCAAACTTCAGCTTCCTGGAGCTCCTCCCAGTCATCCACGTCGAAGATTGGCTTCCCCGGGTTGACCAGATGGGACAAGACTGGCTCGACGGGAAGACCAAAGTAAAGCATTGTGAATTTGGTGGCCAGCGAGGGGCAATGACCCTTGAATCTGCCTTGAAAGAGTGCATGATACCGTCTTGCGTTGTCTTCCTGACATTCTCTCAAGCTCCGAGGCTGCGTGGCGGGCAGGAAAAGCTTCCGCTCATGGGGTGTGAAGTAATCGTCTAAAACCTGCTGAATGCGGATAGTCGGGTCCGAGAGGATGCGTCGGAATTGGTCCTCGGTGATTTTCCAAGCCTCGTGGTCTGGTCTGATCAGAGGACTGTAGCGATCCTTTGGCGGAGGGGCCCCGAGCTTCTTGTCAGACATGGTTGATGGAAAGGAAATGTCGACGAGAAAGAGACAAGACGTGAGAGAATGGAAATAAGGAACGTCGCAAGGAGAGTGAAGAACCAGGAGAGATGAGTTGCGTGGACAAGAAAACGCTGCAAACCCCCCGACTTCATATCAATGGTATGGCCACAAAGAACATGATCAAGTCGGCGCGAACATTCCCAGGGGGTTCGAGATACCATTGTGCAGTGGCATTCGGGCATACTCTTACTCGAATTCCTTTCATGTAACTGGACTATTCCTGCATTGTTCCTCTAGATTCCATGTGTTACGAGCATGATGATACTCTAAGGGAGAGAATTCTTCCACCACAATGGTCTTGGGACTGACGAAAGCGTCCCCCAGCAACATTTGGCAGCTACTGGTAAAACATAATGAGAGACGTCGTCAGTGCCATGCAACTTTACGATAACTTATCTAATAGTGAGGCTCCAAACCATCGTGTCACGAGATACCGACTTATGCGTGCTGACGTTGCAGCTTTTGGAAACCAGGCACAACTGAACATTAGGATTAACTGAATAGGAAGCAATTGACTTCATTAAAGTTACACACAAAAGTGAAGAATGATTAAGCAAGGGATGAGGGTCGAACACATGGGAAGCTATTTTTGTGTTTCGAGCATGGTTCCTCTGGTGGCCATGTCCGTTGCTGGGGAAAAATGAGCTGAATGGCAGGCAGTGCGACCTAACAAAGAGAGCATGGCGGCATTGTCATTGCAGCCGAAGCGTCTCCCCCGGCATGGCAAGTCAAATGCCATCTAGGAATGAATGATGGACCGACAGAGGCGGCAGCAGAAAGCGATCAGAGAAAAAGGCCTGTTGACACAAGCAGAGTCCGAATGCAGCCGCAAAGCCACGGATTAGATGCTACTAGTAGATCAACTTCATCTCTCGAGGGAGCTGACAGTGTCCCGTCTGAGTGCAAGCTGTAAGTTCGCATGTAGCGCTTCGCCCTTCCCGAAATAATAAAAAAAGAAAACGGCGACCGTTTCTCCAAATCCCAACAACTGCTCGGCCCACTTCCTGGCTGCATGCACTTTCTCCTCTCCAACCAGCGATTGAGCGGTGCTGCGGTACATGGGCGCGTCTCAAGTTCCAGCGGCTTTACATGATGACTCGCTGCAACTTTTCCGAGTTCTAAAAGCCCCATGAACTAATACTAACCTCCACTGTTGAGCATCGACTTGGAGAGATCTGCCAGGTGTCTACGCTGCGAAGAGGTCAAGACTGATGCGGTGGGTTGACCGGAGTCTGGAGAGCGGCTTCGGATACGTGGCGGAACCTTCTGGGGACCCCACGGTTTCTGTCATAAGTTCATAACCCACTCGACTCCCTCTTTGTCAACATTGGGAGCTGGCCCAAAGCTGTTCGGTGTCTAACTGGCTTGCAACGGGGGAAGCCAGAGCCTGGGGGGTCACGCATTTGCGCTTACGTTTCCCTTCGCAGGTGGCGCTCCCAGAGTCCCGAACCGGCCGTCTTTGAGAGAATACTTGGTGTTCGAACATACATGACCGGCTTATTGCCTTTAGGTTTGCCGCCCGTACTGCTTAACAGCACATCACATCGTCTGAGAAGTTGTGGAGAGAAGTGCGGGGTTCTGAACATCGCCAACAAACGGGCAAGCTACATACAGCCCTCATATATATCTTCGGTTTACACTGAGCTGGCACCCGTGATTGCCATCACTGAGCTACCTACATCTCAATCACGTCCACTGTTGCTTTCCGTCGTTTTTGCACTCCGTTATTATAGTATCTGTCATCGCCGCAACCGTGGGTACTGATATCGGTGTTTCTATTGCCTGGTTGCCTTGTCTGAAGCTCTTGTTCCTATTGGCAGCATCTGGTGTATTCAATCTTGCCCGAAACTCCCCAACATGGCTACCTTACTCGACAGTCTCAGATCCACAAGCAAGGTCGACTGTGACACTCTCGATGTACAAGGTAACCCGCCCATAGACAGAAGCCATTACGGTCGACAGTGGAAGATGTTGACATATCTTCAGTTGCCAAGGAACTCGGGCCCTTCGTGGACTGCACGTCAAATCAAGCCATCGCTCTGAACGAGCTCACCAAGCTCACGAACGACGGCAGACTCTACCACGAGCAGCTCATTCGTGATGCCGTAAAGGATGCGCAGGGCTGGGCCAAGGCCGCGTGGCCTGACGTCGACCCCGTTTTGCTCGCCGTCGAGATCATGGTATGCGCCCACATTGTGGGAAGCATCGCCCAGTTTGATGACCGACTGACATGCGGGTAGATGGTCAGGCTGTCGCTGCAGTTTGCCCCGTACCTGACGGGCTACTTCCACGTGCAGACCAACACCGACTTCTCATACTCTGTCGAGAACACTCGTTACAACGCCGAGAGTACGTTTGCCGGAGTGCTCGCTCGCTCCCACCAGCTAAATGGACACACCTCTCACAGCCTCTTTTCCAAAATAGGGATCGTCGAGATGTTCAAGCACATCGAACCCGGCTTTGACCCCAAGCGGGTATGCATCAAGATCCCCTCCACCTACGAGGGCATAGCAGCCTGCAAAATCCTCGAGCAAAAGGGGATTGCGACACTGGCAACGACCATGTTTTGCATGGAGCAAGCCGCCTTGGCTGCCGATGCCGGCTGCACCTACATCGCTCCCTACGTCAACGAGCTGAAGGTCCATTTTGTGCCTGGGTAATTCGCAGCACCCTGCCTATCAGCCTTCACGAACATAGACTGACCCTCTTGGATGTTCAGCTACGTTGACGAGCATAAAGCTTTCGACTTCTGCAGACAGGCCCAGTCCTACTACGTCGAGAAGAAGGCCAAGACGCGAGTGCTGGCTGCCAGCCTCACGTCGGTGGCCGAAGTGATGCAGCTTGCTGGCATCCAACACGTAACCGTGTCGCCGCCTCTGCTCCGGGGCCTCGCTTCGCAGTCTTCTTCAACATGGCCGGAGAAGGTCGGCGCCTATTTCGCGGCCGGCCCGGAGAAGAAGTGGACCACAGACCTCGAGGCGGCTTTGAAGGACGAGAGTGAGTGGCGTATTGCTTTCACTCGCAGCGGCAATGGCAAGTACGAGGAGAAACTCATTCAGGCGATTAACATCTTCTGCGAGTCTCAAGCCGGTCTTGAAGAGCTTGTTCGCCGTCATCTATAGGAGAAAGGATCCAGATGTCGCTGACAGTCATGTTTCGTGGGGTTTCCACCCTGGAACTGGAACCTTACTTCATAAGTTGAGGACCCAATCCAACCCACCTAGATCCCGCTTCTTCAGTAACTGTGTGCCGTGCTATGGCCGTTATAGCTAGACGCATTAAACAATCAACCATGTACCTGACGTTGTAGCCGTCGCAGTAAATGGCGCCCTGTCACAAGTAGCCCAGTCAGAACAAGGACGTGACAATCTCGTCCAAGTTCGCACCAGCGGAAGAGGGACACAAGATCACGATAAGAGCTCGACTGCAATTGGCTTGCATCGCCACCCGGATGCATCAACCCCTGCTTGTCGACAGATACCCTGATAAACCTCGTCTTGTTATCGGTGAACCCCTTGTCTTGACCTCTTCTCTCTTCTGACCTTGCGGTAAAACAGATAGTTCGATACTGTTGCCAAGCTGAGAGAGCCGATGATTGTAGCATCTTGTCGTCGTCCGTTCACTGCGGACCTGGCCAACACCAATCCCGCATAGGCAAGTCTGCCGGGGCAATTTGCTCGCTGCGGAGGGGTTACATTGCACCAAGCTGACTGTTTGCGGACTATATAGAGTCCGACTTGTCTCACTTTACAAAAATAAAAACTTCTGTTGCCACGGAGTTCACAGCAATAATTGACAAGCGGCCAAGATAATATTCATGGTTCGGCTCCGGACTCTTCATACCGGACTTTCTCTTGTCTCCCGCTCGCACGTTGACTTTGTTGTTTTTTGTTGTCGAGCCTACAGCTGCCGGTCTAGATTGGACGACGTGCATATAAGTAGCTGAAATCTGGCAATCCGCAGGCGCATCCCGCCAAACACGATCTTCATGATGCGGGGTTTTCGTAAGGAGGAGGTGAAGCGAAGATTCACTTCAGTCAGAGCCTGGGAACTCCCCAAGCACCCCAGTGCCATCGCTCCAGATGGCGTTTGGGTAAGAACACCAGTTGCTGTGTAGAGTCTTGGCCGAAGTATGACGGTCGCTAACTAGGCGTACAGACGAATTCAGACATGGACCCTGTTCCTTTGGAGCACCAAACCTGGAGCATCTGGACCATCCTGGCCTACTGGAGCTCAGATCTGATGAACCTGTCAACACTACAAACTGCAGGAAGCATGCTCGCAGTCGGGTTAAGCTGGAGAGAGTAAGTAGCACTGAAGATCCAACGCACGAGGCCGCCTGGTGGTGGTGTTGGTCGGTCTTGTTCACATATTTCACGGCTTACACTTCTCAGGGCCATTCCCGCCATGGCAGTCGGGACCTTTGCGATTTCCATTGCCATGGTTCTCAACGGCGCAATTGGAAGCAGACTGCACGTCCCATTTTCAGTCATTGCCGCGGGAAGTTTTGGTTTCTACTTCCGTTACTTCGCCATCGTCAGCCGAGCCATCCTGGCCATGTTCTGGTTCGGCGTCCAGTGTGCCAACGGCTCTTTCTGCCTGACCATCATGCTGAGTGCCATCGCGCCTTCGTACGGGAGAATACCAAACAAATTGCCCGAGTCGGCTGGTATCACATCCATGGGGATGTGCTCGTAAGTCCGCCATCTCCCTACTTGCGGCTGCCGCTGACCTTTTTTTTTCCCCTTTCAGCTTCTTCCTGTTCTGGCTTCTCCAGCTTCCTCTGCTGCTCATCCATCCGACGAAGCTTCGGCCGTTGTTCTACGTGAAGCTGCTCGCCACGCCCGCAGTCGTCCTCGGCACGATGGGCTGGGCCGTCAACAAGGCCGGCGGCGGCGGAGACGTGTTCAAGTTGAAGCCGGAAGTCCCTGCCGGAACGCCTGAGTATGCTTGGCTGTGGCTTTCGTGCATGTCCAGCGTGACGGGACAGTGGGCGACGATGGGCGTCAACATACCCGACTTTTTGCGCTACTCCAAGACCCCCAACGGCCAGTTGGTACAGCTGCCCTTCGTACCTCTGGTGTTCACCCTTTGTGGCACTCTGGGCATCATAACGACTTCAGCCACCAAGGTGTTTGCGGGCGAATACTTGTGGAATCCTTTGGACGTTGTGAGTCTGTGGCTCGCAGACGGATCCGGAGGCCGCGCCGCCGCTTTCTTCGCCGCCCTGGCCTGGTTCATCGCCACCGTTGGCACCAATATCACGGCAAACTCGATCAGCGCAGCGAATGACTTGACCGTCATGTTTCCTCGCTACTTGAACATCAAGAGGGGCTGCATGGTCGCAGCCGTCGTAGGCGGGTGGGTGCTGGTGCCGTGGAAGATCCTCAGCTCCGCGCAAACCTTCCTCAACTTCATGGGCGCATATGCCGTTTTCTTGGCGCCCATCAGTGGCATCATGGCTGCGGACTTTTGGCTTGTCAAGAAGCAGCGTTATGACCTTCCTGGCGAGTACCTCTTCTCTTGGTGAACCCCAGATCCAGCACGACTGACATCCCTTTTTTAGGCCTCTACGACCCTCGAGGCCGCTACAGATTCGTCGGGGGGATCAACTGGCGAGCCTTCGTTGCGTTTATCGTGCCTGTTGCGCCGTCATTGCCAGGCATGGCATTGGCGATCAGTGGGTACCCCGCGGTCAAGATCTCCGAAGGCGCACAACATCTTTACAGCTTCGACTGGCTCTTTGGCTTCATTGTTTCTATATTTCTGTACACCTCGCTTAGCTGGCTTGTGCCCGACAGAGCGTCTCTCGTCCCGCAAACCGTGTGGGTTAGGGAGGGTGTGGATATTGAGGATACTCGTGTCAGCGACGTAGAAACCCCCAAGATTCCCGAGAAGGAACAGGCAACAAGCCAGGACGCTCACCATAGACCTGATTCCAAGGTGCTTTTAGGTACAACAACCACAGAATAGAGCAGTCAAATAGTGATGAAGACTTGTCCGGCGAACCTTTTCACGCCATTGCAGGTCAGTAGAGAGTCCGATCTCACCATAACAGACAGCCACCAGAGAGTAGCGGGGAATTCGGACAGGCCCAACGCTATCTCATTCCATTCATTGATTGATGTCTCCTTATGTCGGCGACTAACATGGGCCCGGGATGAGGGTTGAGACGTGTCGGGCTCGGCTCGGGCTGCGACGGCCTTTGGCGACAACGTGGGCACGCGTACGGCAAGCATCGGCGTACTCGGTCGTTTGCTGCAACGGCTAAGTCTCGTGATGACGCACCGAGCACTTTCGGTTTCGAGTTTAACGGTGGTTAGAGTTACTAACGACCGGGTGTTGAGAAAGACTTATATGAAGCCGGTGGCCGAAAAACAAAACCACGAGATCCTGATCGAGAGCCCTTGCCTTAGGATCCACTCCGTCGATGCACGGACCATTTCGCCATATGCATAACTCTCTGTTGCACACAGTTTTATGCACACCTTTTGCTTTATGAACAAGCCCATCGCCCTCCCCACCCTGACACCCTCAGACTTTTCCCTCCCCTCCTTGAGCAATCACGCCATCGCCCTTGTCATCGTCCAAGCTCCACACCAGAGCCGCGCTCTCGACGTCGTCGACCCCCAAACGAAACCCATCTCGGCCATTCAGCACGCGACTTGTCCCAATGCGAGCGCCGCGGCGTTTGTTTAGCGAGCTTTTACAGCTCTCGAACCGGCGGCCCGTCCCTCCTCGACCGCAACAGGCTCTCGTTGCCGCCGCTGGTCCTCCTCGCCCTCAAGGGCCCCTTCAGAGGCGCCTTCTACACGCCTCTCCTTGCTCGAGACACACCCGGCCGACATCCGCTGTCAGCTCGAAATACTTCACAAGTGGTACAGCTCCTCAGGCACAAGAAGGGGGACCGACGAAGCAGAAGCAGCGTCGCCCAAGCCGAAGAGCTCCATCCACCGTCCGGACTCTCCTCGCTAGCGGCGGGCTGGTATCCCTCTTCGTTGGCCTCTCGGAGCCCTTCTATGCCCCCCACGAAGATGATGTCGACGCCTCTGGTTCCGCGCCCTCCACCGACAACCGCGACCCGTCTCTCCCTCGCTTCCGGCTGACCGATGTCCGAAAGCACGACGCAAAGTCCGGCAGTCCCTGGGTCACGCAAGGCGACAAGGTTTACGATATCACGGATTGGGTCGGAGCCCACCCGGGAGGTGATGTCATTCTCCGTGCTGCTGGAGGCAGTATCGATCCGTACTGGGATATCTTCACCATTCACAAGTCGCCCCACGTCTACGAGATCCTGAACCAGTACTTGATTGGCTTCATCGACGCGGCCGACCTCATTGACGGCAAGCCTGCCACTCAAGAGATCGAGGATCCCTTCAAGTCTGACCCGAACCGTGACCCGAGACTCATCACTCTCACTCCCAAGCCTCGCAATGCCGAAACGCCTGTCGAGGGCCTGGCTGATAGCTATCTCACCCCCAATGAGCTCTTCTACGTGCGTAACCACATGTGGGTTCCCGAGGTCGACGACACCTCGGACTACACCTTGAAAATTGAACTGCTCGACGGGACCATCAAGGAGTACACTCTCGATGATCTCAAGACCAAGTTCAAGCCATCGACTATCGTCGCAGTTCTTCAATGCTCGGGCAACCGCCGAAGTGACATGACCCGTAACGCGAAGAAAACCAATGGTCTCCAGTGGAATGTCGGGGCCATTTCTTGCGCAGAATGGCAGGGCGTGAAGCTCTCGGACGTTCTCGCTGACGCCGGTGTTCCCGTTCAGCAAGCGTTTGCTGGCGAAACCGACGCAAGGCACGTTCAGTTTATGGCTCTTGAGGCCTACGGCGCGTCGATCCCCATCGAGTCTGCTCTGGACCCCCGTGGAGACGTCCTTCTGGCTTATTCCATGAACGGCAAGCCTCTGCCCAGAGACCACGGCTTCCCACTCCGCGCCCTGGTGCCAGGCCATGTTGCTGCCCGTTCTGTGAAATGGTTGAGCCACATTACGGTCTCAGATGAGGAGAGCCACAGCCAGTGGCAGCGTAAGGATTACAAGTGTTTTGGCCCCAATGAGGCGAATCCTGACTGGGACAAGGCGGCTGCGATACAGGAAATGCCCATCACCAGCGCCATCACAACCGTCAGACTGGGCGACTGGACGGACAAATCCGATAATCCTCAAGTCCACGGCCGGGAGGCTTCGCTCAAGGGATACGCCTACTCGGGCGGTGGTCGCAAGATCGTCCGCGTTGACGTGAGCCTCGACAACGGCAAGACGTGGGACCAGGCGGAGCTTCTCGACGAGCCCGGTGCTCCCGCCAAAATCGGCCACAAGTCTTGGGCTTGGAAGCGCTGGCGTTACGACGGCGTCGTGCCTCTCGGTGAACCCGGCGAGAACGGCAAGAAGTGCACGACTTTGCTGGTAAAGGCCACTGACGAGGCGTACAACTGCCAGCCGGAGAGCTACGCCGCCATCTTCAACCAACGCGGCAACTTGGCCAACGCCTGGCATCGTCTGCAAGTCTGCTCTGATTGTACCAAGCTGGCTTTGATGACTGCGAAGTGAGGCCGGAGATTAACTCAAGAAGGAGGGGACAACAAGTGGAGAGAATCAAAGACAGGGGGAAGACATGGGCGGTGTTCTTATTTGATGAGACTGAGAGGGCGCATTGAAGATTTCATGAAGCAAGGCGTGTTATTGTTTTTTTGTTTTAGCCCCTTAGCCTGCCTCAGAGGCACACAACCGCTGCCTATCCGCAGTGGACCTTCCTTTTCGCACCCCGCGCTATGAATTTCATATGATATTACAATCAACAGCGAGACCGCATAACAAGGCAAAAAAGTGAGTTCGCAACTGAAGCATTCAAGTGTTACAGGTGCACAGGACGGGCAAGACTCTTGCCTCTCGCTGTACTGGCATTATGGCCCAAGGCCCCCAGCCATCTATCATCTAGAATCCTATCCCGACGTAGAAGTACATCATCCATGCGCCGTTAAGTGTAAGTCTAGTCTTCGTCCTCACCCTCCTCGTTGTCGGTAAAGTATTCAAACTCTCCCGGAACAGGCGCCTCCTCGTCTCCTTCTCCGTCTTCGTCGACGGCAGTGAGAACACCAGCTGCCGCTGCCGCACCACCTCCCTCGGTTGCGCCAGCAAGATCACCTCTCCTCTGGCGGCCAAGGAGCTCGCTCAGCTCGTTGAGCGACCGCAGATCACCGCCAGTACCCGATCTAAGGGCCTGAGAAATGAGGTTCTGCTGCTGCCTCGGGGTCAGGCCCGCCGATGAGCCACCGGTGTTAGTTTGCCCAGCGACAGGCGCCTTCTCTGTTGTCACCTTCTTGAGCTTCTCCTCAATGAGCGTCTTTTCCTCATCGGGTTGCGTGTCTTGCATCAAGAGGGGTCCTCCAGTGGGCTATCTACGATTAGCAGACGATTTTGAGACTTGTGGAGCGATGGCTTTACCTTCTTGACCGGCCTGTAACGACCGGCAGGGAAGCTGATAAACTTGAGTTGGCCAGGCAGTACGCGGGACATGTTCTCCATCTCGTATCCGACCTTCTCCTTCTCTGCCTTCTTCTTGGTGTCAGCCGAAGGGGCAGACGCCTCCTTCTCAACCGCCTCGCCCTCTTTCTTATCCTTGCTCTCCTCCTTCTTCTCGTCCACTTCCATCTTGTCAGAGACGGCAGGCTTCGCCGTGTCAATATCCATGCTTTCCCTACGCTGAGCTCGCTCCTTCTTTTGAGCTCTCCGCTTAGCCTGCGCGGTGGTGGACAGAATGGCCGTAGCAACCATTGTAGGGCCCTCCTCGGCCTTGACCTCCTGCTCGGGAGGGTAGTCGAACAGACTGGGACGGGTGGCACAGTGAAATTTGAAGTTGGGGATTTCGAGCTCGTGATCGAGACCAATCATTGAAGTGGGAGAGAATGCCAAGGAGAGGAAGTGGGTGAAGGGGAACCAGTACCAGTACTGGGTGAAGACAGCCATACCAACGACGCCGGCCATGTTGAGGTTGCCGGTCTGTGTTTGAAGACCAATAGTGCAGTTGCGTCCACCGGCATCGATGATACCGAGAGCAAGAGAGGCACCGAACTTGGTCATGGCGTCCTCGTGGCGATCGCCGACGACCTTCTTGAGGGTCTTGCGGATGGAGGCGACCTTGGGGTTCATAACCTCGTTCTGCTGGATCATAATCATGGCCAAGGAGATCAGGGCACCTTGGCGGACGAAGTCGGTGGGATCCTTCATCATCGGCTCAAGAAGGTCGATGGCCTCATCGAGACCAGTGCCAGCGCAAGAGATACCGAGGGCCATGGCGGATCCATAGCGGACGTGGGGGTTGTACGACTCGGAAAGAAGCTCGACCATGCGAGGAACGCTGCCCGGCTTACGGAAAAGGATGAAACCCAAGCTCATGACCGCAATGCGACGGACATCGTCGTTGACGTCGCTAACAGCAATGTGAAGCAGCTTGCGGATAGCCTTGTTGCTGCCGGTACCGCAGTACGCCAGAGCGACGGTCATGATACCACCGTATCTGAGAGTCGGGTCGGGGTCGTTAAGGAGGCCCTCGATCATGGCATCGGCACCCTCCTGGCGGCCGTACATGATCAGGGCCATGCCGATAGCCAGACCACGGACGATCTTCTCGTGAGTCGTCTCGTGAGCGTAGGTGATCATGTCCTCCAACGCACGCACGTTGCCCGTGCCAAGCATGATGAGACCCATCGCAAGACCGACGGCCTCACCGTTCAGAGCCGAGTCGGTGAACAGAACAGTCCTCAGGTTGTCGAAAATCTCTTCAGAGCCGGTAGCCATGCCTGCAATACCCAGACCGAGGGCGCCACCATGCTGGATGACCTCTTCTTCAGCGGAGGTAAACTGGGTCTTGAGGTATTCAAGAGCATCGGCCCCGTGGTTGGCGTGGATCAAGCCATAGGCATAGAGAGCACCACCCTGGCTAAAGATAGAGCCGCTGCTCAGACCACTCTGGCGAGGCAAGTAGGGCTCGAGGAGCTTTCGGGATTGCGTAAGGTTGCCGCGGTGGATGACACCAAGAGCAGCCGTGGCGGTGAACTTGGACCAGTTGACAGCCTTTCCGAGCCACTCGAGGTTGTCACGGAAGAATTTGTCGTTGGTAGTGCCTTGGTTCATGAAAGCATTGCAGAAAGTGACCGCTGTGTGGAAGATGGAGTTACGACCCTCCAAGCTGTCGCGGACCTTGTTCAAGATGCTCAAGTCTGTGCGGTTATTCCTGTAGAGGAACTCGAGGTTTAGTTGAATAGTCTTGCTACCGTCGAGGATAGAACGAATGTTCTTGTAGACCTTGGCAAGATCTTCTGAAACCTCCTCCTCTGATGACTGCTGATTCTCGAGTAGAGGCTCATTCTCAGTGGCTTCAGCCGTGGAAGGCTTGGCAGGCTCTCCGGAAGGAAGGGAGTTGATGATCTTGCCCAAAAACTCCTGGGTGCCGTTGTCGTAGAGATCGAAGGCGATCTGGTACGCACTCGCAATAGAGTTGGGCCCGCCATCTGTGACGAGCTGCTTGAGCATGCGTGATGCCTCCTCGTCGGAGCTGAGGTAGACGACACACTTGGCGATAGCGAAGTAATCGGGGTTCGGGATCTCGTTGAGAAGATCGAGGATAAGGCGCAGGATCTCTGTACGGAAGCTGCGCTCCTGGACAATATCCATGCAAATACTCAAAGTATACTCCATGAGCTCCTCGGCGGGGCCCTGACCCTCCGTTGACTTGCTCTTCGACTTCTTCTCGTCTTCACTTGCCCGCTTGATGACGCCGCGTAGAACCTCTAGGTTCTTGGCCTCGACGGCAATGCCGACAACCTGGCGATACCTGCCATCCTTCAGACAGGCCTCGAACAAACGTTCGATCACGCGTTGCAGAGCGTTCTGTGTAGCCTGGTCGGTGATGGGGGCGATGGAGCCGGATCGACCCTCCTTGACCGGCTGGAATGTTGGATCGAGAATGGTGTTGTCGGTTGAGACTCGGGAGAGGAGGGACTTCGAGGGGAGTGTCGTCTGGGAGAAGGGGGTCGTGGGGGAGATCAGGGCAGAGCCGTCGGCGGCACCGGTGGCGAACGTAGTTGCAAGAGCGGGCAAGGAGTTGTCGTTCTTGGGCGACTTGGGGACGGTGTGCTTGGCGGACGAGACGGCGATGTAATGGTCGACGCACTTGGAGATGATGGTCTCCTCGAATTCACCGGGGGCATCGAGCTTGAAAAAATCACCGGCTGCCAAGGCAAAGGTCATGCTCTCATTGTAAGCCTGGAGATGGTAGTAAACCTTGGCCAGGACGAGAGCGGCCAACTGCCGTTGAGGGAAGGAGTCGTCTTCGTAAAGAGCCTCGCTGCGGAAGTGGTCAGTACCTCAGCAAACAACAGCCCCGCGGACAGTAGATGATGAGCTTACATCTGACTCAGGGCCCCAGCGACCTCAGTCCAGACGGTATCAATGTCGTCATTGAGAGTCTGCAGGGCGAAGACCTTGAGATCGTGTTCCTCATCGGCCAGGAAGCCCAGCACTCCGGTAGCTGATACCAGGCCAGGCATTGTGGTATGTGGCCAATGGAACGGAGCTTAAGCTGAGCTGTAGGAGAGTGGCAGGCGCAGCCGAGAGAGGTTTGATGAGAATTTTGAGTCAATTCGCGATATCGTGCTTTCGCGTTGGCTGTGCTGTTTGGATGGGAGAAAGATCGGCTTGGTGGTGATGAGTGCTCCGAGGAGGCTTGTTTGGTAGTGGAGGAAGGACGTCGAAGGTGAAAGCGCGAATGCAGCATCCACGTCAGGCAGGTCTGCCTGCCTTGCCTTGCCTTGCCCCAGGTCTTGCAGCACCAGGCTCTCGCCAATAGCATCGAATAGTCAGGCGCACAGACCAGATGGCTGGATGAGTCAGCATATTTCCGCCGAAGACAGCTGAACCCGGATTTTCGAGTGGGGAGGATGAGGTAATCATTGAGCCTCTCTTGCAATTGGTCGATTGGTCGACTTGATGCCTGCACTAAGGTACTCACCAATTCCCAGAAGCACTGCCCCGATTGCTCAAGAGGTTGCGGCTCTGGTAGTTAGACTGTGTACTGGCATTTGGTATACTTCGAGCTTGCGTGAGGACCGGACTATCAAATCTTCCCGATCATAGCGCGTCCAGGGCAATGTGCTTCGTCTCATAACCCTCCACTCTTTCAACACGACAACGTGGAGCTGGACAGCGAGACAGGGGAGGGGAAGAAAAAAAAAACCGACAGGCTGGGCTCGAGCAACGCGGGCACCGTGGAACATTGAATTGCGAAACGAAGCAAGGCTGTGCTCAGATTCTAGTATACTGCACATAGCTAATAAGTGCCTAACTGACATTGATGATGCCTTCATATTTCTATATAGAGCTGCTTTACACTGTCTATACTCTTACCTGTGTGTCGCAAGACGAAATGCAAACTTATAGAAACTGCATAGACAGGCAGGCATTCTGATACACTTGGTCTTCCTACTTATCCTTATCCACCTCGCAAAGGTGTAGAAAATAGCTCTTCCAAGGTACTTAAACTTAACTAAGGTAAGGTAAGGTAAGGTAACCTCGCGTTAGTACGTACCTTACCCAAGCTACCTTACCTACCTACCTACCTTACCGGGCCTCAGCACCGGGCAGCATTTTACTGAAGTACCTTTCCCTGTTCAGTGAGGACTCACCAAAGGGCGATCGGCGCGCGACCAATCCATCTCTCGTCTCCAAATTTCCCACGCAGGTGCAGCAGAGCAGAGGACAAGATGTTTTCTTTCTGAGAATACACCACCTCCACCACCGCCCACCCGATCGATCTCGCACCCTGCCTGCCATTCGCATCCCGGTGCTAGGACTCAAGATAGCCCACATAGAGAGGACGACGCAAACGACGGTAGCCACCACAATTGCCCTCGCCCAACGTCGAAGCTTCGCGCCGCATCATCACATCCCTCCAACGCGCCGCCCTCGATTAGGTACGAAACGGGGGTCGTCGTTGGTCTGGTCGAGTCGAGATTACGACGCCCAACCCAAACTCGCGACGACGCTGTAATCCGCATCCACACCTGCAACCCGTAACTTCTCCATCTCATCCCGTCCGTCCCCCTTCCGTCCATCCAACGAGCAAACGAAACAAACGAGCCCGACCCCTCCTCACGCTACTCGCTTCGACGTATCCATTCGCCATCGCGTCCCCCCCGCTGTCCTCCGATTCGCATCGCTCTTCGAATACGCTTCTCTAGCTCCGTTCAAATTTGATCTTGCCGTGCAGCGCATACTTTGCTTGGTCCTGGCTTTTGCCCGATTCACTCGAACTCAGCCTAGGTAGTCCATTCTGTCTGCGCGAACTCCGACACCGAACCAACAACGAGACCGCCTGACTGACTCCAGCGACGTCGAACCGCAATCGCCCTCGCCGCCGGATCATGTTGATGTGATGCTCGAATTTTGCGTTGCCATCCTGTTCCAGTAGAATCGCGTCGACCCTCTCCCTTCACGACGCGACGAATCCAACCGACACCGCGCCGCATTTCTTCCCGCACGTCGCGCACATGAGCTGGTCTTGAAAAGGCGAAGCTGAAACTTTGCGCATCCCAGCCGAAGCCGGGCGGAGCGCTGGACCAGATACACAAGCAAAACATCTGGGCAAACTGGCCGCAGCTGCACGCCTGCAGTTGCCACGATGGATCTCAGGAACTTGATGAACGACGATGCCGACCGGTCTAGGCCTCCCGCTGCCGCCGCCGCTCCTCCTCCTATTCCACCTCAAGCTCATGCGCTGAAGCACCAGCAACCGCCGTATCCTCCTCTTCCCCAGCAGCTTCCTCAGCAGCAGCATCAGCAGCATCCCCAACAGCATCCGCAGTCGCATCCTCAACATCCACAGCATCACCCACAACAGCAAACTCCGACTACACCATCGCAGCCCGCTCCTACGTATGCTTTTAGAGAATCTGCGTATAGCCATGCCTTGCACTCGTCCCCGGTCAAGCCCCCGGCTCCTCAGGAGTACGCCGTCCACTCTCAAGCCTCAAACCAGCCGTACCCTCCTCAGTCGCCTTATCAGACTCCGGGTCCCTATCCCGGCCGTTCGGCGCCGCCTCCGCTGCAGGCTGGCACTCCCGGTCCATACGCCGATGTGCGATCCCCCCAAAGCGCATCTATGCCCGGCCCGTCTCCGTATCGTCACACCTCGACGTCGTCAGTGAGCGGTCCTGGTGGTGGCTATCCCTTCCCTCCAACCGGTCCGCCCCCGGAGGTCGCCAGCCCTGTGCAACGACACCAATATCCGCCATCCAACGCGTATCCCCCGAGAGACAGCTATTCCCATCCGCCTGGTGCAAACGCGCCTCCTTACCCACTGCAGCCGCAACAGCAACAACCTCATCCGCAACAACAACAGCAGCAGCAGCAGCCGCCGCCGCAGCACATGCCGCAGACGCCCCCCATCGGCACCCCCGGTGGCGCCCATCCGTATCTTCACCAGCGCTCGCAGTCAACGCATTCAACTCCTACACCTACATCTGCAAACAGCCAGCAACACCCGCAACATCACGGCCAGCCTTATCCTCACGGGAGTCCTGTGGCAACGGCGCATCCGCCGCCCGAGTACAACCGGCAGCAATCGCAACCTGCTACCCCACTGGGCCCGCCCCAGACCGGGCCTCGACAATCTTCCTCTGCACCAAGCTTTGCGCAACCACAAAGTCCCTATCAACAAAGACTGTCCTCTTCGCACTTGCCTCAAGCCACACCTCCGCCTCCACCACCTCGTATGCCCAGTTCTCACGGCACCCACGATCGAAGATCCCTGTCGCAAAGTGTGCAAAGTGAACGCGAGAAAAGCCTTAGCGTGAGCCCAAAGACCAGGGTCCCGAGTTTGCCGAGCAGCGCTGGTGGCCACACCGAAACTGAAGCGCGCCCACACCCAGGCGTCGCCAACATGGTTGAACCCGAACGCGAACGCGCCGCGACGCCTGCGAAAAGAAAGCTCGCCGATCGAGATTTGAGCCCCCACGAACTCGAAAGAAAAGAGCCTCGGCCGCCGCCTGCCGAAGTCAATGGCGGCCCTACCATGGCGCGGTCCCCGGTTATCCAGCGAAAGAAGACAATACACACGACGCCTCCCATTTGGGCGCAAACATGGAACGCGCGGGAGAGTAAGAGATTGAAGCTGGCAAACTTTGAATTACAAAAACGAGGACCTCCCCATATCAACGGAAAGCATGACGCCAAGCCCGAGAGCAACCCTAGCCGTCATGCGTCGCCAGAGGCTGCGCGATCCGTTCCTCCGGCAGCGGTGCCGGTGCAGGAAATGAAGCCTGAAAATTTCCTCGGCTCGTGGGAGGAAAGTATCCTCGGCACTCGGCCGTATGAGGAGTTGTCAAAAACTGTGGCAGATTTCTTCTTCCAGAACGTTGTCCTTCACCCCGACTCTGGTGAAATCCTCACCCGTGGAGTACAATTCGAGATTGAAGCCAAGATGGGACAGCTCATTGACAGAGACACGAACGAGCGCGTTCAGAAAGCCATTGGGACAGAATGTGTTCTCCATGACAACGGCCGACTAGCGTTCAAGAGCAGCATGACCGAGGTAAGTATCGTGCACACCGCTTGTGCCATCGGCATTAACAGATTTTATTGCAGGCTCAACATAAAGGTCTGAACGAGTTTTTGAACACCTTGGTTGTCCAGACAGACCCCCGAAACCCGAACGCCCGCGGCCGAGTGCAAATACAATACAAACACCGACGAGAGATTGACAAGTTCTTCGAGCTGCCTAACTCGATGCACGCCCGCCTCCCGGCATGCGTTCGCGCCCTTCTTCCGCCTAGGCGACCGATCAAGGTTCGCGTCACATACGACATGAAGACGAAAGAGGTACTTGCCAAGATTGTCAAGGCCCGGGTCGGTGACCTTCACCTTCACCTGCCGACGTGCCCACTTGACTGTCGAATCAGCATCAACCTAGAAATGGCGTGGGATGGGTCGGTTGAGGAACTCGAGCGCGTGGCCGTCAGCCACGAACAAAAGTTCCCTGATCGTAACAAGGATCGACTGAGTTACAAGCAAAACCACTACCAGGTCGACTTGACGCAAGTGACGCAGGTGATGCCTGGTCCCGGAGTATGTTGTCCCACAATGAACGAGAGAGAGGCTCTGCTGACTTGCTCTAGAACACCCAACGCATCGACAAGGAACACGAACTCGAAGTTGAACTAGCACCGGAGATCCTGATTGATCAACAACGTCGTGCCATGAGAAACGAACCTCATTCGTATCCACAGTTGGTGGAGGGATTTATCGACAACGTGCGCGTGTTGGCCCGCCGGAGTCGCGATTTTGTGTAATATTTTGTACGGGAACATCTCAGAAAAGACGATACTTGATTTCAAGCTGGCTCGGGTGGTTTGATACCAAAAAGAATTAGCTGCGTCTGGAGTCACGGGTTCAGCGGTGCATTTCAGACTACCTAGTAACCTTAGTTTCACACCTGGGACTTGTGTGTCTGGACCAACAGGCCAGGCATGCTCGTTCGCCGATAATTCTGGCGCGCGGGCCGAGTCAATATAACCGCATTGATGACCGCGACCCAAAGCCGCGCTTTGTGCCCTGTCGATTGCGGTTCTGCCGTGGTTCTCGGCTGCCCACTCTGAATGTGCTGACGGTGTTGCCAGTGCCTCCAAGATGAGAACGTCGGCGATTCGTAGGTGCTTGGGGAGGATGGACGCGTAACAGATGAACCTCGGCAGAGGATGCTCGAGAGACGATCAACGGAAGGACAGCATGGATGATAGATGGCGAAGAGGTGAAACCGAGGAGAAAGAGACACCCAGGGCCACAGAACACATAATGGATCAATAGATCCAAGCCGGGCAACCAACAATCACCGATGCCCTAGGGCAGTCACAGTCCGGCACTTCAACTACCACAAGAGGTCCATCCCACGGAAGGCTTAGAATCAACAATTTTCAATGTCTCCAACCAAAAAAAAACCATCTCAGTCGGCGATAGATAGCCCTGGCTCTCGAGCTCAAGACAGCTTCTCCTCTCCTTTGGGCGCGCCGCTATGCCCGACAGGCCGAATGTCTTCCGAATCTGCCCCGCGGGCGCTATCCCCCCGTTGAGATGCTTAAAGGCGACGGGATCGCCATTGCCAGAGGCGGGCACGTCTCGACCCTCGGTGTCGTCAACCTCCTCCTCCAGCACAAAGTTGAGAAACATGCACACGAAGGCGGTGATGGCAAAGCCCGTCTCCATGACGAGGACGACGGCGTCGAGGAAGCCGCGCAGGGCGCGGTCGTCGCCGGCGTAGGTGAAGACGTTGTCAAAGTAGGCCGGCACGAGGGTGGCGCCGTAGCCGAGGGTCAGGCCGGCGGTCAGGACGAAGCGGTTGCGGCGGTTGAAGGGCACGCCCTTTGCGATGATGGCCATGCCGGAGACGGCGACGGCGGTGAAGAGGAAGGACGTCATGCCGCCCAGGACCGAGGAGGGGATGGCGACGAGGGAGGCGGCGAACTTTGCAAAGACGCCCATGACGACGAGGAAGAAGCAGCAGCAGTATCCGGCGCTGCGGTTGGCGCAGCGGGTGAGGGCGATTACACCGTTGTTTTGGGCGAACTGATGAATTTAAATTCAATGCGTGAGTTTTATATTTCATCTCGAACAAAGGGCGGGCGATATGGGGGCTATATATATATGGATGGATGGGGCTTACGGTGGTCATGGGGGTGATGGTCATCAGGGCGGCGAGAACTCCGTTGATGCCGTCTGCCAGAACGCCGCCCTGCACACGGGACTCGAACAGACGGCCTTCAACTTCGAGGCGGGAGACGTCGCAGGTCGCGGTGATGTCTCCGATGGCTTCCGTGGCGCAGATGATGTAGACTGCGAGCAGAGGTCTAGGCAAAGAAGTTCAGCGCCGGCTCCAAAAAGGATCGGGTGGGAGGACTACTCACAGAATCAGCGGCCCATACAGGGTGAGCTTGAACGTGTGCACCCAGATGAAGGAGACTGCGGGAGCGCTGTCGATGCCAGACCTGTCAAAGTAGCCGCAGGCGGCGGCGATGATACATCCTGAAGGGTCAGTGTCGGGGTGGAGATCTTGGGAAGGAGATTTTTGCTACTGAGTAAAAACTCACCAACAAGCAGCCCGATGACGACCGAAGTCGATTTCATGATTGGGGCGCCGAATCGCTCGCAGAGAATGATGGTGAGGAACACTGAAAACCCTAGACCAAGGTACTCGGCCGAACCCCAAGGGAGAGCATGGGGAGCCGAGATGTCGGGGCATCTGGCGAAGAGTCCCGTCGCCGTCGATGGACTGGCGCAAGGTCCGGAGCCGCCCATCCAGTTCTGGAAACCGGTCTCGATCAGGCCGATTCCGATAAGCATGACTGTCGGCGTCAGACACGATGTAACGAAAGCATATACATATACATCCATAGAGTCTTACCAGTCGGCCCGGTAACAATTGGCGGGAAAATACTAATCAGGGTCTTGGTCGGAAGAAAAGAGATGGCGATTTCAATAAGAGCGCAGAGGGCGCTGGATCCGATGATGGCTTCGTCACGTCAGCGTTCTGCTTGATTCAGGATCGACAGAGGACCAGCTGTTACCTCCGTAGCCGTCGGGACAAGGAAGCTTGTTACCCTAAGCGTCCGTGGGGCAGAAACCGTTGGCGTACATTTGGGCGAGGGCACCCTGGGCGACGGGGATGATGGCGAAGGAGATACCGACGACGGAGATCAACCCGGTGCCGATGTAGTAACTGTGCAGAGAGCATGTAAGTCAAGCGCTCTGCAATACTGGGGGGGGGGGGGGGGGGGGGCCTTTCTTACGGGGACCTCGGGATGTGAAATCTGGTAATCTGGATCGTGGACAACAGGCCGGACACAATCAGGGCAGTCGAGACCAGATACTGCTGCTGTTCGGCGGTGAGATTGGCACCGGCCGAGCCGCCGAGCAGGATGGGCGGCGTGATGATGCCGGCCAACATGGCGAGTGCGTGCTGAAAGCCGAGGAGGAGGGCCAGCAGCGTGGGCATCTTGTCGTTGAGGCCGAAGAAGGGTGCGGCTCGGCGCGATTTCCTCATGAAGGGCAAGTTTAGTCTGAAGAGGAACGCGTAGTCGTAGTCGCCGACGAGGCCCTGTCTTGTGAAGAATTTGTTCCTGGCGCCGCGGAGACGGTCTCCCATCGTCTTCTCGGGAGACGTCTGAGGGACGATTTGCGATGGGCCTTGGTCCTCGTCCATCTTGTCGTCGAGTTGAGGTTCAGTGCCGGTGGGACGAAGCAGGATTACGACGGTGACGACGATGTCCGAATTCCGGACTTTTCAAGTCAAACAAGAACGGGAATTCGATCTCCAGAGTCTGTCGTGCAGGAATAGGCTGGCTAGAGTTGGCAACAAAAACCCTCGACGATTATCCACGATTAACGAACGACACAAAGACGAGATGTGGATCTCAATTTATATATCAAAATCCGACGGCTCGGTCATTCTGCAGGAAGAAATGGTATGGTATCGTATCCAGGCCAGGTCCAGTCGGTAATCTGCATGGGGGGCGATCCTCTTAGTTGATGGTTTCGAGCAATTAGCTTCGACTGCTATCAGCAGCACTGGATAAGCTGGGTCAGGGATGATATGAATGGCTGGCGATAGTAGAGAGAAAAAAAAGTGTGTGTGTGTGTGTGTGTGTGTTAAACGGCGGGCCCGGTTCCAGCACAGCGGCGAGCATCCCCGGGAATCTCTGTCAACGGTATCTCTGGCCGAACGGAATCATGATATGGGGGTCCGGTCTGGGGTTCCAGGGTAGCGGCGACGTTTTTCCAGTACATGGTGAACAAGGCAAATAGCAAGTTGAATTGGTTGTTGCTCCGGCCGGGAACGGATTGGATTGTGAAAGTGAGAGTTCGGGCCGTGGGTGAGTGAGTCTGGAGTGACATTGCCTCATTCCGTCCCGTACCACACCCACTAATCCCTGACGCAGCTAAGGAGCTGGAGGCTACTATTAATCAGAGTGTGGGGGAACTCCCCGGCATCGCTCCCGCGTGGCATACAAGGAGACTGCCGGCGCGTTTTGGAGACTCCCTCTCGGACGCATCCTACTTGACCATGAGGATGAGGGTTCAGCCGGAGAGATGCGGCGAACTGCGAACTGCAGACTGCGAATTGCGAGACGAGCTCAGAGCTCACATCGAAGGCTGCTGCATGCATGTCATGTCAGTGCAGCTCTGTATCAGTCTCGCGTTGGCTCCACTCATCCATGCGAGGCGACTATGTTATACTATTTCGATGAAGCTCAGCTTCTCTAAGTTGGCCGACAGTCCAAGCCTTTTCGAGGCAAGCAGATGCCCCGGCCCGGCTCACTTAGTTGGCGGTACATGCTAGGAACGATCAATCGTGCCTATAACAGATTACTGGAGTTGTTTATTACACATGAGCAATCCCCGCGATCCTGAGTTCGACCATTTCCTGATGGAGACATTCATGCTTCAGTCGAGCAAGTCTGCCCGGCTCACCTCGTAGGGCTTGGCTCTTGATAATCTGATGCTTCTCACAGCTGTCGCGACGCCCGAAAGCCGTGGACAGAGAGAGGCTTTCCCTCTGCGAAGGTCAGCACCCGGCCGGGGAGGAGATAAGAGCATGATCATGATTACAAGACAGGGCTAGGTAGGGAGCCACTCAAGACTAAGAGAGACGCACGTCGACATCGCAACGCAGAGATAAGGAATTGCGCCAAACCGAGTCAAGGAGGGAATCCCGGGAGATACCGCTCTTATTGGTCCGTCCGCTTGCCGAGACTCGGAAATGCTGGCGTGCCATTGCGCCCGGCGGCAGGGCGGACGGAAGTGAATCTGAATCAAATCACCCATTCCACGCTGCTCTCTCTCTCTCACTTGTCTTGTCTGTCTGCAACCGGCGGACTCCGACTACTGCTGCGGTACGAGGCATTTGTCCTTCACCTAGGGGCTCACCGGACCGGGCAGGTTGTCATGAGTTTTTGTTGGCGTGGCATGGGCGTGTATTACTTACGGGTCTGGTCTGTTATCTCCGATACCGTCGGCGGGAATTCCCTTCTTCGCGTTCGCATAATAGCATAGTCACTGTTTTGATTGCAAATCGAATAACCAACTTTCAACCATTATATTATTTGATATCAAGGCCATTCATTCATTACACTGGCTTCCACCAACGACCGTGACCGACAGTGTCGACCTTCGTTCTTCGTCCTTCGTTCTTCGTCCTTCGTCCTTCGGAGAACAGCTATCGCCTGATGCCACTTCACCGTCCTGTCTAGCCTGCCCATTTTGTCTTCTCTTACCATCCCATCTAAGGCTTCTTTCTGTTCTAATCCGGCAACCTCAGAACGCGAACCAAAAATTGCAAACTAAACTCCCTCCCCTCCGTGCGCCAATGTTCGAATATTATGTACACTTCATTGTTGGGCCCAACGAGAAGAAGAAGAAGCTCAAAATACAGACCGAAGACAAGACACGTGCGTCGGGCGTCACGGTCATCGGCAGTCGTCCCTCATGCCGCGAACGACGTGCTGCTGCGAAGCAAACCTCGTCTTGTGGTACTCGTTCAGTTGCTGCCGTCCAAACTCCCGGACCAGACCGAGCTGCCCTTTGTGCCGTTGCCCGAGGCACTGGGAGAGTTCGGCTTCCGTACGCGATCCGCATTGGCACATGCTGGGCGTCCCTCCGAACGATGCTCGGCCTTCCGGGCCGGTGAACATAATGCTGATTCGTCGCACATCCTTCCATACAGCAGCGGCGGCGGCGGACTCGCCCCTGTCGCCGCCCCGTCGCCCCAGGGCCAACTTGGCCAAGTTCCAGTCCATGTCCCCGTCGCGACTCTCGAACCGACGGGCGGAGAGGTTCAGCGTGCCTCGCTTCTGCTCGACGGCTGCAATCGGGCACGACGCGCCGTCTCTCCCGGACCGTCGGCAATTACAGCGGTCCGGGTTCACCTCGGTGTCTTCGTCAATGTCCACCGTCACCAGGGCGAGTCTTTTGGTCGCTCGGTTCTGGGTGAACAGCGTCATCATCGGCTTCGGCGGTCGTCTGTGTACGGTTCCCGTGGTGTGGCCTCCGATGCTCACGGTCACCGTGTGGGCCTCGCTGTTCCCGGAGCTGTTGTTGGACGGTGACGTCGTCGTAGAGACGTTGCTCGACACGCTGAATGTCCTGTCCGGTCTGCTGTTGACCGTGGAGATGGATGGTGCTCTCGCCGACGACCACGAGCCGGGAAACAGGCCAGACGACGGAGGGCTTGATGGAGAGGTTGCCGCGTGGCCTGTAGGACTTGCGGTCGGTGTTCTCCTCGACGATGAGCCGATCGGCCGACGCGGTATGGATATGGGTGCCCGTGGACCCAGCGGGTTCATGCCTGCGATTCCGGGGCTCGGTTGCGTAGACGGACCTCGCGTTGAAGATGCCGTTGGTGAACCGGCAGCGGCGTTCCACATGGACACCGTTGTTTCCGTAGGGCTCGCCGTGAACGGATCAGAGGAAGTCCACATGCTGCGTAAAGTGTTCTGTCTCGATGTCGCGTCAGAAGCCAACGACGCCACGGACGAAGACGTCGTCGCGTACGCGTTGTCCTTGACCAAGGCTTCGTTGTTGGTCACAAGCTGACCGTCGAGCTGCTTCGGAATCCAGAACTGAACGCAGGCGTCCTCGACCAAAGGTTCGCCCCGCCCCGAGACCACGAAACTGACCATGGCGTTATATTGGCAGTAGTTATCGAAAGCCCTGAAACCCGTGACACCCTGCTGGAACTTGACCACGTCCTTGAGGCTCGTGAAGGACAACTTGGCGATTCGCTCATCCTTGCGGAGGATCATGTCCAAAGCACCGCGCCTCGACGGGACTGCGTAGAGTGGATTCAATACGACGGTCGTGATGTCAAAATCAATCGTTTCGGCTGCCACGGGTCAGCGGAGGCTTCTTCGGGATTTTCATACTCGGCCCGGCCGTTCTCGCATACCTTGACGACGTGCGCTCTTGACGGACCCTTGCTCCACACCGCTGATGTTGATCCTGAACCGTCGACCGTCTGCGCCCATCCGCCGCAGTAGTTGCAACCGTCTCTGGACGTTGGCAGCCGAGCTCTGAAGAGGCCTAGTAGTTGCGTCCTTGTCAGCAAAGGTGCATGTGGTGGACAGCCGTACATACACGTCGAGAATCTGCTCCATCAGGGCATCTTTGGTCACAACGTCCACGAGCTGCGGCAGCTCTTTTTCGGGCCAGATCTCGAGCATCTCGGGCGTCATTCCCACCAGACTAGGCGTCACCAAGTCTTGCTGAAACCGGGCGCACTGCGTCGAGAGGCGCTGCTGCTATCAATACCCGAAGTGACGTTTCTCTTCATGAGGAATGTATATAGCTTACGTGTTTGAGCTCTTGAATGTACGATGGCCAATGTGACACTCCGTGGACTACGTCATTAAGTTCAGGCGCTGCATCGATGTGTTTTCTCAGCCAAACACACTTCAATAGGTTCAAGTACTGGTGCAAAGGCGGTATTTTGTTCTCGACTAGGATACCAACAGGCGTAAACCTGACTGTGGAGTCGTCAAAATGAAGCACGAAAGCATCGGTCAGCTCTCGAAGTCCTGGGGGCGCATCGCTTGCAGGCAGCGAATCCCAAGCCTGCTGGAAGGCTTCGTCGACTGGAACTGGGATCTCCAGAGTATGCTCTTCCCTGTGAGCTTGCAGATCCAAGGCTTGCTCCAGGTCTGGAACCAGAACCCCTATCAAGCGATGCAAATCGCTGTGAACGGCCTGTATGGCTATCTGCACCTGGTGTATGTCTTCTCGAATACGACACAGCAGGTCGCTAGAATCGGGTTAGTAACGGAGACACGCGGAGTCGTGATTAGACTCACATTTCGAAGGGCTTCAGTACGTGAAGGATTTTGGAGTTATGAAGGGCGATTCTCGCTCGAAGACGATCTGCGGCTGGCGCAACGAGGACGTTCCATTCGATATTCCTAAGGGGTCCGCTGCCGAGTCGATAGCGGTTATTCTCGTCAATGAGCTCGAAGCATTCTTTGAGAGTATCCTCGTAATCCCCGATAATCTCTCCCAAAGATCTGGGATCCCATCGTAGCGACTTGGAGAACGACACATCTCTGCGGAGCGACTGGTCTGCCTGGATCACCACTCGGCCGAGTATATTGAGATTCTCGGCCAGGCCCCTAACATCACGGCCAAACTCGGCGTATTGTTTTGCTGTGGCGTCGTCAGTTTGTGTGTCTCCGTCTGAAGTCTTGGGAGTTTATTTGTGGGAGCTCTGGATTCAGCCCCGCGGCCACACTTGTGAGGCGGAGAGCTATCGAAGCCCAAGGTCGATCATCCGTCGACAGGCTTACTCTGGATCTGGTATAGCCTTATAAGAGTTGGGAAGGATGAAGAACGAGGGAACATGGCATCGCGCGACGCACATACTTGCGTTGTAGTCCTTGTCCCAGCCGTAATGGTACAGATCCCAACAAATCTTTCCAATATTGATTATGTCTCCTATTTGGATGGGTCCCGCCATTGGAGAGTTGCAAAACGAATTGCAAAGACGCTCTGTCTAAAAAGCCTTATGCAACTGATGTTTGATGCGCAACGTGGTTGAAAGGGGGGGAGCTCGGTTGAATCCGACGACAAATGGCTACGTTCAAAGTGGGCTCCGAGTCAACGATTGCGTGTTGACGAGGGAGTTGAGCAGAGCACGTATGATAAATGTGAAAAGCCTACAAGTAGGCGCAGGCAGAGCGTACCTAGACGACGCCACCAGTACGAGGGGAGTGTGCGACCAGACGGTAGCGACAGAGTTTATCAGAGGTGTGGCCTCCACGAGCAGCTCAACTCTGGCAGGCGGTACTGTCTACTTTGGGGGGTCCTAAGAGAGAATGAAGAGGAGTGAGTCGACCGCAGCATCCAAGAAGAGGGGGGAGGGGGAAGGCGAGGAGGGGAGGAGGAGGAGCAATCGTAGTGAGGCTGAGGATGCAATCACTCGCGCGCATCTGGAGGGCTGGGCAGCTCGAAATTGACACCGAGAGACGGGATGGTGCGGGCAGCAATGCAGGCAGAAAACAGGGGCACAAGACACGGCATGCCTCTGTCTCGCAGTCGCGCACACCTTGAGCCCATCACGCCCGACTCGTACGCAAGTTTGGTTGGTGCGAGGTCACAGTCCCGGTTCTCTCAGCAGCTGAACACCAGCTTCAGAGGAGGCCCCTCCTGGCAAACCAACCCGTGTTGCTATGGCCGAGTTCGTCGTTTGGATGTACAATACATGGAGCTGGGGATCGCAACGAGTTCTTTGAGACAATGGAGTGCGGAATTAATGGCGGAATTAGGTCTGTTAGGCAGACAGGCAGGGGGAGGAAAGAAGCGAAAGCAGGGTTCCGGACAGGGAAGGGAAGGTTGTCACGCGGTCTCACTCCAATCTCGAATTCAAGTGCTGATTTCTCACCCTCCCTTTCCTTTCCTCCCCATAACATGCAAGTGTGCGGCACAATTGCTAGATCCAGAGATAAGGTACAGACAGACAGACAGACAGACAGACAGATAGACAGATAGACACAGGCTGTGTGACCTGAGAACTACAGACGAACGATTCCGTACAAGGGTTTGCTTGCTTATTTATTTCAATACTTTCCATAATTCCTCAAGACAAACCCATGAACGACATACCCTTTTACATTGACCAGCGATGAGAAGGCCTGAAGATGCTCCAACACGGAAGCGTTCAAAGCAACTCGACCTCTGGATAGAAGCACACAGAAATCTCACCACGGCCCATGTTAAAACCCGAGTACCCGCAAGCCTCCAGATGCATAATGACCACTGCAGCAACCTCTGATCTGTACCCAGCTCCGTCGCGAGAATGCTAGTGGCGGTGGCAGTGAGCTGAATGAGGGGCAAGCTGCTGCAGCTCCTCTCCACACCTCCTCCAACTTGGGAGTGCTGGGTGGGCTTGCTGGGGTAGAAAACGGACGGGTGTCACTATCAATCCGTGAGCCTCGTTTCGATTCGTGCTCGCTTCACCAGGCCTATCAGTTGCCGTGTACTGAGACCAGACTATCACCAGATGGGGGGGAGAACAGCTGGCCAAGAACTGCAGAGACTAGAGCCTCGGCGACGTACGTGTGGTTCAGTTCCATGAACCGCACGAACAAGCATGCCGCCCGTAGCAGAACTGTCGCTTTCCCTGGGCAGCACGACTTCGTAATGTTGATCTGCGAGGCAGATTCTCAAACGAGGCTGTTGAAGACCGAGTCACCCTACGTATACCGAAGCTTGTTCTTGTCGCAGTGGCTTCCTCGGCACGCATGCGTGCGGCTAACACCCATGCGAGCGAGTCACTCGCTTCCCTTTCTTATACGTCAACGGGTCTCTGCTGCCTGCCTTCTGGTTCGCGCCCCAGCTGTTAGAAAATGCTACCAGATCACCTCGGGACATGCATGCCACGCAGCTTGTCACACAGGGCTTATTGTAGGTAGACAGGAGACAGCCGCACGCCTTACTTAACCCTCGAAGCTGCCCCCTCCCGTAGCCGGGTTTGCTATGCGTCCTCGAAATGATGTCGACCTGACTAAACCAACGCACAATCATTGCTGGACAAGCCATTCAACCAGCCGAAGGCAAGGTTGCATCGTTGTTTATACAATGAACGACTTCCCAAACTCGGCGGGCATTTTCCAGGAGCCCCAGAACGCCGACGACAACCCCAGTACCAGCGATGCCGGACTCGTGCTTGCCAACATCGGCAAGGGTATCGTTACTCATGCCCCAAAAGAAGGCTTTCGGCTGGGTTATTTCGATGTGTGCTGTTTGGTCATCAATCGCATGATAGGTAAGTGGTCCTCGTCTCTCACCCGTCAGCCAGCCAGAAATAGATAGTTAGGTGGTTCAAGGTTGGATGTCCAGAGGAGAGCCGATGTTAATTGAGAACCTCAGGGACCGGCATATTCATGTCTCCCAAAAGAGTGATGAGAGGCACTGGAAGTGTCGGCGCCAGCTTGCTCTTGTGGCTCGCTGGCTTCATCTATTGCCTATGCGGAACCCATGTGTACATCGAGTATGGCATGAATGTCCCCCGCTATAGGGTGGAGGGTGTCGAACAGTCCATCCCTCGAAGCGGTAGGTAATCTCTGCCGAAGCCGAAAAGCATTGCGACTCTGACAGGCACTCGCAGGAGGAGATTTGGTCTATCTTCAATACGTGTACGTCTACTTGCATATTGAAACCTCTTTTCCTAATCATGTGATTGACAGACAGTCCTGTATAGATACCGAAAGCCCGCCTACCGCAAGAACACTATTCTACTTTCTACGTGTATTTTCGGCATGACCTTCATCATTCTTGGCAACATGGCTGGCAATAGTATACACTTCGCTCTGCGTGTTCTAGAGGCGGCCGGTAACCCAGACCCGGCGAACGGAACAGTTCGAGGCATTGCGCTTGCCGTTGCCTTCTTCGCCTGCTTCATCCATGCGACCAGCAGGAGATTCGGGATCCTTCTCAACAATTTCCTGGCCGTTATCAAGATCATGATAATGCTGCTCATCATCGTCGCTGCCATCGTTGTGGGTGCTGGCGGCTTTCCCAATACAAGAAAAGTCATCGACGACAACATTTCCCCAAAAACCTCGTTCAAAGGCGCCTCATCGGAGGCGAACGGATACGCTCAGGCGTTCCTGGCAATCATATTCACCTTTTCGGGCTTTGAACAGCCCAACTATGTCCTCGGCGAAATCAGTCGACCGAGGAAGAAGTTCCCCATCGCCATGGGCACCGGTGTGGGTATCGTCGTAATCCTGTACCTGGCCGTCAACATATGCTATGTAAGTGCATCAATAATGCCAACGACATACGGAATAGAAAATAGCTGACTATCTTAAGATGGTTGTAGTACCCGCCGAAGACCAAATGAACAACAACGTTGCCCAGCAGTTCTTCGAGCTTACGTTCGGAAAGCTTGGCTCAGACAGCCAGATCGGAGCCCGAATATTCAACGCTTTTCTTGCTATTTCCTCAATGGGAAACATCATCGTCATGGTAAGTCTCGCTAGACGAGCGGTTACAGTAACGAGGAATTGTAGACGCTGACATGCCTTCAGACCTACACAGCTGCTCGAGTAAAGCAGGAGATTGCCAAAGAGGTGGGCGATGAATCTCAATCTCGCGACATTAGGAGTTCTGAGCTGATCGTACTGACTGGCGATTGCAGGGAATCCTGCCGTTTCCCGAGTTCTTTGCTTCAAATAAAGACATGAGCCTCGGACGTCTTCTCTTCTGGTTCCAGAGAAAAGGTTGGTTCAAGTCGCTCCTTCGATTGCGATGGTTTTCTCCCGAGCACCACAGCGAGAAGACTCCAGTCGGCGCTCTGGTACTCCACCTCATGAGCTGCGTCATCCTCATCTTCGCGACATACGGCGCAGAACCCGAAGCAGCATATACTGCACTCACGTCTCTCAGTGCCTATGTCGTGAACGCCTTTATCGGAACCTTCCTGGGCCTGGGGATCCTCATCTTGCGTTTCCGCGGCCCGCCCGTCACGCCCACCGACGACGATGCTCCGATATTTGACCAACCGACATCACCGCCGCCAACCTGGGCGGAGTTGACCGGGAAGAAATTTCGCCCCTTCGTTTCTGTCTTTTGTGCCGTCGTCTACACCTGCGGTGGACTGTATCCGGTAATCACGAACTGGGTTCCGCCTTCACGCCATATCGGCCTGCTCGTGAGCCCTTGGTGGCTGGTCCCAACCGTCTCATGGCTTATCATCGCTCTCAGTATTGCTTGGTTCGTGGGATTCATCTTGGTGGCTCGCTACATCGAGAAAAAGGATCACCAGGTCTTCGTCGTAGAGAAGAAACCAGAGTTCGAGGCCGCCGATGGCAGCAACCGGGGCTCCGAGGCGGGTCACCAGGGAGCCGACCTGATCCAGGTACACGAAACGGTGTATTTGAGCTGGGTTGGTAAAGAGGCGCTTCGACAGAGACGGCCTACCTTTGACGATCATAAAGAGGCTGATGGATGTATCACTGAGATCCCAGCATCTCCATATGCCGGCACAGACTTTGCTGCATTCATGTCTAACCAGAACGCACCGACACATATGGGACATCCTAGGTGTTAAAGTGCCATCGTGGGAGTTATTACTTTGGTTTGGTCGGCATTCTTGATTCTTATGGAGGCTTAGATACCGGCACAATCAACATGTCATAACAGATTGTACTATTTCATTATTCGTATACGTTGTGGTATCTGGGCGGGCATTAACTAATTCCTCTCTTCATGACCTTGCTCTCGTCTCAGGGCTCTTGCTCTACGATGTTGTCGAGACGCGGCTGGAGCTGTGCAAGAACTGAGCGATCTTGACCGCAACTCCATGTCAGGAGAGTCTACGCCCTCAACGCCCGAACTAAACTCAAATACCTTGGATCGGGTAATGATGGCTTGTCTCATGCTTGACACCATAGTATCTTTAGGTCTCGGTCAAACACCACACATGCGAACGAGCGACATGAAGGACAAGCCGACAGGCGAGAATGGACCAGAGGAATGGGCTTCATGGGTACCTCGGACCTGGTTTGGCAAGGAAGATACAGAGGGCGCTGTTCATCCTGCACAATCTCTAAGCTCTTTCAGCCAGCTTTACCGTACCCTGAACCGGAGCGTTGATTCTGGGACAGCCGCACCGCAAATTGGCGCTGCAAAACTTGGTTGAAGTGCTTGACCCTCGCTTCTCGTTTTGCAATTCGGTCGTCTTCGGGGCTTCAACATTGCCCAAACTTCCCTCACCGTTTTTGATACAGGCCACCTTCCTAGGTGCTACGCTGACACTAGTTCGCTGATGCGCGCGTGTCGCTGATATGGACTCTGATGGAGGTTCTAGAGAACTCCATCTCCCATTTCGGCGCCGCCGGAGTTTCGCCGCTGCTTGTTACTGACAAAGCCAGATGGGACTCCCTCATGGGAGATCTGATATTCCTCTGGCAAGATCGGACGACTAGTCTGGAATCGTCTGCCTCGGACGCCGAGACAGGCAGCCAAACGCCTATCCATTCCCACAACCTGCTTCACGCCAAAACCCGCAATACCAACACTTTCTGATGAACTCGGATTCTTATCACACTAACGGCAATGGCTTTCTACCAACGGCGTCCTCAGCCAGTCCGGGAGTCCCGAACCATGCCTTTTACTCCAGGAAGTCAGCTGGACGCTTTCCCCCCCGGGATTCATGGGGCATCTTTCCTCCGCTCAAGCACCATACCTGATGGGAAAACGGGCCCATGGCGTGGAATACGACGCGATTATAGACGAATTGGCCTCCATAGTCTGCACGGGCAGCATGGAGGCTGATCCGCAGTTCATGGCCAATCTCGGCTTCGTCCCTGGGTCAGACTTGACGGCCATGTGGCGGGGAGAATTTGGAGGGATGTGAGAAGAGTAATGTATTATGACTTTAGCAGAAAACGAATTCTTTTCCCATACTTGTGAATCATTATCCTCCAACAACCCAGCTGCCGGCATGACTCACCTGTTGAAAGCGGGCCAGCGTAGATGAGCTCCTTGCGGTGAGCCAAAACTTCGGTGATTTGGAAGCAGCGGACTTGTTAGCCTCTTCTGTCCAAGTTGTCTGGGGAATTGACGCGGGTCTGTCTTTTCCGGTTGGTCTCTTGCCGGGTACTCAATAGCCACTGTTGTTTAGGATCTAATTAGCGAGCTAACTCCGCGAGAACGTAAATCATACGCATGAAGAACGGAAGTATAATCTTCAGGGCAGCTAAGATGACTGGGAAACCCGCGGTTGGGTTCTTGGCTCTTGATCAATGGATTACCGACTCCCTGGACTTGGTGAAAGTGTCTTACAGTGTCCAGTAGTAACGACCTAGGTACCGAGGAATGTCCTCTATCCACTTGAGTTGACTCCACGATGGCTTCGTCTAAGGAGACCTTGCTAAGAAAACCATTCTAATTCAGCTGCCAATGCAAAGATGGAGTTCGGTTTTCTTGCCGCCGTGTGCCAATGTCTCGGGCAGCAGCACAGCCGTCTTAGAGGGGAAGACTCAACCAGATGTACTCAGCTCCCTCGCCCGAATGACCAACAAAACACAACCCTTGTCCAGTTAACTCCGCGCTCCCCCGTGGGCAAAGGTCCGTCTGACAGGCGCACAAGTCTGGGGTTGCTGCCTCTTTGCCCCGAATTGCTGCGAGTCCGGACGGCTGGAATTCAACAAGTTGGAAGGCCTCCAAATTGAGACAGTCGAATGGCAATGCAACGTTGCTTAGAGGATAAACGTTCAAACAGTAGCCCTGGTCTGGGCAGGGGTTCTCCAGCATTTCGGTAACACGGAAACAGATATTAGTGCCGTGGATCAGTGCGGAGAACAAATCCTCTGCCGTTCTGGACCACGGTGTTATGGAGACGAGTCCAGTCGCTAGGTGCAGAATCTGCTCCGGTTCGGAACCCAGGCAAAAACAGGAAACGTGACTCCTGGTGAGGGAGAAGCGTTCACCCCAGATTCGACCATTCCGGAATCTCACACGCGAAGGGAAGGCCCTCCTAAGAGCCAATTACCCCGGATCCAATATCCAATAGGTCACCCCGTGTTTCTGTGTGTTGCGTGGGATGAACAAACTCCGCCTCGACGTCCCCCAGAGTTTTTTTCCCCAGACGAACCAGTACGCCACCTGTCAGTCTTTACCATCGCCTTGGGACTTTGACTGAACCATACAACAAAGGCACCCCTGGAGTCTTCTGCAGTTCGTCTTACTCCTCAAGACTACTCTACCCCAACTTTGCCTTGGAGTTCAGATTGTCTCAAGGCCCGAGCAACACATCATCTCGGGACAACCACAACCGTCACCATGCCTCTCCTCACCCTCGTTGAGGATCGGCCGACGCCCAAGGCCGTCTACAACTGGCGAGTCTACATGTGCGCCTGCATTGCCTCCTTCGCCAGTTGCACGATCGGGTACGACTCCGCCTTCATCGGAACCACACTTGCCTTGGAATCTTTCACCACGGAGTTCCAGTTCGAGACCTACAGCGACAGCGGGTTGGCTCTGTTGAAGTCCAACATCGTCTCCGTCTACCAAGCAGGTGCCTTCTTCGGCAGCTTGTTCGCCTACGCCAGCAGCTACTTCCTCGGTCGCAAGAAGAGTCTGATCGCCTTCTCGCTCGTCTTCATGCTCGGTGCCGGCATGATGCTCGGCGCCAACCGAGAACGCGGTCTGGGTCTCATCCTCGCCGGCAGAGTCCTCGCCGGCATCGGCGTGGGCGGCTGCTCCAACATGACGCCCATCTACATCTCGGAGCTTTCCCCGCCCGCGGTGCGAGGACGCCTCGTCGGCATTTATGAGTTTGGATGGCAGATCGGTGGTCTCGTCGGCTTCTGGATCAACTACGGCGTCGACTCTACCATGGCTCCTAGCCACTCCCAGTGGCTCATTCCCTTCGCCGTTCAGCTGATTCCCGCCGGCCTCCTGCTCTTCGGAGCCTGCTGGATTCCCGAGTCACCCCGTTGGCTGTTCTCCAAGGACAAGAGAGACGAAGCCATGAAGGCTCTATGCTGGATGAGGTATGCTCCTACTGGAAGAACCGTGAGGCCTTGCGGCCGCGAACATGTTCTAATCGTCGACTCTTGACAGAAACCTGGACCCTAGCGACAAGTACATCGCTGAGGAGGTCGGCTACATTGACGCCGACCTTGAGAGATACAGAACCGAAGTCGGTGCCGGATTCTGGAAGCCCTTTGCTGCTCTGAAGCAAAGCAAGGTCCAGTGGCGCTTTTTCCTGGGCGGCATGGTGAGAAGAAGTCCAAATCAAAATTCGAAGCTCTGCCACTAACACACACACACAACACAGCTCTTCCTCTGGCAAAACGGTTCGGGAATCAACGCCATCAACTACTACTCACCCACGGTCTTCAAGAGCATCGGAATCACCGGTACGAAGACCAGTTTCCTCACCACCGGTATCTTCGGCGTTGTGAAGACCGTTGTGACATTCGTCTGGCTGTTGTGGCTCATTGACCACCTCGGCCGCCGCAATCTGCTCATGATTGGCGCCATTGGCGGATCGCTTTGCATGTGGTACATCGGAGGTTACCTCGCAACCAGCCCTGCCAAGGGCACTGGTGGTCTCACCGGTGGCGGTATCTCTGCCATGGTGTTCTTCTACCTCTGGACGGTGTTCTACACTCCTTCCTGGAACGGCACGCCGTGGGTCATCAACTCTGAGATGTTTGACCAGAACACGAGGTAATACGTGTGGAAAACACACGAGTCAGTTCTCAGGTGTGCGTGGGCTAATCATACCTGCAGATCTCTGGGTCAGGCCAGCGCCGCTGCAAACAACTGGTTCTGGAACTTCATCATCTCCCGTTTCACTCCCCAGATGTTCAACGCCTGGGGATACGGAGTGTACTTTTTCTTCGCCTCTCTCATGATGTGCTCCGCCGTCTTCGTGTTCTTCCTCGTGCCGGAAACCAAGTCGGTGCCCCTGGAGACCATGGACCGCCTGTTCAAGATCAAGCCCGTGTGGCGCGCAAACAAGACCATCATGGATGAGTTGGCGGAAGACCAGAGCTTTAGACAGAATGACTCTGGTGATGTCGTACTCGGTGAGAAGTCGGACGAGGGGGAAATCAGCCAGGTAGAGAGAAAGGCCAGCGTTTAACGGTTAGGAGCAACGGTTTGCTAATTACGGATTAAGGGCTTCTGATTGGATGATGGTGAATATCCCCAAAGATTCGAGTCTCCTTCAGGAATTCACACAAATCATCCCAAACCGAGAGATACCGAGTGGCCTCGTCTGCACGGCAAAGCGACAGCCCGAGCAGTAAAGCGTGAACGAAGACGGAAAGGCGTAAACGGAACGGAATTGATACCCGAAGCAGAGGAGGGCGTTCGAAACGTTATTGCGAGGCAATGCTGCCTGAGTCTCGATGCATGAGCAGAGTGGATTCTGGGCAACAGGTACGTTGGTCATTTGTATCTCCAATCTATTCGTAGACCGGAGGACTTTTGTAGCCGCAGGGTTACACTCTCTAAGAGTACAAATCAGGGTAATGAGCTGAATAATGTACCTACGTTACATGTCCACAGACGAGGTGCTGTCGTGAGGTCAGTCACCCTTTACGTCCATAGACTCTTGTTGAATCATCTATGCAAAGGGCAGCCGTTTCGCGGGCGTGGGAAGACATGGCATCCCGGAGGATGCATGGAATCATTGGCGTCTCCCACATCCACTGAGAGTAATGTTCTCACGCGAACATATTCGGAACGCTGGTTCTTGGTATCATACAGAGTCCCGTCAGGCCAAGAGCTAGAGATCAAGCCAAGAGCGCCAAGGCGATGAAACCTTGCCTGAAAGGTACAAGAATCCCGCGCCGATGGATTCGCTGCATCAACATGACGGTGACGTTTCCCTTGCAAATAACGCACTACGTGCAAAGCGGCGGTCCAAGTTACAACGAACGCGAAAAAGCCAGCTTGTTTTCGTTATATATCACAGATGTTTTGATTTTTGTCCCGACTTTCTCGCGGATAAGTTTCCACAGTTTGTGGTGCGATTGCCGTTCGATTTTCGTCGAACCGGCGAGGCGCTGAGATTAGGACCGCCCCGAAGTTTTGACGGAGGAATCAGACAACTTATTCATACTTGTACATGTTTCATTCATTGGCAAGCACGTTGGATGTTTGTTCCAGTTTTTGATTCTGTTTGATTGTGCATAAAGGGGTTTTGAAATACTCGGGCCCAATCGCTTTTGGACGCAGAGATATATGATATCGACACCGCAATGTAAATACTTCGTAGGATAGCTATCGTATCAAGCTTGATTCATCGAGGAGATCGCTCGTTCCCCTAAGAAGAGAGTATGCCATCTCACAAGCGCTGCTGACTCACTTCTAGTCGTTCTTGGGCAAAGAAGTTAGATGATGTTTGCAAAATTATTGCACGTCTGATATGCGGATCCGCCTCAGCTTCACAACCTTTGGCTCCCTGGCGGAACATGTCAGATCAAAGTCCATGATGAGGCCTGGAACAAAGCTCCCCAAGAAAGCACAGGTATTCGTTAGCATATCACGCGGAGCACGCAGTCCAGAGTCAGTTTCTTCATTTCCACCTATTGCTTATGATTGTAATTTCATAATGCTTCAGGCTGGGTTATTAAGCCTGCTTGTCCGAAACCAAGTTTCTTACCAGAGTTATCAAGTTCAAACAGTTGAATCTCATTTCGTCTTGTTAAAACAGTCGCTATGAATGTATCTATGCAAGTCGTCTCGTTTCGTCATTCCTTTTACAGTTTTGAGTGTTGTGACAGCTTTGCAGCAATCACCTCCTTCACCTTTTGAACAGGCAACTCGTCGACTTCCTTGCCTGTCCAGTAACGGTCTTGCTCCAGACCTTGGTAAATCATGGCCTCAGTACCAAGAATCACTTGCCATCCGGCCTCCTCGGCCAGAGCACCAATCTCAGTAAAAGGAGTGGCTGGTCGCTTGTCAGTTCTGGAACCCTGCTCGTCAAAGGAAGGGATATCTTGCGGTTGTAGCACATCTCCAAGATGGTGCCTTTCCTCTCCTTGCTGAAAAACTCGACAATGATGTCACGGGCCACGATCTCCTCCGGCGTCTTGGGAGGGAGATCCGGGATGCACGAGACGATGGCGCCAGGCGCGTCGAGATGCCTCGCCTCCTCGACGGTGGAGACGTGGAACAAGTTCTCTCCATAGCCCCGCTCGGTGCACTCGGCGATGACGGCGTCGACCTCGCTCTTGTCGCGGTTGACGAGGTAGACGTCGGTGGCCTTCATCCACTTGCGCAGCGCGTAGACGGCGCTGCGGGCGGCGCCGCCACCGCCGATCACCAGGGCGGGCTTGTCGTGGTAGACGGCGTCGGGGTCGGTGACGTTCTGCACGAAGGATTCGCGGACGCCGATGACATCCGTGTTGGTGCCGCAGTACATCCGCTTGCCGTCGCGCTCGCGGACGTAGAGCGTGTTGCAGGCGCCGACGTCGCGGCACTCGTCTGTCAGCTCGTCGAGGTGCGGGATGATGGCGACCTTGTTGGGCATAGTGACGGAGCTCCCGTAGAACTTGGGGTGCTTGATGAGCTCAAGGAACAGAGCCATGTCGGCCGAGTCCAGGCGCATCTGTTCCCATTTCAGACCGATTCCCTCGTAGATGGTGCTGTGCAGGATTGGTGACAGGGAATGTGTGATCTTTTGGCCAAACAGGTATCCGTGGCGGTCGAGCTGCTCAATCTTGGACACGATGGGCTCGTCCAACTTTTCTACGACAGCGGGGCTGGCCATTTTGGCGGTTGTGTTGTGTTGGGTTGGAGGGAAGACAAGGAGGGAAAAGAGTCTTCAGTCTTTGGTGGTGTCTCGTGTATGCTGAATCCTATTCCAAAGGAAAGAAATCGCGACAGGATTGTGAGGGATAATATCGCGAACGGAGTAACTGGAAACAGAGGCACTCTAAGTGGTTAGCCCAGCGCTATGAGATTCTGCAAGTGAGTCGCGACGAATCTGAAGCCACTTTTTGTTCAACAACAATTATTTGTTCTTACGGCGGGACACGGGGAAAAGTCCGGGCTTTAGATGGGGTTCATAACTTCTTCATCGGCGCGCGCTACAAGTTCCATCAGGGCTATCGTATCGGAAACTGGTCGTCCCCCAATGCTCCGCGAGGGTCTTCCGGCAAAGAACTCTCCAGAAGAGAGCCAGTGAGAAATGCCGAGGAATCTGAATCTCGGAAGCCTGGGGGGGAAAAAGGACTCCAAATACGGAGTACACTGAGAGGCCATCATCCGAAGACGAAGCTGAAAAATGTTTATCCCCCTTTGACACCGAGATGGCGAGACTTTCTGTTCTTCATAAAGAAGCTCTCTCCGCGTCAGTGGATAAGTCTTGTTCCGTGTTGCGTCAAGAACGCTCTGCGGGCCACGGGGAAGACTTGCCCCAGATTTCCAGAGTCTCACGTAACTGACATAAGTTAAGAGGCACTCCCACAACTCACACAGACTCGAATTGATTCAGTGAGGAAGTGAGCGCCTGGACTGCTTTACCTCACGGAGAGACAGAGAGAGGGAGGGGTGGAAGACTTGAGGAGGGAAGCTTAGGTTCCCGCAGCGGAGCTCCCCCCTCATGGACATTTGGGGACCATTTTTAGCGGTGTTATCCACTGAAACCGGTCCTGCTGGACGGTTCGCTGCTGAACAAGTAGCACCGCAAGCCCGGTCCGGCGACCGGCGCGTGTTGTGCCTGCGTGCTCTCTGTCACGGATTCAATTTTCTCTCTTCCTCCTTGTTTTTATGAAAGTCATATATTATCTTGTGAGGCTGCCGCCTTGGTCGAACGGACAAAAATGGCTGAAATCAGCGACAGTGAACTCCGCGAAATCTACGACCTTGCCGTGCAATTGGGCAAGGATGCGGGAGCTTTGCTCATGAACGCGGCGAGGTCAAGGTTCAACGCCGGCGACTCACAAGTGTTCACTGAGAAGGACAACTCGGTGGACTTGGTGACCAAGACAGACACGGGTTCGTAGGCATTGATCTCTCTCTCTCTCTTTCTCTCTCGAGCGATTCTCACAAACGGCAGATTCATCGGCGAAGAGACGTGCTCGGCCGGCGCCTCCCGCGACTACCTCGTCGAAGACAGTCCGACATGGACCGTCGACCCCCTCGACGGCACCGTCAACTTCACCCATCTCTTCCCCATGTTCTGCGTCTCACTCCGCTTCACCGTGAAGGGCAAGCCGATCATCAGAGTCATCAATGCCCCGTTCCTCAACCAGACATTCTCCTCCCTCAAGGGCCACGGCGCGTGGTAGAATCATCTAGAGATCAATACTAGCTGGCTCTCCTGCCCACGCCCTTCGGATAATCTCACCGATCTTGGCCTTTTCTAGCGGACGAGGGTTCCAGTATGGCGCATCCAACGCCGCATCCGTGACCCGATCGATGTCGGTCTCTTGCATACCAATGTCTTTGAGCCCGGTCGGGATGTCCAGAAGCCGCAGTAACCGATTCAAGCCGGCCACGACGCCTGCGGCGGAGGCCTCCGTGCTCTGCGCCAGGGCGGACGACAACTTCCCGATGGTGTCGTCGGAGAAGGCGCTCGCGTTGTACCCGATGCTGTGCGGGAGGAAAATAGAATGCGTCTCGGCGTGAGGAAGATCCAGAGTCCCACCCGCGGCATGAGCCAGCTTATGCTGCAGAGAAATGCCCGTCGCCGTCGCGAGAAGACCGCCGAGGAACGCGCCGTAGAGGGCCGCAGTGCGCGCCTCAACCGACGACGGGTCGGAAGCGATGACCGGCAGAGCACCAGACAGTGCTTTGATGGACTCGAGGGCCAGGTGATCAGTTATGGGACTGGCTCGACGCGAGTATAACGCCTCGACTTGCCCGTTGTCAGCCAGCACAGAGCAAAGCTACTCCCCTCATATTCAAACACTTACACGAGTGCGCCATGGCGTTGAGGCCACTCGGGCCACTGACCTTTGCCGGCAGATCCATGGTCAAGTCGACGTCGTAAATGACAACTTTGGGGAGAATCTTCGGGTCCGTCGTCGAAGTCTTCTTGCCGTCCTTCGTCTCGCCGATGATCGGCGTCATCTCCGAGCCGGAGTACGTCGTCGGGACGGCGACCTGCGGCAACCCCGTGCGGAGGGCGACGGCTTTGCCCAAGCCGACGGCGCTCCCGCCCCCGACCGAAACGAGCCCATCTCGGTCCTTGGCGCGCTCTACGGCGGGCGCGATGATCTCGCTCGGGTTGTGGACCCTGGCCGTGCCCAGGATGTCCGTGTCTGCGATGCCTGCGTCCGATAGCTTGCCTTGGATTTTCAGAGCAAGAGAGGTCCGAGACGGGGAGCATATGATGAGCGGTTTCGACAGGTTCCGAGATTTGAGCTCACCAGCCAACTCATCCAGAGTGCCTGACCCGAAGAAGACCTTCGGGGTTGTGATGCCGAAGACGAACGGTGAGATGGGATTCATGTTTCGTGAAATGAATCGAGTTTGGTTGCTTGTTCAAGGGCTTTAACTCAACGGCGAAAGACGGTCGACGGCCGGACTGACTGGATTGTTATAAGTAGTCAGTGAAGCGTCATCGGCGGGGAGCGGGGTCGGACCACTGCGGAAGCCCCGGCGCCGGTGTCAAAGATCGGCAATTGAGAAGCGGCCGGAATGTGGATGTGTCCCTGAAGTCAATCCTGCGCGCTATGGGAACGGCCCTCTACTGTATCTTGTCAAACACGGGTTGAGTCTATTCCATTGGTTGCCTATCTTTCTGAACAGCCCTGGAGGGGTATCATTTAACTATATCGACTTAATCCAGACCGTCAAACCCCAAGATGCCATGCGCGCCCATGGGTCCAAATTTGGCTGCAGCGGCAGCGCCTGTGTTCTGTCGCTTGCTTCGCCTCTTTCCACCGTCACTATCGCTGTCGCTATCGTCGCTATCACTGTCGGCCTGTCTTTTAGCAGCAGTCCTGTCTTCATCGTCGTCACTGTCCTCGTCGCTGCCTTCTTCTTCTTCATCCTCCCCCTGGAGCTCCGAGAGCTCTTCCCAGACCTTTACTGTCCTTCCGCCAGCCGTTATCAATCGGTTCTGTGAGTCAAAGGCAACGGAAATAACGCCCTCGACATCGTCATGTCGAAGGTTGACGACGGAATCGACGTCCCTAGTGACCAGATCGACAACTCGCAAACTGCCGTCGCCAAGACCCACAACCAGCTTCTTGCCTAGCCCCAACTCTTGCGGCACCAGAGCCAAAGCGTCCAGGCTCTCGCCGCCCATTTTGCCACCGTCGACGATGATGCGCTCCTGTTGGTCATCCCAAGCACCTCTGTCCCACACGGTAACGACGCCGGACGCAGAACCGACCGCCACCACACCGTTGTTCCGGTTGTTCTTGGGCCCGAGACCGGGAACGTATGTCGCAGACAGCAGCTCGTCCTCCTGGTCGTCAGATCTCACAAGAACGCCTTTGCGAACGTCGGTCACGGCGAGTGTGGTACCACCGGTCGAGACCCACTGCTTGGGGAAACCAGATGTGCTCTCGGCGGACGGGGGAAGGGGGACGACGGCGGAAACGTAGTCGGAGTGAGGAAAGTTGGTCTGAGCGGGCTTGCTGGCGGGAGCACCGTCTCTCAAGTCGAAAATGTGCATCGCGCCGGAGTCGCAGCCGATGAGGAGGCTCTGGGGGTTCAGGACGTGCATCAGGGTCGGCGCGTCGATCTGCTTGTTGGAGGAGGGGATGGCGATCTTGGAGATGACCTTTCCGGTCTCGGGGGAGAAGTGCTTGATCAGACCGTCGGTGCCGGCAGAGTACACGGCTGTAGGAAACTCGGGGTCAGCTTCGTTGCGTGCTGGAGCTAGAAGTTGTTGGACGTATGCTACAAACCTGATCCGTCATGGCTGTAGGCCAAGGCTCTACAGCTTCCCTTGTGCCGTCTCGTGCGCCAGGCGCTGTCGATTGTCCCTCTTCCATTTGAGGAAATGCTCGTGTCGGCATCACCAGACGCATCGGAGGCATTGTCTACTGGGGCCGGGAGGCGGAATGTTTCGACATGGCCGGAGGAGAGGCCGACGGTCAGTAGCGGCTCGGTGGGGTGAAGAGCTTGAGTGAAGACCTCAGCGGACAAGGGGAGGGTGCAAAGATTTTCAAACATGTTTACGACATCAATTGGGCCTGCATAAGATGCGATCAATTGGTGGTCAACTGATTGGAGTGAACGGAGTCCGGGCTTGCTGGCTATTGTGACTGAAGCTGTCTGACGGAGCAAGACCTGGGTGGAAATTTTCTGGGTGGTGAGTGGCTCACCTCGGTGGGGGTACTCCACCTTTAGCTCCTACACCGAGACGTCGAAACGGGAAACCAACAGAGCCAGGGACGTGGAAGCCCCAGCGAAATGCATTTTTTGGGGGGGAGGCTACCTAGGTGAGGAGCACAAACTCGGACAGCAAATGGCCGAGCACGCGCAGATACGCATGTTGGGAAAGCTTATCTGTTCCCGAGACCGACGATGCTACAAAAACAGCACTCCGGTCGCATGTTCGTCCGTTATCTTGCTGAATACGCCGCCATGCCAGGCACTGCCGCCATCTAAGCCTCAACTCAGATTTTGTGCAATGGCGAATCACTTCGTGCGGTGGACATTCCGACTCAGATGAGGAACCTCGAATTCAGGGTTCCCCCATATCATCGCAGCAATGCAAGAAAGAGGTCATGAAGATTTCCTGCGGGTTACCTATCGCAGCTCTGTCCCAGATTCCGTGCCTACCTTAACGTACTTAGCTGAAGGTGCTACCTACCGTGCTACATTACCTTACCTTGGAGAGCGTACTATGTAAATAGAGAGTAGGAACGTAACCTCTTACCTAGCTCGGCCAAGAGGAAAACAAGGTTAATTGATGCGGGGTCGTTTCCCCCCACGCCGCATCGAATCGCTGTCGGGGAAGGAGGAAAGAAACACCTGCTCGAAGCAGCCATCCGCCACAGCGGGGTTCCTGCACCGAGTCGATCCCAGCAGAAGGCAGTTGAAGCAGAGCGGGAAACAGCGGCGAGAACTGACGGCCTCCTAATTGACACTTTCCTTAGAGGCGCCTTCCTGGCAGATTTCCGCCTCGTTTGGTCTCATGTTTTACTAAAGCACGGCGTGTCTTGATTTCTTGTCGCCATTTCTCCCTCCACCTCTCGCTCCTGTCCTGATCTTTGCCCTCGCCCGTCCCTTTCGCGGTCTTACACGAGGCGCCTCTGATCACGCTACACCATCCGAACGAAGGACAGACCGCAGAAGAAGCCGTCTATCGTCGGCAGCATCACTCATTATGAAGCTGCTTCCCACGGTCCTGAACAGCCTGCTGATCCTACTGCAGTCCGCCGCCATGGCGTCAGCCGAAGATCTCGCCGGCCCTTGGCCTAGTCCCAACGGCAATTTGCGCAATGTCATGTACCTCACCGGGTGTGTTTCTGCTCCCTTTTCTGACCCTGGCCGCATTCGTCGACCGTTGCAGCTGCTAACCCGATGTCGCAGCCAACATCCTACTGTGCCCTCCAAAGAGATCGCATATCAGATCACCCACGTGGAGTTGGCTTTTATGAACTCAGATACTTTCAACAAGGATGTTGCAGAGTGGCCGCTCTTTACCACCGTCGACAAGGTCCGCACCCAGTTCAGACCCGGCACCAAGGTCATGGTAGCCATTGGCGGCTGGGGTGACAACAAGGGCTTCGATACTGCCGCCCGTACGCCGGAATCGCGGAAGAAATGGGCCCAGAATATTGCCGACATGGTCAAGGCCACTGGTGCTGACGGTAGAGGCCCTCCCCCCCCCCGATGCTTTTTACTAGAACAAATACTAATCTAGCCAGGCGTTGATATCGATTGGGAGTACGCTGGGTCAGTTGTGTCGCCAGATTTGCTTCGCTTTTGTCTAACCCATTGTGCCGTAGGGGAAATGGTGAAGACTATAAGAACATCACCAACGAGGAGAAGAAGTGGGAGATCGATGCCTACCCGCTATTGCTCGAGGAAGTTCGCCGACAACTCCCCAGGGAGAAGCTTATCTCGGCGGCTACTCCTGGACTCGAGGGTGACATGATCGCCTTCACCAAGGAGCACACCCCCCGTATTGCACGCGCCCTTGACTTTATGAACGTCATGACCTATGATATGGTAGGACGCCGAGCCAATGTCACACAACACCATACTGGCCTGGAGTTATCCCGCATCGCCGTGGAGAACTACATGGATCGCGGAGTCCCGGCTCACAAGATCAACCTCGGTTTCGCCTTCTACACCAAATGGATTTCGACAACTGACTGCCCCGAGGGCAAAGAAATTGGCTGCCCGACGCCCTTGATGGAAGATCCGGTCACGGGCGCTGACCTCGGAAAGACGGGAGGCTTCAGCTGGGCTGACGGTGTTTCCGCAGGTGACAAGGACTCTTTCGCACGGGCCGAGAAAGACGGCAAGTATGACGAGAAGGGCGGCGGTTACTACTACTTGGACAGGGCCGAGAAGAAGTTCTGGACGTATGACAACCCCGATGCTATTCGTCGCAAGTTTCCCGCCATTGTAGACCGCATGCGAGTTGGTGGCGTATTCGCTTGGGGGCTGGGAGAAGACGGACCCAAGTACAACAACCTCAAGGCTGTCAATGAAGAGCTGGCGAAGCGGAGAAACGGGAGCCCAGGAATCTGGGGACCCGGCCCGCATGATTCTGATGAATTGTAGGTGAACCCTGAGCAGAGTACAAAGTCCTGCGTACTTGCAGCCATTCATGCCTCAAAATGGAACGTCAACTTACTGTTGAGTTGCGCATAGTGCCACTCGTGCGTCGCGGCACGTGGGTTGAGACGGGCGGGAGGGTATTGGTTACTAAGAATGACTTAGCGCAAGGTAGCTATGAGTTCAAGTCGAAGCTTAAATCAAGAGTTCGTCCACATGTCTATCAAGCATCGGTGCCGCGAAGGATGGTCGTTGCGCCCAATCCCTGGTCGATACCTTTGCTGCAGCCCCGATGTCGACATGCAGGTCAACAAGCAGAAGGCTTGATCATGCGCGCCGAGGCGTCAGCTGCCTGTCGAGGCGACGAAGACAATGGCGGGAAAGAACAGCGAATTGAGGTTGAAACCGTTGAGACGCTAAAGACATTCCTCTCAGTTGCTCTAGTTCCGATGCGTGTGACGCTGGGAACGAGATCAAGCTTTGGGGAAATGGAACCAATTCCCGCGTGTCGTTCCATAAACTTGGACGGTTCTATAGTTGGCTTGTCGCGCACTAATCTCAGTTGTCTTGCCCAATTGAACTGTCGAATATGTTGGTGTTCACAGCTGCGTCACATGAAATGTAAAAAGCTGTCAACTCAGACAATAGCTAGACTGGCAACAGGAAATGTTCTAGACACAAGATCATCAAGACTATCGGCCACGATGCGAGTCGTCTGGCTTAGCAGGGATTAGTTTGAAGATACGGGAAACCGGAAGAGGCCAAGAAGCAAGACGCGTCAGGGATTCGCGCCCTCTAGGCTTAGTATAGGTATTGGCTGAGGTACGGAGCAGTGAGAGGAGGTTGGGTCAGGTACTGTGGTAGGAAAAGGTATGGCGGTCTGGCAAACGGGACCCACGTCATAAGGGTTCTGTCAGAAGGAGATTGTCCCCTGCTCCAGCCGAGACCGGGATCCCTGTCGCTGCATTGCAGGCCCCGAGAATAAAGGGTCGCGAGGTGGTGCGGTGAGGGAAGCTCTCAGTGGCTGTGGATGAAAGAGGCGATGCATTGGTGGTGGTGGTGGTGCTTGTGAGAACCGAGTTTCACCACTCTGCCATTGACAGCGAGTCAAATTAAGGTACGAGAGAGAAGTTGAAGGCAAAGCAGTCGTCAGCCCGCCCGGCCGTCTAGATCTTGTGTCTGTGCGCCTGTTTCTTCAGCCGAATCTGTCTTGGGCTTCACAGGAGGGAGCCGGGTGATAGGTGACGGAGGGCATGATGTCGCTGACTTCATCGAGACGGGAAGAGAAGAGGACCTTGCGACACTAGCAGTTGCTTTGCTTGGGAGTTTCTTCTCGCGTAAGGCGCGCCGCAGCAGCAACATTCCGGCAAAAACGTTCCGAGTCCTGGATGGAATAGACAAGCGGGTAGACACCAATAAGCTTCAAGCCAACCAGCGATGGGTACCGCTGGGAGTCACCCGCCACGCTGGATGGCCTGAAGTGGCTGGAGCTAGTGTCCGCTTTAGACTAGCGCGGTCTCTCATTGGTCGAGCCTGTTGGAGCATCGCTAATGAAGTCATCTTCTAGTGCCAACGCTTCGTGAGCTGGAACCACGTCATATGTCGTCTCCAGCCCCAACCTCCATTACGCATCACCAACTGGCATATTTCAGTAGCATTGACTCAATGGCGGGGGGGAGAAGGGCTTAGGCATGCCAACGATCCGATGTATCCAAAGGTACTGAGCACACCTTACCTAGGTAGACATACGCGTCCAGGCGAAAAGGAACAAAGGGACGAAGTCGGTCTCTAGCCAAGGGACTCTTCATTGGGCAAACAGGCAGGGTCCCCGAGAAAAGTGCCTTCTTCTCTTTGGTTCCTCGGGCAGGAAGCGCATGCTAAGGGAACAGCCCACTTCATCTGACGACATGCAAGAAGAGGAAGCCGATTGTTCTTTGTTTTTCCCTTCACTCATCAATAGGGTACTTATTCACCGTCGTCGCCTCTTCCAGCCTCCAGCCCTGACCCTTTGCACTCCACACCCAACCTTCGCCTAGTAATCTCAGCGCGATACCTATCGGCATTCAAGCATATCAAATCCTTGTCTAAAAGTTCTCACCTTACCTTACCTGCAACCAATACATCAACAAGACAAGAACATTCATAACATCACGCCATGGCTCTCGGATTCGTCCCCATCGCCCACATCGCGGCTGCCGTCTTCTCCATCATCGAGCTCGGCCTCAGCGCCTATGTCGCCAGCAGCTACTGGTGGCGCTCGCCCGACATCGTCAACTTCATCATCTTCAACTCGGTGTGGTCCCTGCTGGTTCTCGCCTACGTCGGCCTCACACCCCTGTACATGACCCGTCTCTTCCACAAGCTCGTCTCTCTCGGTCTCCTCGTCATCACCACCATCTTCTGGTTCGCCGGCGCCATCGCTTTTGCCGTCTTCGTCGGCCAACCCAGGTGCGGCGCCAACACCTACTGCGGTTCCGCTCAGGCTGGCGTTGCCTTCGCCTTCTTCATCTGGGCCATTTTCATGTTCCTTACCGTCCTCGACACTCTCGAGGCCATGCGCTCGCGCGGTCACAACACCGGCGTCAAGGCCAACCACGCCTACCCTGGTGCTTAAGCTCGAGTACTTCTTAAGAAACGGATCGGAATGGGCAATGAATTATACAATTGGGTTCGGGCTTTTTACGGCCTCTTCAATCACGTGGAAATACCCCCTTTGACATGGAGTAATAGGCTCTGGCATTTTGGATTTGGGTTGGCGTTGTTGGTCACGATATTGCTTGCGGTGGAGTTCATATCAGAGGCAGATTCAACTGCATTAATAGTGCAATGTTCTTCTGGGGAAAGAAAAAAAAAGTTCAAGTCTGCTTACATGATGCGTGTTTTTCCAGATTATCCATGACATCCTATATGCGTTTTTGCCCACGATTCTAGCTAACGTCAGGGAAGCTTTGCTGACTCGCGGAGATGATATATAAGCCTTGGCAATACCCGCATTCAACTGTTGCCTGGAGGATATGAGATTACTCTTTGCACGTTGACGTGGACTACCTATAAAGTCGGCGGGGTTAGATAATGTTTGTATCGATCAGGTTATCGTCGGTAAACCCCGATTCAAGGTGAGCTGGTGAGAAGTCAGGATCCTTACCTCGGTCTGCGCATCTTCAGATGAAGGCACATACCCTATGCAACCATTGAGTGAGTGCCTTTATTGAAGTAATCTTGTACGGGCCTTACAGAAGCTTCCTTCCCTCCTTCCCCCATCGGTTCCACTGCACACGCTGAGGGGTCGATTTGACAATTTCCCCGCACTAGTTCGTTCGACGACGGCGTAACGCAGTACGATTGGCGGGATAAATCAGTGATTGATGCGGAAGTGAAGGCCAGTATGACTTGAACGCTCCTCTACTGAAAGTTTGCCGGATAGAGCCTGGCCTGATCTACGGTTGGATCTCTGGTATAAGTATCTGATCTTTGGCTTCCTCCACGACAACATTGCCCAGTCTTTTAAACCTGTTTACCCTCAGCGGACATTTGTTTGTACCTCGGCAGCTGCTGAAAGGGATTCTCCCTATCAAATTCTCCAAAACGCCCTCCCCTGATTAAGATTTCGTCACGATAGGATGGCTCGTTGGTTCAAAGTGCAGCTATAACCACATGACGAAGCCGTATCCGTTCAAGTGTGACCAAGAAGTTACCAAAACTCGAATGGTTTCCGACGGAAAAGGCGGCAGGAAAGCCAGAGGAATATGTAGACAGACGCGATGGACAAGTTCCTGGGTCTCAATAATCGTTCAGATGCCCCAAGGTGCTAGACTTGATTCCCGTTTTGCAAAGCCGTACGTACTCCGCGAGTCTTTGTACATACTGAAACAAATTTTGACCACATCAGTAGATCACGTTCGTTTGCCTACGATAGAATTGAGCGAAGAGACGCCTGACCGGGACTCCGGAGCGCAGGGTAGATGCTGTCTATCGGGCGCGTATCGTTCATCGGAAAAGAAGGCGACAAGCCTTGCCATGGAAGTGAAGACGAGACTGCTCGCTGGCTCTCCATGGTTTGAGGCGCTCGCCAGGGCACCATCGTTAGCTGGCATGAGACACCTTCTCAATTGCGTGAGACTTACCAAAACTGCTCGTCAACAAATCGATCTGCATCCTACCCTGCAAATGAATCTATTGCTATGCTAGCTCTTGATTACGGAACGAGAGGGTCGGATCAAGCATCCGACATCTCATCCCAGTCAATCCTCTTCCAGCTGAGCCAGCTGCTTCCATCGTCAGAGAACCCCATACCGCTGAAGCTCATTCCATACGCGCTGAGCATAATCATTTGATCGGTATGTATCTGGGATGGGAGGGTCCTGCACCATGGCCAGCGCGCGGGCAAAGTTGATACCGATCCATTCCCTGGGAACGTACTCAGCAGCCTGCCAATCAATAATACCGATCTTTCTATTGCAGGTGTCGATGAGGACGTTTGTGGGCCCCAAATCTCCATGAAAGAAGCAAAAAGGGGGTGATGTAGCGAGGTTAACGGTTTTGCAGTTTGCCACAACATTCGGCATGTCCTTGCGTCTCAAAGATGCGCCGAAGCGGGAGTTTGGCGCAGTAGTGCCATCGATAACGGTGCCTATCTTGCTTGAGGTAAGAGAAGCGACTTCGACACAGGCCTTAGCAATAAGTGCTGCATAATGATTCTTAACTGCATCATCGAGACCCCACCAGAGCCGGGCGGCTGTTTGGCCCGGTACCCTAGACGTTACAAGAAAGTAGCGATTGTCATAACGAGCGTGATAGTGGACCGTAGGGAGCGCAAATGTTCGGTCTGGCAGGAGTTTCCATAACTCCATGATAGACACGTCCTCGTCAGTTGAGTCGCAGTGTATCGCATGGTGCATCTTGATGAAAACATCTCCGATAGAATAAACGCATTTAGTTGCCAGCTCGGCTAAATCATCGGACCCGGATTCATCGGGAGTGTTGCCGCCTGCGGCGATATGGACAAGCGCCGGATCGTCTTCCGGTTTCCATGGACGAGAAGGCGGTGGTGGTGCAGGCGCATTCAATAGAGCGTAGTGGGCTCGGTCAGATGCAGTCCAGGTGCTGATGAGACCAGGTGTATGAGCAGGCCAAGGTCGGTCGAAGCAGCGAGAGAGTAAGACGCGGTCTCCAACAAGCCAGGAGTTGTTGTTGATCGTAGTAAGACCGAACACAAGCGCCCGGTCCTTCATTGGTACATGTTCGGTCGTGTGGAAGTGTCTGGGCTCTTTGCCGAGAACGTTCAACACGTTCAACATATGTCGGTATTGTTCCAACGGTTCCATTGCGGAGCTCTCGTGGCTCCTATGATAGTGAAGAAGTATCCTGAAGGTTGAACGCCAGGGGGTGTAAGGTGCCCACTAGGCTAAATACATCCTATTGGGGGTTCGCAGTGTTAGTGCGGTATGGGTCTCACTGTTACCGGGGTTATGGAGAACAGCTAACAGTGGCCGCCATGATGCGCTAACCTTTGAGATGCTGGGACAGGTACGCAGTAGGCACGTTCTTGCGGGAGCGTTTCGAGGCTGGCGGTGATTTAACTATTTACGGTTAGGAGTATGCTAAATTCTTCCTCTCCGCACGTACGTAGTTTATTCCCCAGTTTATTCCCCAGTTTATTCCCCAGATGTGAACCGACACGAGCACCACGTGCTAAATCCTATCGCCAGTCTCACTCGAGGGATTAAGCAGAAGCAGACGGGAGAACGGCCATACCGAATACAAGCATGTCGCCCGACGATGCCTTGGGCATGATCCAGTATTCATCTATTGGCTCTTGATCCGATTGGAACATGCATTGGCCTGCTATCGGCTTGCGGATCCTGCAGCAGGGCTGTGGTTGCTCTTTGCGTCGCCGTTGATCTTGGCCAAAACATCGACCTTGCCTACAAAAGATCGCCAGTCCTGCGGGAGATTCAGCTTCTGTCTCTCCAGCTCCAGCTCCAGCTCCAGCTCCAGCTCGTGCACTCCTCGGCTTCCCTCGCCGCCCTTGTCGCTTGTCCACAGTCAATCCACCCGGCCGTGAAGATGCACCTCAACACCGTGCTCACCACCGGCCTTGTTGCCGCCGCCGCTCGCCATGCCGCCGCTGTCCCTTACCCGAGGTCGGACCCGGTCCACAAGCCCATCACCAGCATCCAACTCGGCCCGAGACCCTACTGGTTGATCGACGACATGGACGACGGCCCTCTCAAGGACAAGCTACGGTCTTGCTCCGAGCAGCCGATCAAGCCCTCCAAATGGAGCATTGGTCACCGCGGTGGCGGTACCATGTTGATTCCCGAGGAGTCGGTTGAGTCTAACCTGGCTGGCGCTCGTATGGGCGCCGGCATTCTCGAATGCGATGTCGCCTTCACCAAAGATCGTGAGCTAGTGTGCCGTCACTCTCAATGCGACTTGCACACCACGACCAACATCGTCGCCATCCCCGAGCTCAATGCCAAGTGCACCACCCCCTTCACGCCGGCCTCCAATGGCACCGCCGCTATCGCCAAGTGCTGCACTTCGGACATCACCCTGGCCGAGTTCAAGTCGCTCTGCAGCAAGATGGATGGCTCCAACGCCTCCGCCACCACCCCCGAGGCCTTCCTGCACGGCACCCCCAACTACCGCACCGATCTGTATGCCACATGCGGCACCGTCATGTCGCACAAGGAGCACATTGCCTTGACCAACGACCTCGGTCTGATGTTCAGCCCCGAGCTCAAGCTCCCGGAGGTCCAGATGCCTTTTGAGGGCGACTACACCCAGGAGCGGTACGCCCAGCAGATGGTCGACGAGTACAAGGCTGCGGGCGTCGCCCCCGAGCGCGTGTGGCTGCAGTCGTTCCACTACCCCGACGTCCTCTACTGGCTCAAGGCGGAGCCGGCGTTCGGCAAGCAGGCCGTTCTTCTCGACGAGAGCGGCAACACCCCCGAGACCTTCCCCGGCGCCGTCGCGAACCTGACCAAGTTCGCCGACGCTGGCGTCCCCATCATGGCGCCACCTCTGTATTACCTCGTTACCGTCGAGGACGGCAAGATCGTACCCAGCAGCTACGCCGTCAAGGCCAAGGAGCTCGGCATGAAGCTTGTCTCCTGGTCTCTGGAGCGCTCTGGGTTCCTGGGTGACGGAACCAAAGGGGGCTACTACTACACCTCCATCGCCAACGTCACCAACAACGATGGCGATGTTTACAACCTTCTCAACGTTCTTGCACAAGACGTCGGCGTCCAAGGTATCTTCTCCGACTGGAGTGCTACTGTCACCTACTACGCCAATTGCTTTGGTCTTTTTTAGACTGGTTCGGTGCATAGACGACTCTTGGCGGTAGCGTGATGACGACGAGCCTGAGTATGGCGGAAATGACACAAAGGCGACCATGATGATGATCAATAGTAGCCCCTCTCATAGCAGACATATATATAGTTTCTAATAATATCTCTACAAGAGGGATATGGGCCTTCAAGCCTATCGTGAACCACTCACGCCACCAAAACCTGAGAAATCATAGAAGTCTCCCGCTGTCAATCGCGTCGGTAAAAGCTGACGACAAAAGAACCTTCCATTCTGGAGCATCATATGAGTCGCATGAGGCTGTGCCTCCGTCTCCTACTCCGGCCTCTTCCACTCCCTCTTCTCGGCCGAATACTACTGAGAGCCCTTTGCCTACGCGGCTGTTGGATCATGGGTGTGTAATGGGATGACTTCGGCTACTCAGGCAATGATATACGTGTGTGGGTGGAGGGACTTGCTCCGGTGGAAGTTAAGTCAATGAAATGAGACGAGACGAGATTTGCCTGTGTTGAGCCTGAGACTATTCTGTCACTTATAATTTTGCAGTCAGATTCATCCAATTCTGGTCGACGAAAGAACTCGACAGAAGGAATAATCGAAATAAAGGAAGGGGGCACATACATCCCGTGAGGCTGTTTCTTCGATTTGCAATATTTCCACCGGAAGATTAGTTCGTCAGAAGCTGGCGAAACAAACTCGTTTCCTCTCACATCAGATCAGACAGAGGAGCCGCATTAGTGTCATTTGGCCAGGTGAAAGGGGGCTGTCGGGTTGCGAATCTGGTAGTGACATTCCCACTTCGACAGTGATGAGGATGCGTTTGCAAGCCGGCCATGTCGGCGTGAGTAAGTCTAAATGGGCCTGGCATCCATTGTCTGGAGTGTCATGTTGATAAACCTGGTTGAATTTGTCTATCTTTATCTCGTAATCACCAGTTCTCATCGTGCTGCAGTGGAGAAACTTGCACTCTCTACGGCCAAATTACCACGAGTTTAATCAATTAGTCTTTTCAAAGTAGCCGGCTATATCAAACCCAAATTATAAAATCACGGGCCTTTTGAGCCTACGCGGAAGCGTTGTCAAGCTCCGAGCCGTCCGTTGCGCTGGGGGATTACCCTTGAGTGGGGGAAAACTTGGAGAGACGCCATGAAACAAATGCATCGCGGAAGGTTCATGGGTCATGGATAACTCAACTTGACGAAACACCCGGGACATGGGAACAAGTGTGCTAACGCAGTTCAGGCCAAACGACACGAAAAATGTGCGTGAATATTCGTACGAATAAAGAATATCAGTCTTTCTAGATATATATATACCAGACTTGAAGTATTGACAAGAAGATAAACGGACCCCTCGAATTCCTTCGCTGTCGTCATCAAGACGTTTAGACGGAAGGCCAGCCGCCAGACCACGAAATGGCATTCCAGCCAAACTGGGTCTGCGAGTCCGCGTAGCCAACGTCGGTGTTCACTTGCGAACGAAGTCAGCACGTTGGAACAACGCAGAGCCAAAAAGATGAAGAGCGGGGGAAGACTTACTGTAGTGGTAGTAAAGAACGGCGCCGCGCTTGGGGTCGGCGAGCACGCCCTGGCCACCGGGAGCGTAAACCTTGCCGTGGCTGGGGAGGAGAAGCGTGCCGCCGCCCTGGGTGCAGCTCTTGCCGCTCTTGTCGGTGTAGGGGCCGGCGACGGAGGCGGCGCGGCAGACGAAGATCTTGTACTCGTTGCCGGGGGTCGGGCGGTTCTTGTCCAGGCCGCAGCAGGAGCCGGAGCTGAAGAAGGCCCAGAAGGTGCCGCTGCGCTCGTAGACGAAGGCGCCCTCGACGGGCTGGGGCGCGGTGGTGTTGAGGATGACGTTGACGGGGCTGCCGGCGGCCTTTGTGGCGGCCGAGTTCATGGGCACCTGGAAGATGTCGGCCCAGAAGGAGCCGAAGTTGAGGAAGTAGCTGCTGCCGGACTTGACGAGGTTCGCGTCGACGGCGTTGTACCTGCTTCCGGCCTTGGAGGCCACGCCCGTGGCGCCGTGGTCGGTCCAGGTGCCCTGTTCCATGGTGGGCGAGGTGGCGTAGCCGATGGCGGAGTCCTGGACGCCGAAGGACGAGACGGTGTAGTACAGGATGTACTGGTCGCCGACCTTGTTCACATCCGGCGCCTATGGGTTGACGAGAAACGAAGTCAGCCAAGTGTCATGTGATTGGGTGTTGTTGATGTTGCTACTGTTGTTCGCTGTTTTGTGTGTGTGTAACGGCAGATACACTTGGACGAGTTCATGATTCATCCGAAAACATGGCATGAAAGATGATGATGAAACAGCACACGTACCCAGAGATCGTCGTTGCCCTTGAGGTTGATCTTGCTACCCGATGGGAGAGCAGCGCCCTGGTAGGTCCAGGGGCCGACCAGGTCGGGAGCCTTCCAGATGCCGATCTTGCTGCCGGTTTCGAAGCGGAAGTAGGTGCCGTCGTCGCGGCGGACGACCGAAGGGTCGTGCGACCAGCACTGGCCGGAGCAGGCACCGGGGTTGCCGTAGCCTTGAACGGTGGCGCTCAGCAGCGCGGCCGCGAGCGAGAAGACGGAACCGAAACGCATGTCGACGAAGAGAAAAACACTGGGTCGAAGGAAGGAGAGTGTATGGTGGTGGGGTGGAATGAATGACTGGTGTAAGACGAAGGAGGAGACGAGAGGAAAAGCTTGTTACAACAACGGGAACATCATCGTTACATATAACAGGGGACTTGGGATAAAATGCTGGGGCCAAGACCGAGTGATGGTCCTTGGAAGCAACCGAGATCTCCGTCAACCGAACTCCATCACGGCGACAAGCTCACCAGGTTGTTGGAAGGAGGGCGAGGCACGCCTCGAAGATTTATCCAGCGTCCGCCCCTATTGGCGGAAATTGGTCACGATGACTGGGAGACACCTGGAGCGGCACCGATAGACGGAGGAGCCGCTCGGCAAGACTTCCGTCAATGAGATGAAGGGCCGGTCTTGAACGTTACAGTCGCCCGATCTTGCATACCAAGACCAGCCTGCGGTGGGCTGCGTTTGGCCGCTAGAGTGTTGGGCAGGGTAAACAAGCAATTAGGGACGAGAAGATGTCTGGGCCCAGGGGAGAAACACAAGCCAGGAATTGCCGGGGGTGCCGTCTGTTGTTTTGGGGGCGGGGGGGGGTGGGGGATATGAAGAGGACGGGAATCCAAGAGGCAGGGCGACAGGGCAGGGCCGGCAAGTTGGGCGGGCGAGGAAGGGAATGCAAGTTCTCGTCGTCCGAATGGTGCGCATGTGCCACGAATAAGAACAGCGTTGTCACTCTGAAAGCTTGAATCGGGGGATATTTGGGCTGGGGACCCGGGTCATGAAAGTCGGGGTTCCTAAGTGCCGTTCTGCAGCATTCTTGGCCTTTTTCTCCCCGCGAATTCACGATTGCCGTCACTCTCCCCTTGTATCTCGCGTATGGACGGCAACTCAGTGTCGGCGATTATGCAATGGCAAGAGGAGGACATCACGAGAGTTGGAGTATGTGGTATTCGCATGTCGTCTTGGCAAGCATCGGGAAAGCAATAAGATGAGAAACAGATGCTGCCCAGCTAGTTAGGGCCAACTCGAGTGCTTAAATCAAAAGAGGAGAAATTTCGAACACGGAAATTACACAGGTTGGACGCCAGTTTGTGTTGAAACTCTTTCAATAATCCCTTTCCCGATGAAGGGGTTTCTTTTTTTTCCCCTCCCCTCGGCAGTTCACAAGGCTTTGGAAAGAGGGAGGCATCCAGGGTAGGTTTAGTCGTAGTCCGTCGCGGTGGCATCGCATCTGGAGCCATGAGGGGCCGACCTCGATTGAATGGTTGGCTCTGGACCAATCGACGACCACCCAACTGGAATAGATGCATTTCTCACCATGCAAGTAGAACAATCTTCAAGTTTCCGCTTGAAATTTTAAACAGCCCATACAAGAGGGGGTAAGAGGTATTGATTTTGGCTTTTGCGTAGGCACCTTCAATGTTTTTGCCAGGTACTGCCCAAATCTGGTTATGTACCCAATCAGCAAGCGGGCGTCTTGCTCCATGAGGCTCCTGAGTTATCGACCTCACCGTTCCATAGCGCAGGTATCCCATCGAGTGCCAAAAATGTCATTTCTACCGAGGCGGGGTAGAGCCTATCAGATTATTGCCAAGATATATTTACCCAATTAAATGATTATTTATCGGCGTTTTTGGAGCAGAGGTGGATATTAGAATGGGGATGTGAATACTAACTACACCGTTGTGAGGGTACCAACATCCAGTGATAGTATTAGTGGTGGTCAGCACTAGGCAGAAACTCCTGTCAGCAAGTTTAGGAATACATGCCACCCAATCCATCTAATGCCCAGCCTGCAGGCTGCATGGTGAAGGCAGGCTGAGACAAACTAGGTTAATCAAGACTCAAGTCATCAGTGATAGTTGCCCCCTTTGACCATCTCTTCAGCTGAGCTCAGAAGGCTTACCAGGTTGACACAACTTCACTGGCTGTTGTCAGACAACACCATCCAGTCATACGCAAAAGATGGCGTCCTCCATTAACCAGAGGTATTAATGGTCGTCATGTACGGGGAAGGCTCGACAGCAGCATTGCTGTGCCACGTTCGACTGAAGTTCCACCAAGCATAAGAGCGGATCAAATACAGGCAACATATTATAATTCTTAGCCAGCAGCTGCGAGTATTCAACCATGCCTCCATATAGAGCCTGGGACGATACGGTTCTATCCTAAATTTCTAGCCATTTGAGAGCTGAGCTCGCGCTGTCCACAAACAAAAACACCCCTTTGTTACTATCATTCATCCATTTCATCTGCCATTACCTCAAATATTACAAATCCTATTCTCCTCTACCAACTTTATCCAACTTTCCATCATGGCAGCCTTCGCTTCTTTTGAGCTACTCAACGCAGTTAACTGCTCACATTATGGAAACAACAACATATCTAGAGCTACTACCTGTGCTGGGACTAAGGATAGCAAAGCTTGCGGCAAGGCCATCCCTACTGTCGTCAAATAAATTTCATTACCAGTAGGTTTCCATTCATTTCATATTTCCAAGTTCGTTGTATAGACAAAGTAATAACCTAGGCGTTACGTCAAGGTTCATCCTTGGACCGCAAGCAACGCACAAAAAGGTGGAAGGATACTATAGCTCTAGGATTTTTGGGTCGGCGCAGTGAATATACAGACACTATCCAATGAAACTCTATTCTCCTTTCCACCAGGCCATCCATTCATCGGCGATTTCAGGATAGCCTTCCTTTGACAGACGTCTCTGCACCCGCCGTCTCCAATCTACTCTTTCATCACCAGTGCCAGGCAAATCCAATCCCCCCGAGATACAGAACCGGGTCCTGATCCACTCTTTGGGGACAAACCCAGCCATCTCCCAGTCAATGACACCAAGAGAACCGTCACGACCTATAATGAGATTTCCCGGGCCCAAGTCGCAGTGAGAAAAGACGAAAGTAGAGCAGTCCATGCCTAGTTCCGTGCAACTCTTCAGTAGGTTCTTGTGACTAAAATCCTCCTCTGCGCCATGTTTAATAAGCAGCGGGTCAAGGAGCTCGTTCCCATCTAGACCACTAATGTGTTTGGCCTGAAGTTTCCCTAACTCATTGCAAATATACACGACCCGGTCCACATAGTGACATTTTGTAACCTCATCCATAGTTGGCCATGCATCGGTGAGGGTCTGTCCAGGTACTTTGGATAGAATGAGGTAGTGACGGCCGGCCCATTCGCCGTGATAGAGAACATTCGGAATTGCGAAACTAGGTGCAATGGCCTTCAAACCGGCTAGTGTGATATATTCCCGTGTGGTGCTCGGCGAGTTGGAAATCTTAACCTTGAGAAAGTCATTCCCGATTTCCCAGACAGCAGAGACGCCGCCAGCATCGTAGACCAGTCGTATCGAGGCTAAGGACGTCGTCGAGAGGGGCTGATATGTGGTCGTGGTTCTAGACACTTCAGAAACGCTGTAGAATGAGCCGCAGCCGTCGCTCCAGAGGTAGCCGGGCGAGATTGTAGAGGAGCGGGAGATGAGGAGTCTGTCGCCCACCAGCCAGGTCTGGGAGTCGATTTCCTGGAGTGATTTGTTGATGGGACGTTGGGCCGCCATTGTTTGGAGGAACACCGATGGCTGTGTAGGATGAAAGGTCGTAGGGTGTTTTTGGAGGAACAATATAATTAGTCTCGCCTCTTCCCGCCTGAGTAAATCAGATATTGAAGAAGCCGGATCAGGTTGTGTGGGAACCCTAGCACCACCCGGCTTTATAGGGTGTTACACAGGCTGGCGATGGCGGGTGACTGGGCCGGAATTTTGCCTTAGGTAACCCGTTCGCCGTCACCGCCTCAGGTATGCCACGCATACGGAGGCCAAGCTGCGCATGACCCAAGCCGAGATGCGTCTGTTGCCGGGCCCAGTTTGAAAGCAGCCTGTGATCGTGTCCGCTGGTACCTCGAGACCGAGTTTCTGACGAAAGGTGCTCAGTGAGGAGGAGTAGTCTATCCAGACGGTGAGCTTTCAGGATAGCCAAAGTCTCAAGTGAATTGATGCTACTAACAGCATCAGCCTCTGGCGCGGCCGACACGCTACGCCAGAGCTGCATTCACAGGTTGCAAGTCCACTGCGCAATGCAAACCTATATGCGAAGGCCAGCGAGGGGTCAATATACATTAAAGCAACTGGTTCGCTAGTATCGAATCGTACAGTATAGAGTTGAAATGAATAGTGTATTATATATATATATATATATAACTATCTAAAAAGTACTATATATAGATCTATATAGAATTTATACTTAAAACTAGCTAAAGTAAGTATTGCTCTATTATACTATAATTACTACTGCTTTTATATATAACCTTTATATTACTATATACACTAAGAGGTTAATTTAATACACCCCTTTAGTTTCTCCTGCTCGAGTCCACGTTCGGAATTGATTTCCTTCTCCACCTGAGGCAGCCGTGTGTCTGCTCGTCTAGCGAAGCGTGCGGAGACCATCGTCGGCGCCGTGCGCGAGGACGGCTTCCTCCCCGTCAAGCCGGATCTTGAGGAAATTGCGGCGTCTACCGGGTGTTTCTGTGGGCTGGCCCGGAGGATGAGTTGTCGCCGAAAATGGGGTTGGACCCAGTTATTCCGGAGTCTCCGGGCTCCTGCCCGGTCAATGTCGGAAGTGGCTGAGGTGGTACCTCAGCCGTTTACCCGGTAAGAATTGTTTGCTCTGTTAGGAACGGGGAGTCGACAGAACAACGAACGGTTTGTCGGCCGCCAACAATCATTTGTTGTTTGCAGTGCTGAATGCACGTTGTCGGGGTTGCCTTGCTTTTCCACAGCAACAAACAAGGCCCAGCCGAGTTTCAAACAACTGCAGGTGAGGGGATTCGAACGGTCACAGAAGAGCAATGCGGAGTACATGAGTGAGGATGAGGACGAGTGCGAAATAAGAGAAATGATGGATTGGTGATTGGCAAGGAAACTGGGCCAGTTCAAAGCGTTGGTCCCTACGATGGTCTGCGGGCGCAAGATTAGTCAACTCAAACATCGAAGCGAAGCGAACTGATGTCGCGGAACAAAGGGATACAAGAACACAAGAACTCTCTCTCTCTCTCTCTCTCTACTGATATAATAATGGATAGAGGGTAGCTTGCTACCTAGTCTCAGTAATCCCCAGAGAACCCCATTTTCAGACGATCGTTGGGTCTTTCACCATGTGGTCCAGGGACGATCGACGTGGATGCGCTGGGGATTCTGGAAATTGGGATGAGCAGCAAAACGTGGTCGTGGTCGGAGGTGCGCGCACAAGAGAAAAGGGGACCCGACACTCTGGATCTATTACGTTACGAAAAGTTGTCAACTCGGCACTGAGATTCTTTGTTCCATAGCTTATCTTGGGATGTCCCACGGTCGAGCCAAGAAAAGCAACCTCATCGATGGTGGAGACGATGCTACCTCAAGAACAGCGTCCGTAAGCAGTGCGTATGGGATGCAACTCAAACCCTTCCGACCGTGCTGAACATGGTGGGTGGCAAAAGGCACCAGAAAAAAAAAATCGAAAGATCATCTTGTACCACCCTTCCGATCATTCAAGGACTGCTTGGATCGCTATGAGAGTTGGTCTCAAGCGACTCGCTGGATGCCCATAACAGCAGCTGGGCTGGGATAAGCTTCCTGAACAATGCTGCCACTGTAAGGTTCACACTTCGGAGACTATCGATTCTCAACGAATTCCTTTTTTGGGCCGCTGATCCGGTTCGACGCAAAGTCGACGGCCGTCACTCCGGGTGCGCCTTGCGGGCGAGACGCTGCCGACCTCACACGAGGTGGTGTTCTCAAGCCGTACCCGTTATTGAAGGATGAAGCTGAACCAAGGATGTCAGAAGGGGAATGTCTCCAGCCGATGCCCGCGGATCCAAGCACTCGATCAAGGCCAACAGGTTACGGAGCCCCCCAGCAAATACCACACGAGACTAACGTCCGAGGATACATCATACATGGATCAAATGCATGCACTGCGCATGGCACTGCAGGGTATTCTGGGCGAAGTGGCCACCAGAGACGATGGGCCGATGCAAGAAACGGCAGCTGCTGGATGAGGGCAACCAAGCGATGCGGTGGTCAGGTAACAACAGAGAGATGATGTTTGATCGTTTGGGCATTGTTTTCAAGCAGCCTTGGGCCATTGAGGAAGTTGGACTGGACGTGGGAAATAGGGGCGGGCGGGATACATGGCAGGGCTGGACGGCCTGAGTGTCCTCTGGGCTGTTCAGTTGAGCCGCCGCCGGCGAGTAAGAAGAGTAGCTGGATCGGACCCTTGGAGACAGAAGATGACGGCCGAGTTCACCTGCATTAGTGCGGCTGCAAGGGGCATCTGGTTTGCTGATAAGGACGCGTGCTTAACGGTCGAATGCGATGGTCCTGCGCAGTTTGAATAAGAGTTTCATGAGCAAGCTCAAGACAAAGGATGCTCTTGAGGTGACGGGGGATCTCAGCCTCATGTGCTGCCGTTTGCGTCGCCTGCGAAGGTTCGTCTCTCGAAAGATTGTTCCCATTGCGGTGTGCAGCAATTGTTGGGCTATTCGCCTAAACTTCTGGGTCGACGACCAGGGTCTGCGGTTGCATCGTGGGACATTTTGGCTACACGGTCCCTGGGGAATACGACCCAAAGGCTTGGGTTACCGAAACACCGCGGTAGCATTGTGCTCACTCCACGTCCCCAGGCAACTCGCAAATGGGCAAATGGAAGAAGCATCGGGTGGAACGATGCTGACTGGTTCTTCTGTTGGGGGCCGATACGGAGGGGCACTTGGCCAGGGTCCTTGGTTGCAACGGCGATGGTCGTGGTCGGTATTGGCAAGATATCGAGTGTTTGAACCATGTCAGAGTTTATGGTCATAATATGCAGTAATTTACAGGTTGACAATCGGCATCCAAGTGAAAAAGTCAAATCTGGAGGAGAAAGCTAGAGATAGGCCGCGTTCTTCTGGAAGCCCAACTCTTCAATTTGCCATTGTCATATCAGTTTCCCGTGGTCAGTAAGACTTATCAATGAACCAACCGGGGCTCGATTCCTTTGTCCCAGCTTGCGGTATCCGTCGCGCAGGCCGGACTGTACTTTTGTTGTATTAGTTGTTCCCTGTTCCCTGGTCCGACCCGTAGTAAGCCGAACGCTGCCGACGCGACGTGACAACAATTGAGAATCATGGGTAAGTAAAGTGAGCGCAGCAAGGACTGGACTGTAGGATTGCAGAAGCAGCGACGCCGAGCGAGTATGACTGGATAGAAGGCAATGTTTGATCTCATTGCCAACGGCACCCCGTCTCAGCGAGAGGTGACAGAGGCCGTCGGCGGAACCAATGCAATGCAAGAAGGCACCCATCATCATCGCGGCGACGCGGGAGTAGGGCAACATTCTACCCCATGGACGGATCAGAGTTCAACTACTGCGCGGACTGGCAGAGACGGGCTGGGGGGGTCCGCGAGCCAAGACATGATTGACCAAAAAGAAAGTGGTTGTCTTCCCCAGGGACGGCGTTGGATGCCCGGTTGAGCATGGCTTGAATGAAGACGGCGTTGGCTTAAGAGGTACGTAGGCCTGATGACGGGAACCAAATTCCGATAGATATCTTGGGGACATATCCCACCGAGACGTGCTTGTGTTTCCGTTCTGCGTCTCTTGGTCTATCCTGTCCCTTCTGCTCCTCTTCTCGCTCTGCACACCCTCTCCTGTCTTGCATATGTTTCTCCGAAAGGCAAAGGCAAAGACAGAGGCAGACCGCGCGGACTCATTCAGCCTGTCCAAAACCTAGGGCCGTTTCCCCATATTGACGGCAGATGAATCGGAATCTCATTCGACTTTGACCAACCTCTCGACTCAGAGCTATTGCAAAGGTAGGCCCTCAATTCCCCGGCTCCCGTCTCTCATGAGATGCACGCATATCTCATATTTTTTCAATTGGCGTTTCATCATTTGAGGCGCGAACTGATGAGGCTTTAGCCACGATTACCAAGACGACTCTTGGGAAGGGGGAAAAAAAAAGCACAGTTGCGTAGACGGCCAGCCATTCACCATTCACCCGCTGCATTCGCTGCGCATCTCCAGCGGGCGCAACAGACGCTGAAGACGCTGAAGCGGGCGGCCTTCAGAGGCACAGCAGCAGCCGATTGGTTGCAGAAGTACCCCCACTCCACCTCGCATCCCCGTCTATCCCCCACTCCGTCGACCTCGGCGGCTCTCATTGGCTTGTTCGTCATATTTCTTGTCCTTATCGGCAGATCCCAACTGCCCGATTGGAAGACGTACCGCTCGCTCGACTCCCAGCTGCCGGTACGTACCTTATTGCCAAGAACGGGGAGACACTCTTTCAGTCTTATCTTATCTGCCAAATAAGTCCGTCTCCCCGACAAGCCGCGCTGCGCCGCGAACGCTGCTTGATCGCCATTGTCTACTCTTTCGCCCCTTCATATTCGACTTCACTCTCGCAGTAGAAGCTCTGCTGACGGTCCAACGGGACACTCCGGGGCTCCAGTCGCGGCTGCTCTGCCGCTCGATCTGTTCTGCGCGAGTGAGTGTACTGGCGCAGGGTTGCGGCTGTCACCATGTCCGGCCGAAGTGCCTACGTGCGCAAGAAGATCACCCAGACTGAGAGGGAAAAGGCACGAGCGAGAACAACCGCCGGACCTGTGGGAGCTCATGACGAACTACCGATTCCAGACTTTCCTCTGCCGAAAACAGGGGGCTCGCTTCCTGTAGGGACTGGCATCGGAACTACCAACGCCCGTTTTCTCAAGTTCTCAGAGCCACCCCGCGACAGTAAGATCGGCACACCAAGTATCGGCAGTGGGAGCGGGAGCAGCGCCGACGGTCGTCGGGATGGGAGCGCCGGACCATTGGACGACTTTGCGTATGCTCGGGCTCGGAGGCCAACCATCAAGACCGAGGACGTGTCCGGCATCGAGAAGTCGGGGTTGCGGAGCCGGTTGGACAAGAAGAGCGACGACGTCAGGCGAGGGCTGGCCAAGACCTTCACCTTCAGGCGCAAGGACAAAGAGCCCGAGTTCCGCCCTGAGTCGGTGGCTACCGTGAGACCGAACCAGCACCACCAGGTACCAATGTCACCAACCGAGCCTGAGTACACGTATGAACAATTCAACATCGACACCATGCAACAAATGCAGATGCAGATGCAGATGCAGATGCAACATGGGCGGTACCAGGAAATGGACCTGCCCATGTCGCCACCTCCGGCTGCGAAACTGCCTCCTGTGCCTACGACGCCTCCCATCAAACGATGGATCGGCGCTGGAAGGCCCATCCAAAGATGGAACAAGCTCCGGAAGGACCCTGAGCTGTGGGATCCCAATGGGGACGTTTTGGTTTTCTTTGGACACAAAGGCCAAAACCCCAGGCCTAATCCATCCTTTAGGTTATCGTCACACATTATAGAGGCAACCGAGTCGAGGTATCTCATCACTTTGCTCCGCGAAGGCACAACGGAAGAAGACATCTACATGCCACCGTCTCCGCAGGGCGCGCCACCAATGCTACGACCACACATGGGTCGCGGCCAACCGACACCTCCAATTTCGGAGGACTTTGGGGACGCTGATGGCCAGATCTCTTACGAGATGTACTTCCCCACACCAGCGAATATGACCAAGGTCGAACAGCTCCGGGGCCAGATCACGACGAGGAACGTTTTCGCCCTCCTCTATCACGCATCGATCGTCGGTTTGTCGCTATATCAAGCCCTGTCGGATCTTCACATGCGATTAGACGCATACATGCCTCCCGACTCGGACAACGTCGGCATGATCCTGAACTATCTGTCCGCCCGCGGCATCGACGATGTGCGCAACGATCCCGAGACGGCAGTGAGCTTGCTGGCATGGTCAGAAGGACAAGCTGTGCGCTGGGAGGAGGGATGGCGGGAGAGCTTCTTGCACTGCGCCGGCATGTACAGCCAAATGGAGCAGTGCGCCGACTTCAAGGAACTCACACCCATCACCAGGGCGCTCCTGGAGCGGGCCTGTCTTGAGACGCAACTTCGAGTTCAGGCTGCCGAGGAGCGTCTCGCCGAGTTCCAGTACGGTGATGTGTGGCCAGCGGGTGCAAACGTCCAGGCCAAAGCGGCCGCTGATCGTCTGCAAAAGTTCTTTCTCAAGCACTACTCCGATTCCCACGGATGCTGGCCGCCGGCGCCGACTTCTCGCTTGCCGGACGCGGACGGAGAGGATATGTGGCTTACAAGAAGCGTGGCTCAGACCCTGCAGAAGGACTTTGGTGCTCTCTACGACTACCTAGTCAACCGAGACATCGTCTGGGATATGTCAGAGGCGCGCTCAGGAAGAAAGTGGATGATGCAGAGCGAGAAGGACAAGGGATTCGACGCCGACGTCGTCATCCCAATGACGGACATGCTCGTCGAGTACGACAACAAGCTGCGCTTTCCGCACATTCCTCACCCATATCCTTTGGTTCCCGAGTCCATCGCCCCGGCGCCGAGCCTCAAGGAAACGGGCATGTTCAAAAAGAAGAATGGAGCATCAAATAACAATGGTAGAAGCGGCGCTCTGGAACGACGAGTACAGTTGGCGTATACCGAGGCCACCAACATTTACATACTGGGCTCGGACTTTACGCAGTCCGACCTTATTGACGCTTTCGTAAAGTTCGAGAGGAGCGACAGCTTTACAGAGATCGACCCGGCAGTAGCTAGGCGAGGCCGCTGGGTTTTGATCTACGGTATACTCCAGACGCTTGCCAGTGTCTCCGTGGACGCCCCGAATGTGCGGTACCGGGAGGATGTCCCGTACCACCTGTCTCCTCGTCTGAAAGGAACCCGTGTACCGCCTTGGAAGGGATCGGGCACGCCGGACGAGGCCTCGCACGAGTTGTCGCATTGCTGGGTTGTCCCACGCACGTGGAACAACCAGAACGGCAGCGGCACGGAGAGTTCGGGCGGCTCAGGCAACACGAGCCCCGTCCAAGGCGTTGGCCGGCCGTTCGTGTACCCACGGGCTCCACCGTCCACGACATTGCGGGGCGCCGGATACCACCAGACTCCGGCGGCGCGCTCCGTCCACTCCGCCGGGTCGGCACCACCCTTCAGCTCTGCGTACAGCGTTGTCAGCGAGAGCGACACGAGCAGCGGCATCCGGACGCCCGCCTCGAGTAGGCCTGGGACCAATATGCGAAGAGCCCAGTCCAGGGACAACGTCAAGACCGTGGGCGGTGGGGCCGGCAGCATGCGCAGCGCCACTACGTTTGGCGTAGATCGTGGGGCGGACCGCGGCGAGAACTTGGAGCTGCCCGATCGCAGGCGGGATTTCAGTACGCAGAGCGACACCGCCAGTGGCCACGGTGGATACGCCCGGTCCAACGCGCCGAGCCACGCGCAGCTGCCGCTGTCGGGTAGCATCACGGGCTTGGGAGGATTCCTCGTGCTTGACGACGTGGTGGACTCGAGGAGCTCGCGGAGAAGGCCCGGTCGGCAGGTGCGGGAGGGCTCTGAGACGGACAGCATGACGCCGCGGATCCGGGACTTTGACCTGGATGTGATAGATGACCACGAGCCGTGATGAATGAGGGACGGACGGACGGACGGACTGTGGCCGATATGATGGGATGACAGGACCATTGAGACGGGATTAAAGAGAAGGGACTTCGGGACGGAATTGGCGAGCGGGATATGAGACGGATACAGGTTCCCTAGATTCGTTACCCATTTATTGTATAAACATCATCATGTCAAGATGGGGCTAAAACTGGACGTAGCTATTTTATGAGAGTGATAGCCCAGCCGCCTCGCGGGAAGGCGATGTGCGAATTTCGTTTATCACAGTGGCGATGGCATTCAGTGTGGATGACCGAGACCGCCGAAACTCACCACGGTAAACCTGGGACTTAGCTGGCGGCGCCGGTGTGGACAGGACATCCAAGGGCAGTCACCAAGGTGTAACCTTACCTTACCTTAGGTGATTAATAACACATCAAAGGTGGGGACGGCACCTAGGAACTTTACTCACCTCCGTTCTACCATTGATTCCATTGGCTGAGGTACCTGAGGTAAGGTGCCTTATGGTACCTAGTTCCATTCGTTGTTGTAGATAGCCCCCCTCTTCGACGTCGTCGCTGGCCGGGAAACCGCGCAGTTGGGAGAAGGCAGGAATAGCGGTCACCTCGTGCTCTTTGACGTGTGCGTCGTGGGTTTCTAGACCCGTCAACGGCGGTCAGCTCCAAGCAGAACAAGCGACTCGGTTGGCTGAAACGTGATGCTACCTGATTGATGATTGCTCCCCCGGATTGACTGGGCCGAAGGACAGACGATGACGATGAGGGTCAAGCCAGCGTCAAGCCGCCATCTGCTGATGACGAAGACATACGAATACCTACAGACAAACACACCACACCGCATCACAACTGCACCTGCACCTGCATCTGCAGTTTGTCGACACCCCTATCGAAGGAAGGCGGGCTGGTTCCTCCTGCTTTTGTAGAGTACCTGCCTTGGCTTCAGACATCCAGCAGGGCAGGGAAGGTATCTGGTATCTAGGCAGGGTAAGGTACCTCTAAGGTAGGCAGAGAAAACGAACCAGTGTGGTCGGAGGTACCTAAGGTAGTGAGGAAGAAAGAGAGAAAAGGAAAAAAGTGCTGGACCAATTCAAGAAGTCGCGACTGCCGATCGCAGACGTCATCCCACATCTGGCCCGGCTGTACCTAAATGTGAATGAAGTACGGACAATGCAGGGAACGTCCCTTCCCATCCGTGTCATTGTTTGACGGCTGTTTGCGAATCGCTGGCACCGCCAGTTGGCACTGACTTGTCCGGAGGGGGGGGGGAAAGAGGGAAAGAATACGTACAACCCCGACTCTTCTTCGCCTTCTCTCTCACTCGAGGCGGCTTAGGCACTTAGAACCTGACGATATCCATTAAACATTTCCACCCCAATGAAGGAGTGCAGAAAAGGGAGTCGAACGTAGCAGAGTGGCTCGCTCAGCCAGCCAGCAGGGCAGGAAACGGGCAGAAAACTGGGAACCATCCCCTCCCTACCTGCCACCTCTTTTTGCTCATTCTTCTCCTTCCGCCATGTCGATGCCACTATCTCCAGGGTCGCATCTTGCAGACCTCCCTTTCCTTTTGTATGTTGCTCTGGCATCCGTAGTTGCACACTCTCCCTCTCCCAATCGAATGCGACTCTGTATCTTTTTCGCTTCGCTCCACATCCTTGACCGTGATCCAGCCCAACCACCCCATTTGCCTGATGAACCCCAAATCTCCATCTTCCGTCGTCCTATTGCATGCTGTCGTCGTCTTGTGCCTTGCCTTGCTTTTCTGCTAAACCTCGTTGCTAACTCCGCCTGCGCCGCAACGCAACCGTACCCTTCCATTTGCTGCCTTTTCCTGGTCTGCCATGACTTGCTGACCTGCATGGGCTCTTACAGACGGCTTCAATCTCTCACACACGCCCCAAGCTGTCGTCTTGACGCACCTATCTCTCCTCTGCGCACCTACCCAACTACTTAACACCCATCCCCCCATCCCAACCACCCGTTCTTCGTCCGAACGGTCTAGAAAAAAAGTCTTCCCTTTTTAGCTTCCCGTCCTTCGACTTTTCTCTAGGTCTAACCTGTCTCTCACTCAGCTGGTGTCAGACAGCAACTAGCAAAGCACCAGCCCGCCCATAACCGACGGCGCCCGCTCTTCCTAAGTCAGCTCTCGTGCCATCATCGTTGCAAGCGCTGTGGTAGCGCTCCAACTCTATCGCGTCGCATTCTCACGACTTCGATCACGCGCCGTATAGGCACTCTCGCCCATCATGTTTTTCGCAATGGCCTTCGCGGGACTGCGGTTCCTGCAGATCATCACCTTGGTAAGTCACCTTGTCACCGACATCCGCAGGCCATTTCTCTCCATTATCCCGCTTGCACCGCGCGTCGGGGGAAGAACAGAAAGAGAAAAAAAGAAAAAGAAAAGGAAGGGAAAAAAAAGGCTAACAAATCGCTTCAGATTCCTACCATGGGCATGCTCGCCTGGTTCGTCGACGGCTTCGTTAAGGCCAACCTACTCACACCCAACTTCATCCTCGTCCTCTTCATCGTTTCCGTCCTCGCCCTCGCCTGGGCAATCTTCACCCTCTTCAGCTACCACCGCAGCAGCGCAAACGCCCTCTTCGTCGCCGTCATCGACCTCGCATTCGTCGGCGCCTTCATCGCCGCCGTCTGGTACCTGCGCTTCATCAACCACGTCGACTGTACCGACCTCGCCCGCAACGGCAACTGGACCGCAAACTTTGGCGGCGTCTTCTCCGTCTCGGGCATCCGCCTCAGCCTCACCACCAACAAGCCCTGCGCCATGCTCAAGGCCTCTTGGGTTTTCGGCATCATCAACTGCATCCTCTTCTTCTTCACGGCCGTCCTTGCTTGGATGCACGGCGACCACCTGTCCGCTAGCTACGAGCGCAAGTCCTACCACCACGGCCGTCATCGCCGTCACCGCAGCCACAGCCATCACAGCCGTCGCAGCTCTCATTCTCGCCGCATCTACCCCTAAAGCACGACGCGAAAGACACAAACACACACACACACACACACACACACACACACACACACACGCAAACACGCACACACGTATAGACGGAGTTATGATTCAGGGAAAAGCGACACGAAGACGAGTGAATATACCATGGAATGAATGACACGATAGGTTGTAATAGGAAACTGTTTCTTGGGTGGTAGAATGTCTGTTATTACCCTAGCACCATCCGGTGCATGTATGTGGAGGAAACTTATCATGATTACGAATTCGACGGCTTCGCTTTAAGTTTATTCTTATCTGGTCTTTGCTGAATGTCCTCATACTTTCGGATGACGCATCGGTCTGGCTGGACCGATCGATATTCTTCAAATGTACACAGATTTGCTCTCTCAGGCGATGGAAAAGAACAAGATGATTGAATTTGGTATCGTACGGCAGTTGAAATGGCCTCACTGTGAACTTTTGATGATGCGACCGCAGGTCACGACTTGGCGGCATCCTCGCCAACCGTGTATCCACGCGCGACACCACTGCGCCCTTCCTCGACCAGAGTACTGCTCTCGTCGTCGTAATCCGTCCCGAGACCCTGCCATGTCCTTTGCGACCGCAGGTACTCCGCACCGGGACTCAGCACGCCGTTGATCGTGGCCACCTCGCCCGCCTCCCGTTTCACCAGCGCCGACTGTCCCGGCTTCGCCAACCCCTCCCCGTTCGACTTGGCCTCGTTGACGGACCGTATCGGCATCCGCATCGGCCTGCTGCTCACGAGCTTCCCCGTGCGCAGATCGTATTCAGGCGGGGCCGACTCATCTTCGGAAAGTTCCTCGTCTTCTTCTTGTTGGATGGCATTGTGATCGAGCTTCTCGATGCCGCCCCACCACTCGAGGCCCCATACCCTCTCGCTCTCGGGCTTGAGAGCGACCTCGAGCTCGAAAGGGGTAATGACGGGCTTGAAGAAGCCGGCGTCCTCTTCGACGAGCCCGCTCTCCCAGCACCCAACCACAACCCAGCCGTCCACCTCGGCAAAGTTGGCCAGCTTCGCGGCGTTCAACTTGCCGACGACAATCGTGTAGCTCTTCTTCCCGGCCGCGGAGATGCGCCGCCGCAAGAGGTCGATGCTCGGGAGGTAGTTGGACACGGAGAGCGTGTTGACCAAGATGCCCACCACGCCGGCCGTCGCCAGGGTCAGCACGCGCGCGAAGCGACGGCGGAGCAGCGCGTTCGTCGTCCTCGTCGGGTCGTCCGTGGAGAGGTCGTCGACGGAGAGGACGTGCAGGGAGGCCATGCGCGTCTGCAGCGCGAGAAGGAGGGCCGGGGGCGGGTTCGCGACGTGGAAGAGGGAGTACTCGGCCAGGTCGACCTCGGGGGTCTCGTCCTCGGAGGAGGAGGAGCCGGCGATGTTGCGGTTCGGGATCACGCCGGCCGGGTTGTGGACGACGTCGGTGCGCAGGAGCCGCGTGTAGCCTGCGGACCGGAGCCTTGCGAAGAGGGGGACGACGTGGTCTTGGTAGGTCACGTCGGCGACGATCACGGCCTTCTTCTCCTTGTCGGGGAATTCTTTCCGGAACGCCGCGGCCGCCTTCTCGATGTCGAGCGCGTGTCGCGTGAAGACGTAGATGACGGGCGTCCTGGACGTCGGCGACAGGCACGAGCGCCCGTAGTGCACCACGACCTGGGCGTCGACGTGCTCGGCCGCGATCTCGTCGACGCAGCAGGCGCTGTAGGAGGTGTCGGCCAGGATGTAGACCTTGTGGGTTTCGGGTGTGTCCCCCAGGGCCTTTGTCAGGGCCTCTGCTACCCATGGCGCGTCGCGGAGCATGGCGTCGGGGAACTGGAGAGCTACTCGCGCCCAGCCGGCCTCCTTGACCTCGCGCGCCGTCCGCTCGATCTCGTAGATGGAATAGAGGTCATCTTCGCTTCGGGTCTCGAACGGCGGCGGTGGAGGAGGGGCGGGGGTCGGATCTTCGAAGATGTGCTCGGCGGGCGTCGAGAGGACGGGCGGCGCTGCGAGGTCCGACATTGCCGCCGGGGGTTGTTGTTGGTCGGGCAAACTTTTTGTGGTGGTGAGAAAGCTTCCGCATGGCGGGGTCGTCTGCTATGGCGGGGTACCTTATTGAGATTCTCAAGGTCAATGGGCGCCCGCACTCACCGGCCACCGAGGTGTCCTGATTAGGACTACTGTGCTGCAACGGGATCCACCAGTTGAACAGAGTTTGGCACCAGTTGATACTCAGCAATCGTTTCAAACAACAGGTTTCCATTTGGATCTGTCCAAAATGTCGGTCATGCTGATAATTTGAATTTGTTGCAGGCACATGTTATGTCACTTGCGGACTGAGCCGGTAGGTAGTATGAAGAACGATATATATTACTTATAACTCTCAACCAACAACATACCAGATTACTAATAGCCTCCTGATATCCTCCACAAACGAAGTAAACAGACAGTAAATACACTAGGGTCTCTTAAAATTCCAATCTTGCATTACCAGGGGCGAATATGTTCCTCCAAGATGGCACCCATACTCAATGAGACAAACTTCTGTGCCGTATGGCTGAGAAAGTTGTGCTCAATCAGTTGGCCTTCATGACGCCATCGCGGTCGCCGTCAGCGCCGAAGCCGGGAACGGGGAAGGGAGCAGGGAAGCCCGGAGGGGGAGGGGGAGGGGGAGGGCGGTCACTGCCACTGCCACCTCCACGGCCGCCTCCGCCATTGCCACCTCCACTGCCGCCTCCATTGCCGCCTCCATTGCCGCCTCCGTTGCCGCCTCCGTTGCCGCCTCCGTTGCCGCCTCCGTTGCCGCCTCCATTGCCGCCTCCATTGCCGCCGCCACCTCCACGGCCGCCTCCACCTCCACGGCCGCCTCCACTGCCGCCTCCGCCACTGCCACCTCCTTGGCCGCCTCCGTTAATGTAGCACTCGCCGCCGCCGTTGCCGCCGCCGTTGCCGCCGCCATTGCCGCCGCCGTTGCCGCCTCCACTGCCGCCGCCGCCGCCGCCGCTGCGGCCACCGTAGCGGATGCAGCAGCGTTCGCCGTTGCGAGTGCGGCCCTCGACACCATCGCGGCATTCGCGTTCGCTATCACCACCGCCACCGCTACCGCCGCCTCCACCGCTACCGCCGCCTCCACGGTCGCTGTTGCTGATGCGGTCACCCTCTTGGCCCTCCTCGTCCTTGTCTCCCTCCTTCTTCTCTTCCTCCTTCTTGTCGCCCTTCTTGCCACCCTTCTTGCCACCCTTCTTCTCGTCCTTCTTGTCGTCCTTCTCGGCCTTGGCCACAAGAGGGACTGCAGGAGCGGCGACGGCAGGTGCCTGTCTGGCCGCCAGGGCATTAGACTGGGTCAGGCCGCTGCGAAAAAGTTAGCCAGGTGACTTGGGAGCGAATCTGACGTTGTTCGATGTACTCACGTCTGCTCGCCGAAGGGAGCACCGTTGGCGCCCATGGTGGCTGCGACCATGACGATGAGAGACTTGCTGAAACGCATTTTGTTGAAAGTTGTTGAACTTGAAGAAGATCAAGCGAAATTATAGCGAAATTATATGAGTGATGCTCGGGAGTATCTGAAAGCTAACCTTGAAAGGCGCTTGAATGTGATTGTTAAGTGCAGAAGAGGAGGAGAAGATGTTGTCGAGTGTGAGTGTGAGTTGATATCGAGAGAAGGAAGCCGGACATTCAAGTTCTTATATAGTGTTTTTCTCCGTCTGTTGGCCGTCACGATGTTCCTCGGGTTTTCCGGTCGGTTTTCCTGCCCACTCATTGTCACTGAGATTTTTCTGATGCATTGCACATCACATCGCTTCCGTACCTCCATCTCCAACGGTTCGTGTTCCTCCAAGTGCCAAAGTGAAGCATAAGCAGGACAGTTCCCCACGAAGTCTATTATGCAGTCGGCACACCCGATATGGACGGAGTGGGATTTGGCCAATGGGACTGATGCAGGTCTGCGCGGACTGCTTACATTGACCATGTTGAGGCACTGCCGCACACCACTTCGTGAACCCGACCCTCGAGATGGGCTAACGTAAGAGACAACAATGGCAGGAAAGGAAAACCCAGAAAGCAAGCGTCATCTGATAGCCTGTTTCTTGGAATGTGCTTTCCTGAAGCAGGGAGGAGAAACCGTGCTGCCCTGATTGTTTCGCAGCTCCGATTTCCTGCCTGCTCTCCGGACCAGGATGCCCGCTGCTCCGCTTGGAGACTTTTCTGAACGTCAAGAACATAGTGATTGATGCGACCCCTACGAACATTGTCCTGCTATTCATGCCTGATGCACCGTACAACTTGACGAGTAGCCGTAGATTCCTTTTGCGTCAACGTCCAATCCAAACCTCACGCCAAAGCCTTCACGTTGGTCTCTTGTTCCGCGCGCATGACTTTAATTGTTTCTGAGCAGGTGTTCATCTACCTTACTGTCTCTTATAAGAATCGTCGATTGCTTACTCACAACTCACGTCATTCGAGATCGCGACACCACTAACCTTGTCCACTTCGTCGCATAGTTTTAAGTCGGTGAATCATATCACTAAGCTCGTAGGGTTTCTCAATCCCTCTGTTGTCATGAGCGCGAGACTGCGGCCCAGTGTATTACGTGTTGGGGTGAAGTGCTGCTGATCATCCCTTGTTGCCCCAAGATCTCTTCACATCAGCCACCACTTGACACAATGGCTTAGCTTGGAGAAAAGGGAACCACCATACCTGCGAACTAAAGTCAAATAACGATGCGGGTCGCGTCGCATGATCCCGAACGAGACCCAAGCCTTTCTGTTCAAGCGCAAATGAGCCGCTGAGAATGCGAATCATGAACTGACCACTCCAAATGGTCTGATGTGAGGATGTCGGGGCAAACCCGAGGGCAGCTTGATATCTCAAGGGTAATGCCAAGCATCCGAACCGCTAGCCAGGCGACAAAAACGCCGATGAAAGAGGGTGTAGGCCCTTGACTTTGCTGAACCTTCTACGTATGGTATGCCCTTGATCGCCAGTGTTGGGTCCACCTATTCCTTTCGGCGTGTTGCATATGTCTTCTCCTCGGGGGAATCACCAAAATACCTTTCGCTTCCAATCAAGGCTCAGAGCACCGCGCACCACGACGGACTGCAGAAAGCTCGACCCTCGAACAATGGCGAACCAATAGATGTTGCTGAAGCTGATATCTCGTGTCCCGAAGAAGCCGGAAGTCGAAAACGGCAGCAGATACCCACCCCATCGACTTAGTCCTCAAGAGACATAGCAATGATTGGTTCAACCACACGCAGAAATGAAATGTGCTGTTCTTGCTTAAGCGAGACAAGCTTCAATGGATAAGCAGAAGTCACCTGCATTGACATATGCGATGGTCCGAAGTAAACTCCAAAGAGATGATCCCTGCGGCTGGATTCAATGCCGCCCACGATCAGACGAAATTAACGATCTCAGACCAAACAAATCAATCTTACTAAAAGGCCGACCAAATTGTTTGATATTCAACCTGCGTTAAGCTGACTGACGCTAAGCCGTTAACTTCCCGACATCATAGCTGTCGGACTGGGATGTTTGATTTGGATGAGCTAGATGGATTTGATGTTGTTTCTTACGGACGTATATTTCATGAGAGTGTTGATCCTTCCGAAATACCCAACAATGCATGTCTACAAGTTAACAGTTTAGATGAATTAGTGGAAAGCGCATTCTCGCTTTGACAATTTGCCTCACTCTATAATGCTTGTATTTAATGCAGAAAGCGGTTTAATCCAACTAACGGGCTACACGCAAGCACTGTTTGTGCTTTGACCGTTTGAAGCTATGGCAAAGCTCACCGTTGGTTCTGAACCGAGCTGGTTATTCCTAACTAGACGGAGCATTAATGCTCGAAAACGACGGACAAAATGTTGATTCCAACGAATCTTGAACCAATCGTATGAATCGCGGACGCATTCGCTTGTCGAGCAAGATTCTAATGCATAATGGAAGGAGTCGAGAATAAACGAAAATTCCACGCATGATGGGAAAGATGTTGCAAGTGGTAACATCCGATCCTAGGCGCTTAGGGAAGAAGACATTCATGAACAATGACTCTTGATCGCCACAACATTATCACAGCAGTATCAACAGATATCACGTGAAACCCGATTTAGGATGTCCAGGAATAAATCGTCGACTAGCTTCCATAAGCTATTGCTGACAGGGATAACTCTCAGTTTCAAGCGACACGTCACGCACAAAGTCACACGGAATGATTTTGTCGTCGGTGTTCTTACTCCCGCGGTACGGCAGACACTACATCGCCATTCTTGTTTTGCGGTGGTGACCGCGAAACATTCAGTTGCGAGTGTATGTTGAGGCAGAATGTGGCAGAACACGGCGCCGAAGTTGGGTGTTGGAGGTTTAGTTTCGTTTGATGGGCGTTTTTTTCTTCGTGTGGATCTATGGTTGCCCTGCTCATATGTCTGGGATCTTGAAGATCCGATCTAAGCAAGTCAGTTCTGGACGTAACGGGCGGAAGAGATGAAGGTCAATAGAATGAATGCACCTAATTCGATGGCCCCTTGTCCAAATCGTGGCGCTGTGCAGCCAATCGAATATGCGGGGAATTGAAGTTCTCCTTGAACCAGATGAAATTGTTCATAGGGTTCAAATGATTGGGAGCGCGCAGGCTCAAAACAGCATCTCAAATCAATACTAATATGATATTGCGCGTACCTGGCCAATTGTAGGTTAGAGGAAGGGGGGTTCATGGAAGAACGATATTTCGAATTCAGTGCGCACATACGCAGACATAGCAGTTGGCTGCCACATAAGGCAGAAGAATTTTGATCCATGTTATGTAGAGCCTACACTAGTTGTGACGCATCTTCAATTTCTTTCCGTCAAAAATTACATCCCATCGGGTCCGTGCAGGAGATGCATCTAGGGCGTATGGAATTTTGCAAATAGCCCTCTTGAAACCTTTCCCCTGCGATATAGTAGACAGTGACACTACTCTTGTCCCCCGCAAGAATTCCTTTCCCACTTTGGTATATATTGCTGAAGTGAGACCAACGCCGGGAGACCAACGCCGGCCTGACCCATCCCATAACCAACTAGTCGAATCGTGCAGGATGACCGTTGCTCTCCGGACTATCCAGCCGTTTTGTTATATTACGTGCCAGATGTATAAGTTGTCTCAGCTGGAAATCAGAGTCGTTGGTGCCATTGTTGAGTTGTGCACCAACAACCCCAATAGTCTTGCACATGCTGATGAGCGTCTCTCGTGCCAGTTTCGAAGCGGTCTCGGGAGCTTGCTGTCGATAGACACGTCGGTCGTCATCGAAAGAATCGGGCTCTCGAAGGACCGTTAGAATAGAAGGAATGCCGGTAATCGTGGGACTTTGGGGGTCCGTTCCGCGGCCCGGGGTCGTAGGACTCTCGGACATCTTGGTGTTGATGGGGGGGAGGAGGCGTTCAGTAGATGAAGCCAGTTTGCCAGTTGGTGGACAACTTGGAAGACTTAGTCTTGATGCGGAATAGATAATAGAGGGGTCAGGTGGATAGAGCTTTGGTTCAGTGAGTCTATCGCAACAGTGTTGTTCCTGCTTGTCTCGTGTGCCAGATGTGGTTGGCTTGATGGAGAGGACGGGATGCAGCCAAGGCCGTGGAAGGAAGGTGACAGGATCCTTTAATGTTCTGTAGATCCGGGAGAAGAGGTATGTAGACGGGAGGGGAAAGTGGCGGAGTACCTGATCACGAGATTAAGCACCTTTCTAGGTTTCGCGTCTGTCTCCTGATCAAACACCGTCTGATGTCGAACACAGTCTTTCCGCCTGTAGCCGCCATGGCGAACGGCCGCTACCCTCGGTTTAAAGTTTTGCGTTTAACCAGGCTCCGCGTATGCCCGGGATCAGAAACTGAAAGACGCAGAAACGAACTATGTGGTATGGCATGCCGCATATGTGTCATGACATCTCGGCCGATGCGGCGTCTTTCTGCGGTTCCAACAGCGATTCTTCGTCGGAGAACGACCTCTCAGCGGCGACTTTCACATCCCGTAGACACCTTAACCTACACAGGCTTGTGAGGGCTGTTTAGCCTTGGAAGCGTCATACTTGTGGCGTGGCAAGCCAAGCCTCCATGATTACGAGTGCCTTGCGGACGGACTGCGGGGAAGACGTCGGACATGGAGCCATCCCGGCAAACGGGCACCCAGTGCTGCCGGCGTCAGGTGGGGTCAGACTACGGCGCTCGGCCCTTGTTTCCTCATTGGCAAGTTCTAAGCTCTTGAGTTGATGCGTGACACGACGCCCGAAGTACATAAGCACCTCATGTGTGTCAGGTGTATTCTAGAACATCACGAGGCCCTCTTGATATCTAGGGAAGCCGGAGTGAATAGAATGTCATGGGAGAGAAGACCGGTCCAGTGACTCATTGTTCTTGGCCAAGATGCGCTGCGGAAAGATGGAAAACCGCTTAGAGACCGAGGCCAGCTTCCTTAAGGCTGCAGGCTTGAGAATAGATGTGTCGTACTACTGAAAAGCCTAGCTAAAGTGTTGCTATGGTGAGTTTAGGCTTGATAAAGGCTTGATAACCTATCCGACAAGAAAAACAGCTTAAGCTAAGGTCCTTCCCATCGCAGCACAGCATGAAGAAGTTGTAATCGCAAACGTGCACATATCAACCAGATGATCAACTGTGTCCTCTTAATTTGGGACCGTTCCTGTTAGTGGCTTACATGGGTTGCGCGAGAACATGCAATAGTGCCAAGTTTTCCCACGCATGCCAAGACTTCCAACGTCGCACTTATCTCCTTCATCCCTTTGCTCTTGGATGACGGTAAGCCTGTCAGCCGTTTTCATCTCAAACTTCTTTTAAGGTTAACCTGGCCAACGACTTCAGATTTCTATCGCGAGCGTATTAATGTTACAGATCAGCCGTGCCTCCGGATCACTTCATTCAGGCGACGAATACACGATAGCCCCGTCGCACATCAGCTCCAACCGGCGACGGTGGCAAGGCACACCGCCACGGACCGACACCCGCTTCTCTTCCATTGACCGTGTCTTCCATAAGACGCTTGGGCTGGATTGCTTATGGAGGCAAAAACGGTAGGAGGGGGCCTAACGCACGCCACCCTTTTCCTTCTGGTGCTGTAGTTGGCCGCGTAGTTTTCTCGGCCTATCGCACTCATGGTAGTTGCTCTGCATTGCTTCTCTATGCTTTGATCATCGAAAGGTGCAACATCCGGAGTCGTATCTAGCGGGCTCCGCAAGATTGGACGTCTAAATCGGCTGGCAACTTGACCAAGGAGGTATTTGTTGTTGAGGTTTATCTTATTGATCCTTTTCATCGCCAAAATTTAGGCTCACTCACGAGTGCAATGGTTAAAACGAGAATCGGATTTCATTCATCCATGCATTAACTCCAGGGAGCATTCTGACAAATCTGCTGCTCTGCCTCGAATTCTGATTCATCTTCGGCGGATTGCGTCACACCAGCAAGAAATATAGGCCACATCGTCTCAGACGTTAGCACTGAATTCCGTTGGCATCTGCCCCTTAGCTGCAGGTAATGCCCGATTCCCGGTCATCGAGTGATGATGCTCCTTGCAAGATCCTACCACTTCACTTTTCTAATGTTTACGCATTGGCCAGAGGGCATCAAGAAATCTGATTGTGGCTATCCTATTATACATCTGGTATTAAGCTACTGCCAAACAGAGCTCTTGACGAAATTCTCAACATGGATGAGCACCGCGATGCTGATGGCGAGGAAGATACGAAGACAAAGTTGTCTCTCCTTGAGACAGCATTGAGTTTGTTGGCATTGATGACCATCCTGCATGTCTGGAAAGTTGACGGCGTAGGTAAAAGTAATATTCCTCCTCAGCCTTGGGTAAGGTTTGCAGTGAATTCCCTTGGTGGAGAAGACTGCCTAGTACTTAACCGCATACGACGAGGTGTGGTCAAGTGTTTTCGCTCGGAACATGATTTGGTCATCTACTTTTGATTGTTTCTAAGCTGCATTGCGCGAGTTTGTTTATTGCTTGGAGCCAAACTATCAGACCGCTAAGTTTACTAAAAGGCTTTGATCTAGGGAATTCTTTGGCCCTTGGGAAATGAGAACAACCCCATAGACAAATGAGAATTCGTTCAATTGCTAAGAGTAGAATATTGCTTCAAAAAGGTGGAGATGTTGTTTTTGCCAGCGTCTATGGGCTGAACGCCCTTTCGTCGCCAACGGACTTGGACCGTCCAGGTGAAAATCTGTGATAAACATGATATCAAATTCCAGGTTCCTTTCCAAGCCGCCTCATTCACATCACAGATCAAACCACGTGAATTCAGATCACACCCGCGTGGCTGCCCCGTCTACCTCCATATCATCTTGAGAGACATCTCTCGTTAACTGTCAGCAAGACGTTGGGAAAGACTTTTGCGCTCTCAACCTACTATGAGCTAAATCAGCAACGGCAGTATGGGATCTTTGTGCCGGTGGGCCAAATGCAGGCATTGGGGCAATTCCCACACTCAGCAGCGAGTTGCCAAGTGGCGCCGTTGCAGGTGGCAACTCCATTTCCGCCTGTAACACAGTCGTAGGCCTGACCTTCGCAGCTGGACCCGATGTTGACGTCGGCAAAGATGGAGGTCACCATGACTGTGAGGAAGGAGGCAATTTGAAAGAGCTGCATATTGCTGTGTCTGAATGGCGGAGGAGTCACAGACTGTGGGTTGATATGAAAACTGAACGTCGGGATATGAGTCACGAGAGGAGAGGCTACGTATGGTATTTAAACACAATGATCTACCGGGCTCTTGAGATCTGCAGTAGGGAATTTGGCCGTGGCAATTTGAATTACGAGCCGCATCTCGCCATGAAGTCAGTGTGGAGCTGGAAGTGACGAAGATAGGCGGCTGGTTTGAATGACCAGGATTTCAGCTGACCACCAGTCAATTTCCCTTCCCCATCCCACTTTTTTTTGGTGCAGAAGTCGAAATATTGTCTCTTCTGGAGATATTATTATCAATTGCGGCGCTGTTCTTCCTCATAGTAGGGGCAAACCTTGATGCGCTGAAGCTTTCGTGGCTGTGGTCTAAACGTACCCTGCTGGCCTCGTAAACAAAATTAGTGTTCGATCGACATACAGAAGCATAGCGCCAAAGTCTTGTTACATTGAACTTAGGAAAGCGGAAGCAGAGGAGGCTTGAGAAGCCAAATATGATCTGGTCAATAAGGCCGTACAAAGGCTCCTGACAAAGGCTACCGCAATGCTGGTCGTCCGGGTACGCTCCCTGACGACGTGGGATGGTGCACCAAGTTTTGCGGGTCTCATACAAATCGGGTAGGATGAAACACCACATATGAGAGCATCGAAATGACGCGCAGTTTCTCAGAGCTGGTTGTGTTGAACCTGACTGTGCGGACGTGCCATTTGTCAAGTCGCTGCCTTTCTTACAGTCACCAAACCGGGGCTAACATACTTGACATGAGCGAGTAAACCCAGCACTTAAGACTTAGAGATTTTGGAGAGAATAGCGAATCAAACGCTGGTATGTGACTATCATTACTGAAACGAATGATTCCGGCCTGTATTAGACTATTAGTGGTGACGGCAGACACACTGGCCAAGTACATTTCATGCAAAAGGGCCCAGTTCCACTCTTCGCCACCCTCCAGGGGAACTGCACATGCTCGCTGCGCTGGGAAGCATCCCATCGCTCGGCGACGATTCCACGTGGCAATTTGCGAGGCTGGTGTGAAAATTGGGCCCAGGGAATTCCAGCGGTGCGTCTCGACACAGGTGGCGTTTGAATTGGCCTTTTTTTTTTCTATTTAGATTCTCGTCCGTTGTTTTGATAGCGACTCACGGTCAACGTCTTTGTGGTCCCAGTTTTGGTTGGTGTGAAATGTTTTGAACAACTGTTTTGTTTGGTTGATGATGGAACTGTTGCTGGTCAGTCAGTCTGATTCGACCATCCACTCCTCAAGGCCCCGGTGTCGACGCTCATTCAATAACGCCACCTTCCACCAGATTTCCGAGAGGTTGTGAGATACCTTACTACTTCATTGAATCTCGACACAAATATGAGCTGCGGCGACGCCTAGATCAGGACATCCCGTGAAAGTCTGTCGAACATGGTGCTCGTGGATCCCGAAAAGGCGTTGGTGGATCGAATATTTGCGGCATGTTCAAGAACGACTTTCTGCCTTATCAAGGAGCTCTCAGCGTCCATGTGAGGGAAGTAATGGGAAGCAGTGTAGAGAGTGAATGCGACTAGCGGGGAGTGACACAGCTCGATAACATAGGAATGTCTTGTAAGAGTCGCCGCTCCAAACTCAATGCGGGACGTTATCTGACGGAGATGTTGGCTCGTCCAATAGACCCTCCGGAGTATCGAGGAAACTTTAATCACGATAGGAAGAGGAGGCAAGTTGTAGCGAAACATCATCTGAAGTTCCAAGTTTGAAGCATGATTAGACAAGAAGTAGGTCAAGTCAGACATGCGCTGCCCACTTTAGCGGCGATTTTGAACCGCATTTTGATAGCCAATAGCTGATAATTCCGAGCACGACTTACGACCTAGCTTGGAAAGAATCTCGTCTTTGGAGAGACTTGACATCATGAATCAATAAACTACGGAGTCAAAGCCTGGGTTCACAGGATTAACTGTCAGCATCGCGTGCCGGACCGCAGTATCCAACAAGAATGTTGCTTTCACCCTCTGAGGCCAATGCTACATAATGGTCCGTGTTGTAGAGCTGCAGCGAGCTTGAGAAGCTTATGAGACATCATGGTCTCTCAACTCAATCTCTTGAGTTTTCTCAGCATTGCCCAGAGAAATTAAAGAATGGATCGAATCAGACCAAGTTATCACTATGTTATCATGGGATCAAACACCGACGATGAACACTCCACGGTCCTGAAACAACGCCATGCCGACAGCCTCTCAGAGGAGGCAGGACAACAGCCATGGAATCCAACCGTGTCGCTCCTTCTCAGCACACCAGCATCCGAAATTTTCTGCAAGAAGAAAGCCTTCCTAAAGGCACACTGTAAACCCTCATGGCAGCTACTCAGAGTGCCCCAACGGGATGTACGCTGCAGTCATGGAGCGCCGTCGTGGTGACAGACCCAGGACGCTAGACCGGCACAAGCCTCGGACAGTCACGGCCGTCCTGGAGGCAGCGCCGGCCTCAAGCGCATTAATCTTTTCCTCATGGCAAGCCTGGATGCTGCCATGGCGGCTCGAAGTGCCGCTGTTGCCGCTGAATCGCTAGGGCTGGGCATGCGCTATGTCGGCGGTGAATTGACCGAGCTTATTACTTATACAGGAAATTATAAGAAAAGTTTATAAATTCTTTCTCAAAAAAGCAGAAAATGTATTTATCCAGAATCTCCTTGGCGCCAAGTAGGCGTGGAGCTCGCTTACATATCCAACAAACGCTCTTGCTTGGATCTTTGTGTGACACGTGCGCCGGCGCTTCCATGCCCAGCAAATGAGAACGATTAGAAAGAAGGGGATCAATTGTGACAGGCAAGGTACGTACCGCTCAGCGATGTGTTATGGAACTTATGGCCTCAGGTCATTCCATTTTCAGGTTCTCCGCCGCCCGCTACTCCTGCGCTGTTTCCCGTCTCCCGCTCCTGTCACTTTCCTTTACTTTCTCGTTGCTCGTCCCCCTTTTCCCCCCCCTTACCCCTTCGCCTTACGCGTTTGTTGCTCCTCCTCTCCCCCCATCCCTGTTTTCTGCTGTTGGTTCTGTTGGTTCTGTTTGCATTTCATTCATTTTTGCATTTCTGCCACCCTTTTTTACGATCGATACCTCCAACAGCGCCCCGACACCAACGCCGACGCCGACGCCAACACCAACAACGTCCGGGGTCCGAGGTACCCCTAAATACCTTACTCTTTTTTTTTTTGGAGTATCCATCTCCAAGTCCGTCCGGTCATTTCACGGCATACATTCCCAGCATCAAATCGCTCTCCACGTGTCATTCCATCGGATCTTCTCACATCCCTTCCCATCCCGAGTCCCTCGAATCCCATCCTATCCCTTCCTTTGCCTATCCCATCTCATCCCATCCCTCCCCTCCCCCCTTCTCTCTGCTCCGCTCTTCCCATCCACCCCCTTACCTTACTCGCGCGTCGTCGCTACGTGCTCTCCAGCTGTTGTTGTAGCTGCTGCGTCAGGCGTGACTGAGGGCAACCATCGCTACGCAACGCTTAACACAACGGCATCGGGCGCGTACGGGCGCGTGTTTGACGTGAGGCGAGGTGGGATATTGTGTGAAAAGGTCGTGCCGTGTCGTGTCTCGGGCCTGTCTCTCAGCTTCCCCCGCCGGGGCGTTCCGTCGTTCCGCAACGCTGTTCAAAGCGGAGGAGTGAGACATGATGCGGATGCCCGTTGCGCCCGTCGCCGCCTCCAACGTCGTTGCAGTCAATGTTGCGGCGGATAGCCGGCCGACTGCTGCCACCGCGTCGGCCTCTGCTTCTGTTTCTGAGTCCGTTCCTACTTCAGTGCTCAATGACGCCGCGTCCGACGGACCCGAACCTTATTCACATTACTCATCACTGTCGTCTGTGAGAAGAAGCAACGCCAACGGCACCGACGCCAACGCCAATGTCACCAATATCAACGCCAACGCCAACGCCAACACCAACACCAACGCCAGCATCGAACCGCGCCATCCTACACACCGCCGCCTCGCCCCGGCTCCGGCCCCGGCCCCGGCGCCAGCGCCTCTGCCTCCACCTCCGCCAGGAATAGCTCCCAACACCCGCCAGACCGACGCTCTCAGATTCCCGCCATCACCGTCGCCAACGCCGTCGCACCCAAACCTCAATTCAAGCAGCAGCAATTTCAGCAACGCAAGTCACACTGCTTCCGAAAGGCTATTATGTCGTCCTCCCGTCCCCAAACCCGGCCAGTGTCCCGTCATGGCACTGCAGAATGTGCTGTGCGATGACGACGTGGATGCAGCTGCAGATGCTGCACGCCAGAGCGCCTCACGTCCGAGTCAGCCGCCCACACCGCCCATGATGCACGATCTATCCGTCGCCATGCTCCCGGTGCCGCCTTCGTTACCGACCCCGTCGTCATCTTTGAAACTGAATCCTATTCTGACCGGATCCGACGCGCCTGACCCGATGCTCGTAACGCGTCCGAACCCCTCTCATGTCGTCATGACGGCCCGTCCCCAACTCCAGCCCCCTCGCGTCCAGCAATCGGACCCCGGCTGCAAGACCTGTCAGGTCCGCAAGATGCCGTGTGACGAGGGGCGTCCAACCTGTAAGTTCTGTTGTTATCCAATGTATCCTATCCCACAGTCGTACATTGGGTCGACACTGACGCGCTCGGACAGGTCAAAACTGTGCGCGCATGGGCATCCATTGCTTGGGCTACTTCAATCCGCCCCCGAGTCATGTCCATATTCCAATGGCACAAACGCCGGAGCGGACCGTCCCGGGACCATCCTCAAACTCAAGCCCAAGCACGAGCAATGGTGTCAACGCAAACGCCAGTCGTCAGGAGCAGGAGGAGTACCTCTACTTTCTTCTCGACCATTACCGCCATACAAAGCGCCACTGCATGTGGGACCTAATTACCCTTGATTTTAACGAGCACTTTCACTGTAAAATGCGCAAGGAGGCGTTGCAGATGATCAAGCGAAGGCGATTCAAGGACAGAGAGTGAGTTGCCGCCGAGTTCATCACCTGCGACCTGGCTGACTGACGCGCAGCAATAGAGACCTTTCGCCCAGTGAGCCTCCAAGTGCGGGCATGCAGCTGCCCCCTCGACCGAGGCAAAAAAAGCGAGGTCGCCGTCCAAAGTTTAGTCCAACGATCCCCCCCAACGTGAGAGAATCTGGCACCGAATCGGGTACGGGCTGAGGGATGGGTTCAGTGTTCTTTGTCTACTTTCAGGGGCTGCCTATAACCCGGCATGTCAACTCTTCAAAATCTTGAATGTCCGAGTTCTGGGGCAGCGGACTCCGAGCGGCGGCTCTGTAAATGATCAGGCGAGGCCGACTCGTCTCAAAACCGGCCAACTGCTCTACCCAGTATTGAGGCCGAGTTTGCAGTACTCCGAAGCAGGAGAGTGCTCCATAAACGGCTGAGTTGCGGCCACGTGTAGCCGCGCACACCCAGTGCGCGATTGGTGGGGTTTCACGATCTCTATGAGCATGAGAAATCGCACATCTTCCTCCTGTGGCCATGGGTATATCACGCAGCAGTCGCCCTTGCTGGCTGCAGCAAGAATGAGAAATGGCATCTGTGATTGAACATTTCAAACTTGCGGGCCGAGATAGCATCACCGGGGCTGGAACAGAGTAGCCGAGGGTTCACGGCACATCCCAGACTCCCGGCTCTTGGTTCATGGGCCCCTCAGAAAGCTGCTCTGCCGCAAGTCATGAAGACAGATCATGGGCCCGGATGGCTCTTGACTTTTTCATTGGGGCACATTTCCGGCGACTTTCATCAGCGCCTCCATCATCATCGCCCCCATGGTTTGATCAGGCCCGAGCGATCACCTGCGCCTCAAGTCTGGCATTGGCGGTCAGACCCACCGATTCATATCCGCCTAGTCACAAACAGGGCCGATGCTAGGCAAATACGAACGGGAGATACCTTGCGGACATTTGGAGATGCCAGGCCGGGTTATCGATCCCTGCGCAACTCAATGCCGCGCCTCTCAAGAGCTTATAGAAAGCTTTTTAAGCGCCCTATTGCGGCTGCGGAAACAGCAATCAGCACGCGGACATGGCCCGGTATGAAGAGCGGTCTGGTGTTGAACGGATCAAATCGAGTATACCTGCGCGATTTTTAATTGTTGGAGGTATCACTGGATTTCACAGTATCGGGATATTTAATCGTATTCAATGTCTTTAGCACAGTCCAGTGAAATATAATCGAGGTACTTGAACACATTTCGGGATCTTGCGTGCCCTAGAGTATCATTTTAATAGCCGCACTGAAGTCTTCAACCCATCAGGTGGAGAGACAGGCAACCACTAAGACAAGCAGCCAATTTCCAGGACCACGTGACCAATAATCGTTGCCTGGACAATGGTTGAAGAGCGCAAAGTGCTAGAAGACTACAAAAGCCTTCCAGTTCATCGTGAATGCAGGCGGAAGGCCATGACCATCATGACCATCATGACCAGACCATCATGACATACCTTACCTACGCGCAATAAGCGGGGGCTGTTGGTTGTGCCGCCGGATAGGTAACAGGCGGGGGTGCTTAAGCGGAGCACGGCGCGGACATCTATTGGCGGAACGTAACCCAGGCTCACCCCGAGTCGCCTGAATTGCCCGGCAGGCCGCAGGCCGCGGCGAGCGTGTTCTGGGCCCTTTTGCAGGGCGAGCGGAGACGCGAGAGGCCCGCCCCCTCCGATGTCTACCTACCAAGAAGAGAAGGTGCGGCAGAAACCGAGGTGCATAAATCGCATCGAGCCCCCATCTCGGTCGTTTGTTTAGCCGCGTCTGTCACAAGTTCCCGTCTCGGTATGATTGGTTCGTTTGTGAGTAGAGCATTGTGGAGGTAGGAGGCCTAGTCGCTGAAAAGCGTATCTGCTGCAAACTTGGAAGTGTACTTGATTGATCCCTCGCATATTCCAATGTGGACGACATTTGGAAAAATGGAAAATTGAATCACGACCATTTTCCCCCCTTCTTTGTTGGCATTATGCCGGTGAGTGGTTGATTGGTTGAATGTAAGAAGACCTGCGGGTATGTGTGCGACGGCCCCTAGTTCCAAAGCGGTCTTGTGATGGGGAGCTTTTTGGTCCACAAGGCCATGATTGATTGGTAGGTGGGAAACTGGCAGATGATTTGACAATCCACTTTCTACACATTATGGATGTTTCCTTGGACTCGGAGAGCCTCGAATCGTTGCGGATTTTCCACTCGCCATTGTGTTGTGGAAGCTGGCTCAACGCGACAATGATGTGCCCACGCCATAACTATATCGCAAGTAAGCAAGGCATAGACAAGGAGGCCTTGTTGTTTTTTGTTACCAAGGGGCTGAACCTGTTTCGACAGTTGCTGCGCCGTTCGTGGACGAGTTTTTTTTTTTTTTTCGAGGTGGTTGGCGTCATAGGATTTCCTCCCAAGTGACCAACCAACGATGCAAGTCATCGTGAATGGAAAATCCATTGACAACTCGTTGGGTCGACTACCAACAGCCCGGTTCGATGACCTGATTCGTCTAATGAGGGTCCCGTTGGTCCCTTGAACCCGGAACCCTGACTCTCAGCCGTTCCTCTTGCGCCACCAACACACAACTCCTGTTGGTTTCACTCACTTGTTGGTTCCAGTTCTGGTCCTGGAATGAAGTCATTTGTTGCCCCGGTCTGTTGGGTAAACCCTCCTGCGTTATTCTAAATCCCCTCGTGCCTCCCTTGCAACGAAAAGAAAAAAAAAATGGTCGTCCCGACAGAACGGTTCATTCCTTGCTTCAGGAAAACCGGCGAATTTTGTGTGTTTGTCTGGGGCTTGGGGGGCTTTGTTGTTCCAGTTGAGCAGACTTCCCTTTCGTGGTCGACTTTGAGATTGGCTCATCAAATTTGCTTCGCCGCACGAAAACGGCCTTTGAACTGCCTCGTCGTAGCCTTACGACCAAAAACGAGGCATGAAAGATGTTCTCAGACTCTATTCTGCGCCTCGTCATCTGGGACTTGAAAAGATGTTGATTTCCCCCGACCGATGGTTGTTCAGTCTCCCAGATAATTCCACCATCAGCTTCTTCAGAATCATCGAGAATTGCATCTTAAAAACCTTCCGCGGTTGTTTTTACTTTGACGGTTCTTTTGAGTATCGTATCAAATTCGACGGTCAATACCTTGTGTGTGTACGACAAGCGAACCTTGTTCCAACTACATTTCTTGGTCATATATATATCAGTCTGTGTCACTGGTATTTTGAACGTACAAATCCTAATTTGTCTGACGTGTGTCTATCTATGCAAACGGCTAATCATGGTGCCTGAACAGGCCGGCCAACTTTCGAAAATGTCCGGAACCCAGTGTAACTGCCCGACCTATGAAGTCTCCGACGCGAGCGGCAACGTGACCCTCGTGCAGCGACACGGAGATGCCTGCCCCAACAGTGGCAAGACCCCTGCTCCTCGCGTCTACAAGCCTGCTAAGCAGAGGGGTCGATGAATAACTACATTCAACTTGAGGGGGTCGGCCATAACGGCTCTTCCAGAATTTTGTGCTTTTGGGTTTCATCTTCTGGAGTTTCGGGGAAGGGGGCTGTAGAGAGTTCATTCTCCAACTACAGCAGGCGTTGAATCAGGGACAATCTCTGTCGGCGGGTCGAAACTCTGAAGACAACGTATAGACGAAGGTGCAAACGGCAAACGATGGTCAATGCGCGGACGATGGCCGCGAGACTCTATTCGCGGAATGGTGGCTTCCAAATTCTTGTATATATTTAAACTTGATTTGACTGGATGAATATCCGGAAATAAACCATCTCACATTAGGTCCTTACGTGATCACACTTACGGAGTTGTGCCCTTGCCACTTCAATACCCACTGGACTGATGCCGACAGGTTTCCAGACTACCAACCATGTCCTGCAGCCGATATGGTACTTCAAAACTTCAAAACCCCTGGCCTGGTTCGAACAATGCATGCTGCAGAATACCCCGGGGCTTGGAACCGCAAATAAGTCACCATAGAACAGACCTATGAACTCGTCGTTACATACACTTATGTACTAGGTCGCGTGTCTGGGAACTCAGGAAAATTTCTGTGGCTCTGGTCGGGTATTTGATGGGCAAGAAACTGCGTCTGACACATTCTACAGTCCACCATACCATGTCTAAGAATACCAGGAAGACGTTCCCTATGCAACAGTTCCATTGCTGCACGCTGTTTGCCACGAATTCCATGAGAATGGCCGTACCACGGTGTTGTGGTAACCCAAATCGACACCTCTTTGCGTCGTGCTGAGTTCTCCTAACGGCGTGGCATCCCAGCCGCTCTTGGCCAGTCCATCGACGGGATCTTCAACGAAAGCGAGCCACAAGTCCTGCATAGTATCGCTGACCTCGTATTCGAACTGGGTCGAGTTCTCTCGGGCGATGTCGTGCGTTCCAAAAATGAGCGGAAGCTCTGCAGAGTGGAATGCGCCTTGACCGCCGGGCATGATGTTGGTGAAGTTACTGGAGTACATGTACCGGTAGGTCTTGAGGCCGGCTACGTTACGCAGGCCAGTCTCATAATGAGCAGGGCACCCGAACAAGTTGTCTGCGTGGACATCGCTTCCGTTGCTAGGGGGGGCTGGGTCGTCCGAGTTGAAATTCCACTCGTCGCGGGTCGAGCCGATGATTGCGGGCTGTTAACGCGGGTTTTAGAGCCGTCTTCTTTTGGATGAGAGAACAAGTAAACACTTACTCCTTTGGCGACCTTGCCACTCAATGTTCGCTCTGCATAATCTGAGAACTTGGTCCTTTCGTCGACGACGACGTTGAAAGTCAGGTTTCCTGCTTGGTCGAGGTAGGTTTGGAGATCGCGAAAGGGAACCTTTCTCAGGCAGTCGAGCTCATCTGCACCCTGACATCCGAAAGCAGCGGCCAAAGACGAGAAGCTGGAGTGTGTTGCGTCGGCGGATCCAATCGGGATGAACGGAGAGCCCGAGTTCTTGATGAACCCAATGGCCACGGGATCCTCGTCGTAGGCGTACTGGTAATACGAAACAGACGCGGCGCCCGCACTCTGGCCCCAGAGAACAATGCGGCTCGGATCGCCACCAAAATCGGCAATGTTGTCCCTGACCCATTCAACCGCCACGCGCTGGTCCAGTAAACCGAGGTTTTGTTCCTTGGGATCAAGCTCGGCTGCGTTAGGGAAGCCAAACAGTCCGAGACGATAGCTGGGTGCACGTGGTTGGTCATATGAAGGCCGGGAAAGATTCGCGGGGTTTACACGTACTTGATTGCAACAACGATGTGCTTCTGACTCTTCTCAACCCATCGAATGGGAGTTTGGTAGTCAATGTCATTGCTGCCCTGTATCTCGAGTCAGCCACTACTAATGCCACTTTCCATAAAGAACATGTCCTTACGCCAGTGAAACCTCCTCCATGAATCCATACAACACTGTTTCATCGTTAGCTCGCTTCTCACGCGTTGATGTTTGATGCTGGCTCGCGTACACCGGAAGGAGCTCCTTTTCCTGATGTTGAGATTTTGAAGGGGTCCAGACGTTGAGGTAAAGACAATCCTCACTGGTGCTGTTGGGGTGAATAAGGAACTCTGCGGCCCAAGCGCCTCCCAGAGCCGGAGGGTCGGTTTGCGGGCACGACGGACGCCGGGCTGTAGCATTTACACTACCAAACAACTTCTTGGGTTGCGCGGGAAGCCATCGTTGCGACCCCGTGGGCGGCTCGGCATACGGTATCCCGAGGAATTGGGCAACCGAAGGCGATTTTGTGTCTGTGAAGCCACGCACCACGCCATTCCCTGTGTCTACGGCCAAGCTGGGCAACGCGTAGCTGTTCTGAACGATGAGGTTTCCCAGCGCCGCAAGGGCGGCTAGCGCTCGAAATGCCCGGAGCTGCATGATGGATGAGGCGTTGCTCTACGCGAAACCGTTAAGGCATCTTCGTTTTGGGACTCCTCGTCGCCTTTATATTGAGACCAGATCAGCTTTTCGATTACCGCCTGCGCACCAAGCAGCGGAGCCGGCATATTTGCCGTGGGATGCCTTGCTCCACGTTTGCGGGGTAAACAATGAATAGAGATCGTCGCCCCGTGCAATGTAGCATTCGGAGATTGGTTTTTTTGGGGAGAGAATTTGTCTTATATTGGCGAATTGGTAATATGCAGGACATGACTTATTTCGGCGAAGACGTAGGGGAAACCTTTCCAGTCAGTCTAGTCAACCTTGGATCATGTCACGAGCGTGGCCTTCTCTATGATTTGTGTGGAGAAACGAGGAACACCGCGCTCGGCGTATGTGCGACGTGTGACAGTCGAGTAAGCGAATCGTCTCTGGGAGAGTCCTCCTCCTGAATAACCAAAAGAAATTTATAGCGTAGCGTCACGGCTTTGATTGATTAATCTTTGTGTTGTTATTTATGTGTTGGTTCGTCACGGACACCATCAGCACTGTTTATCTGGGCTTGAACTCCTCTGTCAATACTTAACTCATGCCTCGTTAGTAGGAATTGCATTCTGCACAGACAGGCATTGATTTGTGAACCATGCGCGGACGGATCAAACCGCACAAAATTATACACTGAGTAAGACAGCTGAATTTTCATTGCATTCCGATAGTACTGATTCGGCTTTTTGGTTGACGTCAGACACACATAACCAAGACAACGCCACAACGTGCAGATGGTTGATGTAAAGGCATCTCACACGTGCTCTTACCAGAAGGAACCTAGCTTCTTGCGACATTGTCTTCGTCCAAAAGTCTATAGCGTCATCACTGGAGCGTCATCGCTGAAGTTTGCAGCTTGTGCCTATGTCTATAATAAACCATCAAGCCCGTCATCCGGCCGGTCGAGTAGTGTGGAATAATACAATATTCTCTACTACTAAACGTAACCGAGCAGTTCTGTTGACTTGCGTAATTTTCTCAGCTCTCATACGACTTCCAGTATGGCATCGCAACCCTCTCACGTCAATTTCCCCGGCAAGACTTCCGCCACACCGGGCGAGGAGTTTGAAGTTCGCCAAACCTCGACATCAGAGGACTGGCACCCGGACCCTTCCAAGTCACTTCCACTATCACCGGCCCGTCAGGCCTTGATTGATGACATCATTGCCTTGTATTCAATGCGGCCAACCGTAGAGAGAGTGAAGCGATACACCGCCGACTGCGTTTATGACGATCAGTTCGTGTACGCCAACAATCGCTACAAAATGGCTGGTCAATGGTTCGCGCTACCAAAGCTCTTCAATGCCAGCAAGAACGAAGGCTATGAAATCGTCAAGAATGATCGCGACTTGATCCAGTTCAAGAACGAACAGAGCTGGACTTTCAAGTTGATCCCAAAGACTGCGACAATCAATGCTCTCGTCAGCCTCAGTCTGGATCCCGGAACCGTGGATAGCGACTTTATCCAGGTTAAGTATCACAAGGACCAGGCCAACGATAAGGACTACAGCCACGAGTAAGTTTGCGCGTATATCTTAAAACTTATTAGTCATCGTCATCACTCGCTAATTATCATATCTATGTAGAGGTGTTGGTTTCTCTTTTAAGAAGTGGCAAGCTGATAATGTTGCCAAGCACATGGATAGCAAGGAAGTCGAAGCTTTCCTTGCCGACAAGGACGCAAGCAAGAACAAGGTCAAGAAGTATGGGTCTGGTACAGCTGATGGAGATGCCCCGGTGAAAAACTTGTGATTAACTCTGATTCGCGTCGAGTGATGCAGGCGAACAATTTATATCAAGTTCTGGCTTGGATATGGTTTTCCTCAAGAGTATGAAGAAATACGTAATCTCCTCCCCGATTTGCATTACTTGGGTCTTGAACACGGTCGCTCAACACGTAACCTAGTAAGCCACTTGGGTCTCAATTTCATCAAAGATATCTGACTTTTAATTCGAAGCAAAATTGGATTGATGACTTGTGCAACTCAATCAAGGCGATACTTTGCCGACGGCTACCGACACCAAAATGCTGCATTGATCTCGATAACGTGACCGCGGTTAAACAGACATGAGAACTCGTGTATCCAGGAGGCATTGATGGAAAGCACGGCAAGTCGTCAGAATGGCTTTACTTGCGCTTGAACAGAGATAAGTCACAGAGTTAGAAATCAGGGCGAATAGCGAACGGAGGGCCTCTGTGACGCATGCGCAAAGAAGAGGCGGCCAACTCGCATCTCTACAGGACAAAGTCTCTTCTCCAATAATCAATCCCTGTTGACCGCGTGGTAGGTTTCTGCTTCGAGCTTGCGATAAAACTCCGGGTCACATAAGGGATGACGGAGTAGCGAACAAAACCTAATTGTGGACTTGTTTTTGACGCCGAAGAGGGCTGCATGCCTCCTACTTGACGTTGCAAACAGCAATAGTCGGTTTTTTTTTAATTCGCTCTATGAGAGACCGCGGCCAGCCAGCGAGGTAACGGTAACGCGGAATCTGGCTCATCAGCACCAGAAGTGGGTTCGTGCGCCACAGCGGCAACGGGTCAGAAGGGAAGGCCAGAGGGCCAGAAGGCCTTTGGCTGCTCACCTTAGGTAAGCTGCTCGCCAACTGCTAAAGTAAGGGTGATCTCATCTCATCCGCTCTCCACCTCACCTGGGTATTCTCTCCACTTCAACAGGTCCGAGCCTACCTACCTTAGCTTCAGTCAGCATACTAGGTTGTCTCAGTCGCATCTCGAGATACCTGAGTTGCTATTGTACGCATCCACACGGCTACTTCATTGGAGCTCGCACCGACTTCCTCAATTTCATTCCCAAGATGGCCTCAGAACAAAATTCAAGTCTTTTGCTGTTGCCTCTTCCGCCCCAGCCGCCGTCGCGTGCCTCCCTCAGCGCCGCCTATCGCCCCTCACTTCTCGCCGTTCTGTCGAGGGTCAAGGATCCTACCCGGTCGTCTGTTCTGATTGTCGCCATCGTGTGCCCTGTGCTGAATGGCGCGTCGCCAAAGAAGAAATCGCTGTCGTGGGCCGCGGCGCAGTCTCTTATTGCCGGCGTCTACAGTCTCATCGCGATCGTATGCGCCGAGCAGGGTATTGCCACTGATGTGGACGGAGGCCCGCATTCAGTCGATTCCCGTGTGATTCTTGTTGATCACCATGTCGACAGGAGATTCGGGCCCGATTTCGTCGCTGCCATTGAACCGAACAACACGACCGTCGTCGACCTCCCAACGTTCGCATCTGCCTACCATCCGTGGAACCACATCTTTCACGTGAACAGTGAGCAAGGTTATCGGACTCTGTCATCTTATCTGAAGTTTGCAGAGGGCAAGCAAACCATTCTGCAGTCGCAACTCGTCGTCGTCGAAGCAGGTCTGAGCATGAATTTGGAAGGGGCAAATACCAAACAGACGGAGACGTCTCCATTGTATCCCGTCGTCTGCCTAGGAGGCACGTTCGATCATTTACACCCGGGTCATAAGTTGCTCATCATGGCCGGAGTCCTCTTGCTCAAGGTGCCGGACAAGGATTCGGGCCTCAGTTGCCGCCTTGTTCTGGGCGTCACTGGAGACAAAATGTTGGAAAACAAGAAATACGGCGAGTTCGTGCAATCCTGGCACGACCGGTCGCGATACGCTCTGGACTTCGTGGCGTCCCTCCTTGAGCTGGATGAGAGTGGATGGAAGAAGAAGTCTGGCCCAGTTCCCACACTCCTTACTCAGCCTGGCCACCTCAACGCCAAATTCCGGAACGGCACCATCACAGTCGAGTGCGTCGAGTTCCAGGACTTGTATGGCCCGACAATCTCGATGCCGGAAATCGAAGCACTCGTGTATTCTGGCGAAACCCGGTCTGGTGGAAAGGCAGTCAACGACGAGAGGGTCAGACTCGGGATGAAGCCATTGGATACCTATGAGGTAAACGTCCTTGATGCACGAGATATGAGCGATGAGGAGGCTACGACGGAGGACTTTACAAACAAGATTAGCAGTACAGCCATACGACAACAAAAGGCAGAAGCAGCGGCAGCGGCAGCGGCAGCAGCAGCAGCGAAATCAAGTCTCTGAGGGCCATTGTAAAGGCAGGCCGCAATGGAAGACACGACTTGGAAAGGGAGGAACGATGAATTAAAGACCTCCAGCCTTCTAGAATCTCGCCGCTGTCGTGTGTGTTGACCCACAGGAGTTGAGGAAACGGGAGGCGGGCTCGAAGGTGGCAGAGAGGGTCTTCTGCGTAGACACACCAGCCGTTCGGGTCAGCGTTGTATCCAGAACAGGTGCTCCAAGAAACAGTGAAGGACGACGGAAATTGAAAGCGAGAGAGGGTGGTCCTTACATAAGAACGCCCGCAATATATGAGGTAGCAAAACTCTGGTGACCTGCAAACTTAGACAGTTGTCCAGGCCTTATTGTTAAGATAAGGCGGTCGACGTGAGGAGTAACACAGTTCCAGGTTGTACCCCAGGAAACACAAGGCAATCAAAAAAATAGCCTGTACAAAAGAGTGTGGCTAGTGCCCAGGGATTAAGGGGGGATGTATGGCCAACCACGGCAAATCCAGTCTTACGCCTTCACTCTAGGATGTAATTGAATCATTTGGGGAACTTTTTCCCACACTAAATAGGTTCCTTGTTTGTTCCACTAATCCAACTCGGGTTCAGCAAGCTCAGAATCAAAGTTCCATATCATCTTCGCCATCGTCAATCTCATCTCAGCGTGAGCCATTCTGTGTGCATATTTAGTCAGTCGTTACGCCTTTAGAAGCTTACAACATTGATATGGAAGAAATAAAAAATAAAAACGTACGCTCTTCCAATGCACACTCTTTGTCCCATGGAAAATGGCTGAGCAGCTGCTTTGTCGTCATTCATGAACTCTGGAGGGGGCGGATCCAGGTAACGCTCCGGATGGAACTCCCGAGCTTTATAGAAGTTGAGCTCCGAGGTTCCTGCCGACAGCTGGTTGACTGCCACAGCCATGCCACCCTTGACCCATTTTCCATCAATGACGTCGCCTTTTCCGGGCACAAACCGAGGAAGCGAGCCAGGCGTCGGCGGATACATTCTCATGCCCTCATCTATGCAGGCATTGAGATATTTGCACTGAGCCGTGCCCTGCATGGAAATGTCCTCGCTCGAGGGAAGCTTTCAAGAGCCTTGGGAAATTCAGGCTTGCGCTGGCCATAGATTTTCTTCCACGCGGTGGACGATGTGCACGATAACTCATCGGGCGCGATGCGTACGATTGGCCCGTATTGGTCGTGGAGTTCGCGGATTCGCCATGTAATTCGCCATCTAAGGTTGGTGTAATGCCATGGAACCCGGAAGATTGCCCATAGTTGCGGGCCGGGATAATTGCGAAGAGGATGGAAGTACAAATTATAGATAATCTTGACCAGAATGACGTAGGCAATCAACTAGGTCTAAGCGTCAGCTTCCATTCCAGCTACAAGCAACCCAGGCTTGTTGTGAGATTTCATGATGGATACTTACGGAGAGACCGACTCCTTTCAGAGCGTTCAGAAAAGTAAGAGGGGGCAGATTGGCCTGGATTTCTTCAAGTCTGCCCAGGCTGGAATACGGTTGTGAGAGGCCTATGGCGTCGCGGGATAAGCTCGACGCGGGGAGATAAGCTTCTGATTGCCGCAATGCTTATTGACGGCAGGTGTCAATGTCTGTTTGCAAAGAGGCACAGGCGAGAGTTTCCCGTCGCAGTCGAGAATGCCTGTGACACAATGCGTATTTGTATAACCGTAATCGGACCGCCCTCCGATGAGGTTCGGCAATTTCCTCTTCTAAAACGGGAGAGTTCTCTTGCGGGGGACATCTTCGCAGTAATACATCAAATGATACTGGGCCTTGGTTGTGTCCTTGAGCTGATTGATGATCAGGATACCAACCACTTACAGTGACCAGGCTTGGCACATGCTATTGACAACAGAGCACGTGTAGATAATCATAGTCCAGAAATGAAAGCTATCGACACGCATGTCATCGTCTCATGCCATCTTGGGCGAGTCTAAAACCCATGTTGCTTCCTTAAAAGATGTCAATCGCAAGACTTGAATGTTGAGATCTCACAAGTAAAGACATTAGCTCGCCACAGCAATGTACAGGTGCCATTTGACAAGGGAAATATGTACACTGAATCTCCGCATCTCCAGTAAGCTCGGTCTTCTTCTTCACATGCCGTCTCTAATCATGGCGTTAACAATCTGCACATGGCGGTTGGCGTTCGTCTCGCTCCATTCGTTATCATAGTTCAGTCCGTAAGGCCAGAAGTGGGAGCCGCCGCAGCTGATCGTAGCGCTAGCACCGTCCCAGGATCTCAGGAGAGGTAGGGCAGTGGCCCAGTCCCGAGCAGCACACTTGCGGTCGAACGCGGCCGTCTGGCCGACACCGAGAGTGTGAGAAATCTCGTGGAGAGCAGTACGCTCATTCATGTAGGAGCGGTCGGAGCCGAAGCGGACGTCGCCGTTGTAGTTGGCCTCGGCGGTGGGGACGCCGGGGGCGTAGTAGACGCGGAGGCTTTTGCTCGCGGTCCCCAGACGCGCGTGGCGGGCGACGGCGAGGCGCATGGCGGCTTCGATCTTGTTGTACGCGTCCGTCTGGTCAGCCGTGGGGTTCGCGGCCTTTTCGAGGGTCCATGTTATGGCGCTCTGAGCGGCGGCAGCGTAGGCCGCGATGGCAGCGAGAACGGAGAAGCGCATATTGTTCGTGGATTCGGACTGGCGAGGTAGGCTGGACGAGTTGACTCCTCCCCGCTTGCGGATGTCCAATCAATGAAGCAGATGGTGATGTGGATATGTTGAGTAAGTCGTGCCCTGGGCGAAGGGAGTGACGGAGACGCATAGGAGGTTTATGTATGCCTCTGGCAGATGCAGTGTCCCTGCCAACCTGGTATCTCATCTCGCCCAAACTCTGTTCTCCTGACGAGGCTCGACGCGTTGTCCTCCAGTCGGTGTATTTTCCAGCCATATGTCCCATCACTTGAGTGATCATCATAATCGAGCCGCGAGCGTTCCATCCGTCTTCATTAACGAACGAGATAAAGGGGTCGGATTAATTTGTCCGTCGCGTCTCGCGTGGTTCCAACTCTTCCTTAATGTAACGTGAGGCACCAAAATGAGCTTCTTGGCCCGCCCCACGTATGCCGCCATCGAAGTGCCGACCTTCTTAGGTTGGGCAAAGGACGTCTTGGCCCGACAAACTGAAAAAAAGGTGTTATTTACATGCAACGCTCCCCCGCACACTTAGATTGGCTCGGCTTTTATTTAACCTTATCGGCTAAGGTTAATGGGTGGGTTTGGTTGGATGATTTGATAAGCTGCTTCAACTTGACTTTGTGGGCGTCTAATCCTTTCAGATGGATGCCGGTACTTTGACGCCCTCCTTCTTCGGCCTGCTTGTTTGATCATGGGGCCAGAAGTGCGGCGTTTGCTGTTCTTTTGATCCCGTCCATCACATTGTCTATTTTCGCCAAGCCATCGGCCGGTGCCATCTGAACCGCTAGTCAATCTATCGATCGAGCGCAACCACGCAGACACCAGAAGTTTGGTCAACTTCCAGTGTTAATTATACAGATCACGAGAGTGCGGCGTCGCATGGGAACCCAAATTTCAAACAAAGGCCAGAAATTTACTGAAACCAAATGAACTACTTAGTATGTAAAGATTGCCAGGATAAAACACCTCTGCCTGTTCGCTCTGGAGATGGGCAAGTATGCCCTAAAATTACCTGCGTCAAACTGAAATCAAGGTTCAAAAGCCTGAATAAGAAAGGAATATTACGCCAATCCCCAACTAGGTCTTTACGCCCGATGTAGCACCCATCAATCACTCCTCCAGAAAAAGAAACCTAGGTCAAATCGCACTTAATATGGTCCATAGCCATCCCTTCATACGCCTTCCGCTCGTTCAAAATATTCTCGGGTTGTGATGTTCGTCAAACTTTCTTCGCTTGTTTCTCGTCATCGCCAACAGTCAGCTTGTATCTCTTCATCTGCTTCCCAAGGCTGACGTTGGGATCGACGCCCAAATCTTGTAGCATGTCGAGAACGGAGGTTCGGAAAGCCATCTCCTGGTAGTCCTTCGGCATAACCGCCAACGACTTGAAGAACTTGTTGCGCTGCTCGACCTTTTGTTTCGGAGTGATCTTCAGCTCCTCTTCGCGTTGTTCCTTGTCTTCCTTGATCTTCATCGCTTCGACCATCCAAGAATCCATCGGCTCGTCATCATCTGCAACTTCTTCGTTCACCGCGGTCTCCCCCTCGCTTTCGAGATCGGTATCAACATCTGACTTCGCTTTCTTGGTCTTGACGATGTCGAAGAAGCTGTTAGCTCTCTCACTGTCGGCAAAAGACGTCTGCGTGGGCAGCGTGGCCGGGTCATGGTTGGCGACGGACTTGTTACTAGCGTTCTCCCATTTGCGAGGTTGCCGCTTCTCCACGGTCGCACTGATGTAGTTGCCGGTGTTCGGCCGGCGTCTTTTGACCAAAGGTGTGTCGTTAATCTCAGAGTCGACGTCGCTCGATAGCTCAATCTCAATCCTGTCATCGTCGTCGCCATTCTTGCGCTTCTTGTTTTTGAGAGCAAGCGGATTCTGTGCTTGAGAGTTGCCGTGACTGATAGGCTGAGCCAAGGTGTTGACACTCGCAGGCTGGAAGTAGGAGATGCCTTTGCGATTTCTAGTTTTTTCGTAGTTGCTCATGATGGACGCTTTGGACTCGTCGTCGGCGATGGCGTTGATGACATCGGAGAAGGCCCAGATAGTGTCGCTATTGTCGCCACTAGACCAAACACTGGGGAGACCGTTCTCATTGCGGAAGAGGATGGCCCACAAGGCCACTTCAGGGTAAGGCTGCTTTTTGCCGCGAGCGAATTTCGTGAGATTTTTATACCGCGTAGACCGAGAGACGGTAAGATTGTTGACAGTGACCGGCTGCTCCAGGTCTTGCATGATTTTCTCTCTTAGCTCGGAATGCCAAATTTGGCCGGTCTCATCCCGCTTCATGATACGCATGGCATAGTTGATCCAACTTTGCTGCAGCTTCGGACGACCGGTATTCTCATCCCTGTCATTGAAACGCCCAACCTCGTAGGTAGAAGGCGACATCTTTTTACGGATGCAAGGTGACAATGATTGGGACGAAGAATCCTGCTTGGAACTCTGCTGTGTGGGCGTGGCCTGTTCCTCGAACGGCGGAGAACTCTGCGGGGCACTGGATCGAAGGTCTTGGTCGGCACCCTGTTGAGATATAAAGTCGGCGTGATGTGTAATAGTCCTGTTGAGAATTGGGGATCTGGTCTCCCCGCCGAGCTTTTCGAGAGGGTTCACCTGGTGTTGATGGATGTTGTCTGCGGATGGTTCCTTCTCTCCTTGGCGGGAAGCCGCAACCATTGCGGGAGGCTGCGCTGATGTCTGTTGGACCGCTTGTTGCTCGAGAAAGGCGTCGAGAGATTGCTCCAGGTCCTTTGTAGCGTCGGTGTTCCACTGGAAGTCCTGCAGGCGGAAGAGAGCGGCGGCAGTCGGGGAAAGATGCTCGTCGTCAGAGAGCAGATCCAAAGGGTCAGGAGAAGAGGCGCCTTTTGCAAACAGAGGGTCGTCAGGAGTGACCGCTGCAGTTGCAGTCGGAGCCGTTGTCATCGTAGTACTTGGTTGCGTTCTGGTGGAAAATGTGTGGCGGTGAAACTGATGCGGTAAGATGGACCGCGCAGGTGAGTTGTGTGCAGCGGTTAAGTGGAGTTGCCACAATGATGGGGGGGAAAGCTTCCGCAACGCTTTTATTTAAGGAGTGAGGTGAAAGCCCAAGGGTGAGGTTGTTAGCCAGAGAGGTTGGGGAGGAAGGATCGAGGTGGGAATGAGGCAAGTACAAGACTCAAGAGCACACTGCTCCTTCCAAACATCTAGGCAGCACTAGCTATACCTACCTATACATATCAAGTGGTATAGTACCTAGGTAGGTAATATCAATACTAACAGGCCTAATGTCTAAGGCACTATTGGTATTTGAAGAACAATATCAACCAGGTCAAACCATAGGCCCTGAAAGCCCTCGTTCCTGGCAGCCCATGCAAAATCAACAAACTTTTCCAATTCCTTCAAATGTTGAGGATGGGCCGCAAACAAGGCTAAACTACGTATGATTCTTCTGGCACTCTCTCGTGTTTCCAGCATTGCCACCAACAGCGGCAAGCCGACGGGAAGACCCCTCATTTCCTCTGGGGCAAGAGCCACGAAACCCGTCAAATCGGCACAGATCATATTTGCGTGCCACCTTGCAGCTTCGTCTTCAACGCCGAGTGGGTAGCGTAGTCTGTGAATGAGAAGCAAAGCTGTGATTCGATACACGCGCGCTTGGGTAAACATGGCGGCGACCTCAACTGCCGTAAAGTTTTCAAACAGCGTTGATGGCGCGGCGGGCTCCCAGGACCGTAGTTTCCTTTCTATCGAAACATACTCGTCATCTTCTTCCCTGGGTTGCTCTGTCGTAATCCCGTTTGTTCTAGAGCTTCGCTTTGTCTTCTCGCTGATCTCGCACAGTTCGTGCAATAAGTCAAGTAAAGACCAGCACAGCCCCACGGACCGGTCCACAATGAGCCGATCGGTTTGGTGGACTCGAATTACTGGTCTCTCTCGCCGTACAAGAGACTCGGCTGTGTCGAACAGAATTGGCGTGATCGAGATTGGGTCGAAGATGGGCTGGGCCAAAAGGTCGCCATACGAACGCGCTGCCGATAGGAGTGCGTGTCGGTTAATTGTCCAGGCCGAAGTACACGTTGTAAAGAGATGGTACACGATGAGAACCTGACCCAGCATCAATATTGCTGCATTGTCAATAAGCCTAGAGGTGCTGCCGAAGTGCACTAGACTTTGAAGGCAATCCATCCCGAAGGACAAGTCGATCTCCTCGGGAGGTCTGACCCGGTGGTCCACATCGTCCCAGACAGCCAGTACGGCTTGATAGGCTTTCAAGAGACTGCCCTCGGAGCAGGGCAAAATGGTTTGTATCGATAGTCTGAATTGGTCAGAGAAGCTGGGGCCAATCATGAAGTCTCGATGAAAGTTGTAGAATACTTGACGGTCTGTGAGTGCGTTGGCGATATCCTGGCTCCTGGTAGACGCAAACGAACGAGGAGGCCAAACAGTTAAGGCGGAATGATGAAGCTCCCTATCATCAGTCGATGGTCTCTTGCTACTACTCGACGCATCCTGTTGTGGCGGGGAATGCTGTTGCGGGTCTTTCGCGGGGGATGCATCCAGGCGGAGAATGATGGCGCTGTGCCCGTATGGAAGCTTCTTGACCACGGGCGGACGACCCATAGGACGTTCCCGTCTGGTGAATGAGCAGGCTTGGTTTTGAGCTGTACAGAGACTGCAACTCTGTGCGCCGACGTCAAAGAAACATTTCTCTTTCTTGCTGTAACAGAAATCGCAAGCGGTTCGTGGCATGTCGAGGGTTTTTTTTTTTTTTTTTTTTCACTTCTTCTTCGGAAGATGCTTGTGAGAAACCGTTGCTACGTAGAACACTGTGTGCCATAGAACCCGGGATCGTCGAAATCGTGGCGAACCCCTCAAGTACCACGACTAAGCGGATGCGACTGTCTCGGCTCGCAACAAGCGAATGTGCAGCTATATGCGAACCCCGCTTGAAGTTGGTTGGCCTGGGTGCAAGATGACGCTTGGACAGATTTCTCCCCAAAACAAAACGTGTTTAACGTTAGCCGAGGCGATGAAGCCTCGATCATTCTACGGGCCCCCATTACGGCGCCCGCGGTTTTCCTACAGTTTCCCGTACTTTAGATGACGGACGGAAGACCAGGATCTATAAAGTGTGTTGTGCATAGTGTGTTGTCCATAGTAGAGCACATGATATGGGTTAAATTTGTGTGAGAAAGTGTAATTACCCCCTTGTGGCTGAACATGGTGGGTGGCAAAAGGCACTAGAAGAAGGTCTCGTTCCATTCCGACTCCAGATGACTAAATACTCGTATTTGGTTGCCGGAGACTTTTACCCCAAAAGGGAAATCGTCCCATCGTGCGTTCGTCGATCATGATGAAACCCGAGGCAGAACTCCCTCCGTATCACAAATCAATCACATATGGTCCAGATTTCCGCGTTTCCCGCTCTTCAAGAATTAAAAGCTGCCATCGCCGGAACCGAAGTGCTATAATTTTTTCCAGAAGTTCTTGGACAATCATTGAGTGTGTGGATGCCAGCAAGTTGCATCTTCTGAACGCTGAACGGTCTCAAAATGGACTTCCCCGCCAAACCGACCTGCTCTAACGAAAGAGATGTCTTTGACGTCATCATCATTGGGGCAGGAATCTCTGGTATCAACACGGCATACTATCTCCAAGCCCATGGCCCTTCCAATGCTTCATACGTTATTCTGGAAGGGCGAGGTCAGATCGGTGGAACATGGGATCTTTTTCGATACCCAGGCATTCGATCAGATTCAGACATCTTCACCTTCGGCTTTTCTTGGAATCCATGGAAGGGCGAAAATCCGCTAGCGAGCGGTCCAGCAATCATATCCTATCTTCAAGAATCCATGTCCATGCACGGCATTGATCAAAAAATCAAATTTCACCACCAAGTCCGCTCCGCGGACTGGTCAAGCGCAGAGTCTCTGTGGACACTTCAGACGTCTATCGACGGAGAGACGATGAAGACTTTCAAAGCTCGCTTCATCGTTCTGGGCACGGGCTACTACAACTATGATCAGCCCCTTGCTGCTGAGATTCCGGGAATACACAACTTTGCGGGTGAAGTCGTGCACCCTCAATACTGGCCTAACGATTTGGACTACCGCGACAAGCACGTAGTCATCATCGGAAGTGGCGCAACAGCAGTAACCCTTCTGCCCAGCATCGCCACAGATGCCAGGCAAACCACCATGCTCCAAAGAAGCCCGACGTACATCACGGGGCTGCCCACAAAGAAAAGCTTTCTCAGTCGGCTGATGCTGTCTATTCTTCCCAAGAGCATATCAAGCCGCATATTGCGATTTCAGTTCATGCTGCTAGGGCATCTTTACTACCAATACTGCCAGATGTTTCCGAAATCAGCCCGCCGAGGTCTTCTGGGACGGGTTGCGAAAGAGTTGCCTCCGTCTATCCCTGTCGACCCCAGCTTCAGTCCACGATACAACCCGTGGGACCAGCGCCTTTGTGTATGTCCCGACGCCGATTTCTTTGCGGCACTACGAGCTGGCAAAGCCGATGTTATCACAGACGTCATTGACACCGTAACCGAACGAGAAATCTTGCTCAAGTCGAAAAAGACTCTTCGACCGGACATAATCGTTACGGCAACAGGACTCGATATTCGGTTTGCCGGGGGGATTTCGTTATCCGTCGACGGCGAACGCGTGGACCCAAACCAGAAGTTCGGTTTCAAGGGCTGCATGCTCCAGGATATTCCCAACTTGGCCTACGTATTTGGGTACGTCAACGCCTCCTGGACCTTGGGCGCTGAAGCAACCGCTTCCTTTTTGGTTCGTCTCTGGCGGGCTATGAGGGCCAACGGCATTCGCTCAGTCACCCCACATCTCGATAACCCTGAAGCTATGAAGCCGAAACCGGTTATGAACCTCTCGTCAACCTACGTCAAGAAGGCGACCAAGGTGCTTCCAAGGGCTGGAGAAGGCCTTTGGGCGCCGAGGACGTTTTATCTACGAGATCTATGGAGAGCCATGTTTGGTAATATTTTCGTCGGGTTGAAGGTTGCATGAATTTACTAGCCGGGGGTAAATACAATCAGGGAATTCCAGGGAATTGAGAAGAGGCCAGCTCCAACTATGATGATGCCATGATTCAATGGCCCTAGTCGTCAAGGACTTGCTGGAAATTAATAGAGCAGCTTGTGGTTAAGTGTTTCCAACTAGTTTAGGAAGTAGCAGCTAAGTTCGATCATTTTTGGCGACTGTCAGACATTCAGCCTTTAGCCAACTAGGAGCCTCTAGCAATTAATAACCTTCAGTGTTCAAACTCTGTGGCTAACCTAACATGTACAAGCAATGATTCCCGAAGTGTTCCTGCCACAGCAGTATCTCTATTAAGTAAATGCTCTGCCGCAAAGTTAAGGACAAACTTGGTTACTCCAATTGAATCCCTGAAAGTGTATTGTCATGATAGTGTAACTTGACGATTCGCCTCGCACGCCTTCGCGGGGAAATAAAGTTGTCAGCTTCAATAGCAAGAAGTCGCCGAGATCCATTATTAACGGTCTCCCGAGGTAAATTCATTTTTGAATTACCGGCGGATATCAATAACCAACAGTGCGGGGTTGACATCTCCATAGAGCTGACGCGACAGTATCTCAATAATCGACGTCGTTTGTTCTGACTCATCTTCAACCCCGCACAACTCACGTCTTGATTACCGGCAGTCGCAGATCGGATGATGTGACGACACCGATGGTGCCTCTCTGCGTATACCCACGTTGATATACCTATAGGTAAAGCCATACATCCACTCCCTGACGAAAGGATTCTTCTGCAAGCATTGTGTGCATTCAGTGTCCTCCGTATGAAAGGTGCAATTTAAATTCGCTGACCCAGACATTATGGACTTCCCTTTGAAATACCCTGAGCACCGCGAGTTACTCGGCGGGGATCTCCTCGCCCAATGTCTGGCTCACCTAGGTGCTACTGTGGCCTTTGGTATTCATGGTACGTAGACGTCGCCATCAAAGGCTTCGTCATATCAATTGACGAATCTCAGGGGGTCACCTTGACAGCTTTCTCGTTGCTGCAGTTGAAGCGAACATCAGACTCGTCGATGTTCGGCACGAGACCGTTGCGGTCCAAGCTGCGGAAAGCTGGGCTAAAGTCAAGGGAAACAATGCTCCGGGAGTATGCTTTGTGACGGCCAACTCAGGCTTCTGCAATGGGCTGCCTGGCCTCGCCACTGCTTTCGCTGATCGGTCCCCCGTGTTCTGCATCACCAGCTCGCCACCGTTGCGAGATGCCGAGACCAATTCCCTCCAAGGCTTCCACGATCAGGTAGTCCTGGCGAAACCGGTGACTAAATTCGCACATCGACTTACGACCGTCAGCGAAATTCCCAGAATCGTCAGTTTGGCGTGGAGGGCGACGACCGCGGGTGCTCCTGGACCGGTGCTCGTGGACTTCCCGATTGACATCCTCTTCATGCCCGTTGACCACAGCAGCACGTCGTGGGGTTCGATAATGTCCCCGCCCGTTGCTTTACCAGCCCCCAGCGGCTCGGCGGTCAAGGAAACCTTGGAATTATGGAAATGTGCTCGACGACCGGTGATTATCGTGTCGACCGGTTCTTCGGGAGCCGTCAAGGAGGTTCTCAGACTTGCCGAATCAACCAACACCCCGGTTTTCCATTCCCCCAAGTTCTCAACAGCCATTTCACATCCCCACACCCTTTTTGGTGGTTCAGCCGCACAGCTGCCTGTGCTGCGTCTCATTGGAAATCAACCGCCCGACTTCGTCCTTTTGCTGGGAGTAAGGTCGGGCTTCTTGATGGGAGGCCGGAGCGGGGCGATCATTCCGAACGACAACAACTCAAAGGTTGTTCAGGTTGACCTCGACGGGAGTGAAATTGGGCGATCGACCAACATCAATGTGAGCCAGAATGCGCAGTGAATTTTGATTTGGCTGACCAACTCACAAACTCAATAGGTCGGAATCGTTGCCGACGTTGGGCTCGCAGCTACCGCTATGGCCCTTGCTGTGGAGAAATCTCCATTCAAGGCGTCAAGTTCTTGGGTGCAACAGGCCTTGGACTTGAAGCACTCACACGCAGCCTCAGCCGAAAACAAGAAGGAGCCGGTCATTGTCCCGGACAACAACAAAAGGTTACATCCATATCACGGCGTGAGCGCACTGTTTAAGTCACTCCCGGCTGGCAGCATAATTTCCATTGATGGCGGGGAAGCCGGTGGTTGGGCAATGCAATGCTTAAACGAGGCTGAAGCTGCTCTATCCATGGCTTCAACTGGGTATTTGGGGTTTCTCGGCAACGGTTTCGGGTATTCACTTGGTAAGCTGTCTGCTTTTTTTTTTTCCCTGTGCGAATAAACAAGGCCAAAGCGCTGACTTCTGCTTGCAACAGGTGCAGCATTGGCCGATCCAGAGCGGCTGGTGGTGAACGTTCAGGGAGATGGCAGTGCTGGCTTTCACATTGGCGAGCTCGACACTTTCGCGAAATTTAACTTGAAGATCTTGACAGTGGTTGTGAACAACGCTGTCTGGGGCATGTCTCAAGCTGGTCAGGACATGATCTTTGGCGAGAAGACCCCACAGCGCCCTTGTGTTGCGATGAACCCAAAGGTCAAGTACGACGTGGTCGCACAGGGATTTGGCTGCCAGTCAGCCGTTATAGATGCCCAAGAAAATGATGTTGACGGGACCAAAACACTTGAATTGTTGGCTAGCACGGTCAGGGACCTCGTCGCGTCTGCAGGGCCAGCGTTACTAGATCTCAGGGTCTCAGATAAACCATATCATGGCACTACGAAGGTCATGGTAAGTTTCCTCCTCTTCCTACTCGTGACGCACGGCTAAGCTGGTGTGCAGGTTGGTAAAAGTGATGACCCAAGTGTCATCGTTGTACCCTACTATGATAACCTGCCCAGGCCATATTACAAGACTCCGGGAGACAAAAAGTGAATGAGACGTTCACATCTATCATGAGCTTCGTCGAATGGCATTCAACACATTGAGGCGCAGCAGGTCTTCTTTTAAGAGGAATACTCCTCATCAAGTTGGGTTGTGTCCATCTATCAGATGAACAAGATGAAACCGTACCGGCAGCACGGCTTGGTCGTCATGGCCATCGAGCATCGCATCTCGCGACTTTTGCCGAACGAAGACGATCCGTACACCGCCGAGGTCAGATATCGGGGATATCAGCATCGTGCTGTAGCGATCCAGGCTCTGAATAAGGAGATTGCAGACGAAACCTCGCGCTGTTCTGATGCCACATTGACTGGCGTGTTTACGTTTCTTTTCGGTGATGTACGCGAAGTACGCTGGCTCTAAAGTGAAAACCGTCACGCTCATGTTGTTCATTCAGTTAATAGGGGCAGCAACGGCGCCCAAGTGGCGTGTTCATCTTAAAGGCTTTACGGCACTGATCGGGCTGCGTGGTGGCTGGGAAGAGTTTTGTAGAGCATAGCCGCAGTTTAAGTCTCTGATTTTGTTTTGAAAAATGTGAGTATACTTTGAAATATATAACTCGAGGCTTTGTTTTGGGCCTTGATCAGATGTTGATATGATCCAGTAATGTGCTAATGTCGTCATTTACAGCGTCGAAAACCTCGCCAATACCACCAGCCCAGCGGACGATCAACTTTCACCGTTTGACAACTTCAAGATGAGAGATCTGATGAGGGACGTGTCTTCCGTTGGATATTATCCACAGTTGCCGTGCCCCATCGAACTGATTATCGATGTTATCCAAATCAACCGAATTCGGTTTCTCGGAACTTGGAAGATCCAAAAGTTCTACCCATAGTCTAGGTGCAGTCCGGTCCGAAGCAGAGAGCCTCTTGAAAAAGGTAATTGGATTCTCCGCAGACCGGTGGTTTGAGAGAGAGTGAGAAAACCTTGCCAAAAGGACATCTAATGATGGCTCGGGTCTACCAGTCTGCCGGAATTCTCTTCGGAATAGCATCCCTCCAAAGTGCCGGTGTACTTTTTCAAGCGGAAAACTTGATTTCGGCAAGGGAACTTCACCGCGACAGGCTCTTTGGCCTCCTCGAAGAATCTACTGCGGATCCAGCCCTGAAAATTTGCGCGGCGTGGCCGATGATTGTGGCAGGTTTTGAAGCGAAAGGCAGAAGAACATGGATGCGAGGCTTTATTCTGAGCCGCTTGGAAGAAGATAGTCGACAGCTTGGCATTTGGTTACCGATCGCCGCAAAAGAAGTACTGCAGAGGTTTCACAACCGCGTTGGAAAGACCTGGGACGATTGTTTCGACGCACCCCACGCGCTTTTCACTCGAAACAGGTACTGCAAAATCGGCGAACTCAGACATAGTTCTATATTGGTATCTGATGCCCTCGAATTCCCCATATTCGAATCCCGGTCATATGAGCTCTCGTCTCGCGGTAATCCTTTAAGGTCTCGAGTACGGCAGACAAGCCTCACATCAATCCAAGCTTTTGCGTCTCAACTAGGTGGTATTATGTTAACCTGTCTGCTTTACTCGGAATGATACTGTCCATTATCATTCCGCCACGCATTTATTACCTCATGCCATGCCTGCCTCGCCCCTTCACTTGGATTTATCTGAATCGTAGTACTCCAAGTACGTTTGCTCGTACCCGAGGACCCAGCGACCCCAGTAGGCAACGGCTATGAGCAGCATACGACTAACAATGCGACCAAGAGATTGCCGAGGAATCGGAAGAGCCAACGGTGTATCCGCGCTATGCAAGAATACGAAGAGCTGGAAGATGCTCGGTTCTACCCCAGCACTCTTGCAGTCATCCAAGTACCCGAAGAAGTTTCGAAAGAATCGCTGTTCGTTCTCATATGACTCGGGCGTCAGGTGGATGTCTACCACCAGATCGTCTGTCTCCGTCGCGTTCTCAAATCGGTGATACGTTCCGGCCCTGACAGACGCCGTCGCCTGTCCGTCGCGGTCGTTGGAGAGTGTGGCAAAAGGCTTCGGGTCCGTCCCGCGGAAGAAGTTTCCTCTGCCCGACTTTACTCTGAAGAATTCGTCTTGGTAAATGTGGTAGTGGAAAGGTGGCTGAATTATAGACACTCCGTTGTCTCGGCTTGTTGGCGGTATGCGATGCGTCATGATGTAGTCTGACCCGGGGGCTGAGAATGTGACGGATGATCTCCCTTGTTCGTAGACGATAGGATTGTTTGCCGCATTGTTTGTTCGCGGCGGGTGCGCCGCCCTCAGAAATGATAACATGACGAGCAAAGTGTGGTTGCTCGAAGAATTCGAAGGGTTCGAGAGAAAATACGACAACGGAAGATAGACCCCAGACCGTGTATTGTTTTGTCCCCAGGGACGTCTGTTTCATTGGCTAGAGTCGCCGGCCCCAGGAAACCCTGTTCTTGCGGGGAAATGACTTCGGAGTGCGGCAATGCGGAATCGCGGAATTAGCACAGGGTCCATCTAGCTTCATGAATGATGAACATGTTTCCATTAGAATCGAATATACAACAAAACCCGTGCAGCCCTCGGAAAACCCAGCGACTATTATTAAAACCCTAGAGGTGCAGTACAAAAGGAATATTTGGGATTGACAAGTATGTCACTGTAAGTTTGAAAGAAATGGTCTGCGCATGGCAACCGGCGTCATCCATCAAATGGTGAAGATGATGCCCTAATCAGCCTTAGACTGAGATCCACGGGTTGGGATACCCAGGGTCAGTGACGTTGACGCGCACAATTGGACTCAACCAACTGTCATAGTTGCTGGAGTCGTTGATGTCCCTGCCCCATCTCAAAGCCCGAACAAGAACACGATAATCTGCGTTGGGGAGTTGGTACAATGTCCCGTTGGCCAACTCAACCTCAGCCCAGGTCCACTCTGTAGCATACACGCTGTAACCACGGAATAGAATGGATGTCGTGTACTTCGGCTTGTCCCCGCCGTACATTGACCCAACCAGACCGTAACTCTTGACCCCAGCAAAGTTGTCAAGCGTGTCGAGGTCTACGGGCGGGCGAATCGTGGTTGTGTTGATGAATCCAGACGAGTTGGAGGCGGCTTGAGGGACATACCCGAGGGTTGAGGGTGTGAAGTTGTATGCCGGGTTCGAAGCAAGATCGACTGGTACAGCATCCAGACGCACGTATGCCGAGGGCTGGTCAATGAACAGAGTAATGACCGGATTGTTGTCCAGAGGCTGAGTCTGGTTTTCTGGAGCGTCTTTTGCCGGAAAGCTGAAAACCATTCTGTCGTTGTTGCGGACGCCAGTGTCGCCGGCGCTGATGAATGGCAAGGTCGGAACACCAGCTGGAGGCTTCGGCTCACGTTCCAGGTTCTTGACATCGCCCGTGTAAATGTTCGAAAAGTCACTGCGGGCATACGGAATGCCAAGATAGGGAAGCACGAAATCGTTCTCGCCTTCGGTCACAGTGATGAAACCACTGTATACGGGCAACAGGCTCGGGTCGATGGTGGGAGGTGTAACGGTAAACTCCACAGTCGCCTTGCCACCAGCTGGAATGGTGAACGAGTCTCCTGAGAAGGCAACTTCGGCGTAGATCGAATTGAAGTTGGGAGCCCAGTAGAACATGTCGTTGACATCGAGGCCCTTGACCTTGGGGAGAGCGTCAACCTCGGCTGCGCCCTTGTGTCCAAGCCGATACGTCTTGGGGTCGGAAGATTGATTTTCAATCGTGAAGTTCTGCTTTGCCGGAGTGGCTGTATCGCCAAGGTTGAACTCCGTTGTAGAAAACACTGTTTCGGATGATACAGCTTTGAGAATGTTGACCAGGCCGGAGCCTTGCTGTGCCGCCGTAGTCAGAATTCCATTTCCTTTGTACTGCTCCAGCGGAGTAGCCGATGATTGCAAACGTCTTCCGATCTCCTTGGGGCTGAGACTGGGGTATTTCTGCTTGATCAGCGCGTAGCATCCAGCAAGACTAGAATCAGTCAGTCACGTTCCAAAAAGAGAACTTAAAGCACGATACATACTGAGGTGTAGCCATGGAGGTTCCAGACATTATTGCGTAGCCCCATCCGTTAGAGGTAACCCAAGTACTGAGGATGGTACCACCGGGTGCCGAAACCTGTGGCTTCAAAGACATCTCCATAGTCGGCCCGAAGGTCGAGAACCAAGATGTCGTGTCGCCAGTGGGCTGCTGGATCTGGTGAACGGCCTGATCCACAAACGTCAAGGTGAAGTTCTTGCCATGCTCCGCAATGCCAGCCAGGATCTTGTCTGACTCAGACTTCTTGAGTCTCACGATATCAAGGTCCCCATTGAAGCCCGGAAAGTCGATCTCCATGTCGCTGTTGTCGGGCATCCACTCCCAAATGTTCTTGAAGCCTGACGAGTTGGAGCGGACGTCGATGTCCAAAAGACAGCCGCTGCCTGAGCTGACCAATGCAATCACATGCTCCTTGTCTGGGAATGCTGAGATAGCATCCGTCCATGCCTCGTCAACACAGTTTTGAGCATCATCATCTGCATAAAACACGTTGTAAGTGGCCGAAGAGTTGATGGGAATGACGCGTGCGTATTCAATCGTCGATCCATCAGAGCCCGCGGCGTTGTAGACGGTGGCGAAGACGACATCGCTGACAGAGCCGACGGAGATGGCGCTCGCATCCTGAGCGGGAGCTGAGGAGAGGTAAATGCCCTGGTCGCCCTCGTTGCCGGCCGCGACGACAATGCCGATGCCCTGTGATTGAATCTTGGCAAGAATGGGGGTGTAAGGCGAACCAGATTCCCAGACGGCGGTCTCGCCGATGGACATGCTAATGAGATCGACGCCATCGCTCGCTGCTTTCTCAAAGCCCTGCATGAGGATGTCATCCGTCACGCCTCCGGTACAGCCAAGAACGCGGTAAGCATACAAGCTAGCGTCGGGTGCGACTCCAACAATGCCAAAGCCGATGCCGTCCGGGTCTCTCGCAGCAATGATTCCTGCAGCGGTTAGTCAAGTTCGTTCTATTCGAATGATGAGTCTTGTCACGTACCCGCAACATGAGTACCGTGGCCTCCATCAAGACAAGTTGTGAGCGGGTTCTCATCTGGCACCGGATCGTTATATCCCTCGAAGTCGTCGCCGACAAGATCATAGCCGCCCGCGACCTTGAAACCCTTGCCGAAGCCACCTCCCAGAGCCGGGTGACGCCAATCGACACCGGTGTCCAAGAATCCGACTTTGATGCCTTTGCCAGTCAGTCCCTGAGCATGGACTTTGTCGGCGCCCGTCATCTTCAAGCTAGACAGCACGTCGCTGGTTCCATTGACGTGGGCAACTTGGGCGGCTTCTCTCAAATGTATGGGCTGCACGCCAACAGGGACGGAAGCGTTGGGATCCTTGGGCGCAACCCGGCCCGAAACCACCGGAGCAGGGCGTTCGTAGTAACGATTGGGCCAGACTTGTTTGACTTGTGGCAGGGCCAGCAGAGTGGTGATATCAGTGCCATTCTTTGCGTTGATGGAGAGTCCGTAGAAGTATTCCGGGTTCTTGAACTCGTGGCGGACCGAGTAATCCAAAACATCCTGGGCTCGGCGGTGGAAGGCGGAATGAGCATCTACTCCGCCGGCGTCAACGGATCGCCCGTTGATAGAGGTATTTGGCTCGAGCTCGATGATGAAGCCATGACTGGGTGGTGGTGTAATCTTGGTTGCTGAGCCAGGCTTCAGAGCAGCCAGGCTTGGAGTTGCAAGCACGGCAGCAGCCGCAAAGGCAGGGAGCGCGACCTTCATGTTGGGAAATCTAGAGGCTGAAGAGGACGCAAGACAAGGTCCAAAGCGCTTGGGGACTACCAACACAAGTGCGAAAACCGACTCATGATAAATACTGAACGTTCACGATGATGTGGTAGCGCGATGCCTGCGTTGGCGATGCATTCGGCACATGAAGACGTGCTTGGCGATAAGGATGGCGATATAAATTAACAGCCCGCTCTGATCATCCGTTCAACCTTTGGTATCTCAATTCTCAATTGCGTGTAGCCACTCACCTAGGTAGTATCGGGCAGGTGTTGTCGATTTCCTATCTTCCGGCAATCTCAATCGCTGAAGCTCGAAAGCTTGATTGAGCCCGTGAGACTGGGTGCGGACCAAACATCGAGTCATTCTTATAAGCCCACCAATGGTAGACCTTCCATGAAGACCTCGTATTTCGAGGAAGACTGGGATAACAGTACGTGATGCATCCTCGCGTCCATCTTCGAAATAGGAAGGTAGTTGGGTGGAGACGCGTGAAATGAACACAGGCAATAGCTTTCAAATTTAGTCAGTCACAGGACTTCAATTGCCAGCCGGAATGGGAGCGGATAACTCCAAATTTGGGTTTAATTGAAGTGCAGTAGCATTCCAATGTATGTCATGAAGATATCCTTAATGAGACTCCAAGTAGTATCGCGGGTTCAAGCTCTGCGCAAGCTTCACGGTGGATGGACGTTGGAATCATCTTCTGTTATGGATCTTTAAGTCGCATTTCCCTGAAAATTAGCCTAACTTGTCATTAATGCACGCGTGTAACCATTTTTCGCAATGCACTTGCTAAGCACTTCACAACATTTGGCTGGTAATAGTATTTAAAGCACACTAAGGGAAACGGCGCAGTGCTGCACTTCAGTTCGTTTCCTCTATGCCTTGCAACCAGACGGTGTTGCCTTTCCTTTGTGTCCAGCGGTTCAAAGAGGTTAATAACTCGAAGAAATTGGATTTGCAGAACACATTTGAAACCCACTCTGAAGTCACGCAATAGCAGTGAAGTCTCAGTCGCCTAGGAGCATCGTTCTATATCTTGCGTGTGCGTAGTTTCAAGCTCAAGTCGTAAGTCCTAATCTCTTCCCTTCTTCGATCATTGGAGACTGAGTCCCTAGCAAATGACAATGACATCGAGCTGATGAAATTAATATATACAGAAAGTGGAAACATTACGAATAAGCACCCTTTCGACGAACTACACACAGAGATTGCGCAGGTTGGCTAGTCAAATACGCACGTTGTCAGCTGAGCGTGCATGTGACGATCTATTCGTCAATTTCTACTTGGCGAGACCGACGAAGAGGTCTCTTGGCTTTTGCAAATTACCACCATTAGAAGTGGCCTGCTAATCATGCTAGGCATGCTTTACTGGGACACAAAGTAATTCCTGTAGCTTGCTGTCTCATTTGATTTGATCGTTAGCTTCGCAACCACCGATCGGCCGGATTCCGCCTGGACTGCCGGCGATGAAATGTGTTAGCCAAGATTGGAAATTCAGCATCAAATATGCCGGTATCCCACCTCCCACTGGCTGCACAATTTTGTGTGCATCTACTATTACTTCCTATTGAGCCAAGCGCCCTCCTGGTTGTCAGGGCGGCGGAATGCCAAGATGACCATGCAATGATCTCACTCACAATTCGATTCATCAAAAAGCAAGACAGACCGGACTAACCACTCCCGGTCGCACATCTCGGACGTTGAAAATGTCCGGCCAATTCCCTTCTGCGCGTGGTGAGAGGAGGGTGGAGGAGGGCTCGGCGGCTACGGCCGGGGCTAATCGCCGATGCTGGCAGTCGATAGGTCGGCATATGGTCCGTCAGCACCATCTTGAGGCTCGGTGGATCTATGACGAAAGCATCCCGTCTTTCTGGGCCCAGGTGAGGCTCCTCGATTCAACATCCCGTATCTCCTGGAGCCTTTTGCCACCCAGCCATACCACAGACAAACGTCGAGCTGACGCGACCGACCGGATCTCAGTGCTCACTAGTGCAATTGCAAGCTGTCCATCGTCATAGATGTTGTTCGCCCTATTTGTTCGCGTCGACCGTGGGTGGGTAGTAAAATCCGGAGCTTTGAGGGTCTGTCTCTAATCTGGCTTATTGTACACGTGGATACAAATATTATCACCTCATGGCCGTGCTCTTCGTCCCAGGCCGTCCTCGCACCCATTGACCATAGTGATTTGTTTTGTGCCGTGCTAGTACACTGTCGGCAGCGACTGCGCAATACGAGTGTCTCCTGGCCAAGAAGGACGTTGCAATTATACGACAGAGTTCCCGTGTCTCAAGAAACTTGTTGACGTCTCTCGATCAAATCAAAGACAGCCACAATGGAGGAGAGGCCAACGCCGAGGGATAGCGACATCCCAGGCGGCTTCCCCGAGACTCCTAGCCTTGCTCCGGCAAGCAGTGGCAACGTACACAGTCGCACAGGTTTTCCTAGTCAGGGAGCAGATACACCCAACCACCAAGTCAACCCAATACCTGGTGCTCACGAGCTCGGGGACAACCGGCGAACCTCTACCTCTTATTTCGCTGTTGCTTCGAACTCAACCGTGCGCCGCAATTCCTCGTCCACCACAGTAACGGCCACTGGTAATCGAAGTGCAAATGTCACCAGCAGCGTCAACACTGCGGCGACCGTTGGCAGTCGGGAAGCATTCGATACATCAACTGGAACCCCCCAAAAGCAGCGAGAAACTGGCCATGAATCGGGAGCTTCGTCCACCTACTCGCATGAGGATTCACCCGCCGAGGATGCCCAGTTCGCCCCCTTGAAGACGAACAACACAAACGCCGCAGATCGGCCTCCAACCAAACGACAGATGACAGAGGATGACTTGTTCCGCGCTCTGTCGCGACGCCGCACCAATGCAACCGCCCAATCTGAGACGGATCAGGGCGAGGAGCAACAGGAAGTCGAGAGGCTGATGTCGAGGATATTCGGACGGGCTCGTCAGGAACAGAGCGAAGAGGAAAAGACCAGGCACAGCGGCGTCGTGTTTCGCGACCTCACTGTGAAGGGTGTCGGTCTCGGCGCAAGCCTCCAGCCGACCGTGGGCGACATCTTCCTCGGATTTCCCAGAAAGCTCAAGATGCTGTTCACGCGCGGTCCTAAAGCGGCGTTCGCCAAGCCCCCTGTTCGGGAACTCATCAGCCATTTTGATGGCTGCGTACGGCCCGGAGAGCTTCTCCTGGTTCTCGGACGCCCCGGTTCAGGATGTAGTACCTTCCTGAAAGCATTTTGCAATCAACGAGCAGGCTTCGAGGCAGTCGAGGGGAACGTCACATACGGCGGAACGGATTCTCGAGAGATGGCCAAGAAGTTTCGCGGCGAGGTCATCTACAACCCCGAGGATGACCTTCACTACCCGACCTTGACGGTGAAGAGAACCCTCAAGTTTGCTCTGCAGACACGTACCCCGGGCAAGGAGTCCAGGCTCGAGGGCGAGAGTCGCCAGGACTACATCCGAGAGTTCATGCGGGTCGCCACGAAGCTGTTCTGGATCGAGCATACTCTTGACACAAAAGTTGGCAATGAGTTTGTCCGAGGTGTGTCCGGCGGAGAAAGAAAACGTGTCAGCATCGCCGAGGCCATGGTCGCGCGCGCTTCCGTTCAAGGGTGGGACAACTCCAGCAAAGGACTGGACGCCAGCACTGCGGTTGAGTACGTTCGCTCCATCCGAGCCATGACCAATATGGCGGAAACGTCGACCGCCGTTTCACTCTATCAAGCTGGCGAATCTCTTTACGACTTGGTGGACAAGGTTCTGCTCATCGACTCGGGCAAATGCCTTTACTACGGACCCGCCGAGGATGCAAAACAGTATTTCATTGATCTCGGCTTTTACTGCCCGGACCGGTGGACGACGGCCGATTTCCTCACCTCGGTAACGGACGAACACGAGAGAAACATTCGCGAGGGATGGGAGAACCGCATTCCCCGGACCCCAGAGGAGTTTGATTCGGCATACAGGAATAGTGACGCGTATCGCAAAAACCTGCAGGACGTGCAAGACTTCGAATCCCAACTCCACCAGCAAATCGAAGAGCGGCGACAAAACGAGTCTGAAAAGACCAAGACCAAGAACTACGAGATACCCTTCCACAAGCAAGTAGTTGCTTGCACAAAGCGACAATTCATGGTTATGGCAGGAGACCGGGCCTCGCTGTTTGGCAAATGGGGTGGGCTGGTGTTCCAGGGTCTCATCGTCGGAAGTTTGTTCTACAACCTTCCGAACACCGCGGCCGGGGCCTTTCCGCGTGGAGGTACTCTGTTCTTTCTTCTCCTCTTCAATGCTTTGCTCGCACTCGCAGAGCAGACGGCAGCATTCGAGGCCAAGCCCATTCTGTTGAAGCACAAGTCCTTCTCCTTCTATCGGCCCGGAGCCTTCGCCGTTGCCCAAACCCTGGTCGACGTGCCGCTCGTATTTATCCAAGTCCTTCTATTCAATGTCATCATCTACTGGATGTCAAATCTCGCAAGAACGGCTTCCCAGTTCTTCATCGCGACACTCATTCTCTGGCTAGTCACCATGGTCACATACGCCTTCTTCCGCGCCATTTCTGCTTGGTGCAAGACTCTCGACGATGCTACTAGATTCACTGGCGTTTCCGTTCAGATTCTGGTAGTCTACACGGGCTACTTGATCCCGCCTGATTCCATGCGGCCGTGGTTCGGCTGGCTCCGATGGGTATGTCGTCTTGTACCGTTCCCGTGTTTCGGAGAGCATCACTAACACTGAAAAGATCAATTGGATACAATACGGGTTCGAATGCTTGATGTCCAACGAGTTCTATGACCGCGAGATACAATGTGTCCCGCCCTATCTCATACCTCAGGGGCCCAATGCTTCGCCACAGTATCAAGGCTGTGCTCTCGCTGGCAGCCCTCCGGGACAGATCATTGTCCCGGGCAGCAGCTACATCGAGGCATCTTTTTCCTACACTCGAGCCCATCTTTGGCGCAACTTCGGCTTCCTCTGGGCGTTTTTCATCGCCTTCGTGATCCTCACGGCACTGGGGATGGAACATATGAAGCCAAACACAGGCGGTGGAGCCATGACCGTGTTTAAACGCGGCCAAGTTCCCAAAAGGGTAGAGAACAGCATCGCAACCGGGGGACGAGAGAAGAAGAACGATGTCGAATCGGGCTCGCCCGACAGCTCGAAGACCATTACAGATGACATAGCTACCAAGGAAAAGTCCGACGAGAACACAATGGACCAGGTCGCTCGTAACGAAACCGTTTTCACCTTTCGCGATGTAACTTACACCATCCCATGGGAGAAGGGCAGTCGCAAACTGCTCTCTGACGTACAGGGATACGTTCGACCGGGAAAACTGACAGCCCTCATGGGTGCTTCTGGTAAGCCCTCCTTCCTATGGTCGCGGCAGTGACTACCTGCTAACTGCGTTCAGGCGCCGGCAAGACAACCTTGCTCAACGCGTTGGCTCAGCGCCTCAAGTTCGGCACGGTCACTGGCGAGTTCCTGGTGGACGGACGCCCGCTTCCCAGGTCTTTCCAGCGAGCAACGGGCTTCGCCGAACAGATGGACATCCACGAGCCGACTGCGACTGTGCGAGAGGCGCTTCAGTTTTCTGCCCTCCTGCGACAACCCCGCGAAGTCCCCAAGCAGGAGAAGTACGGCTACTGCGAAACCATCATCGACCTCCTAGAGATGCGCGACATCGCGGGCGCCACCATCGGCAAGGTCGGCGAGGGCCTCAACGCCGAGCAGCGTAAAAGGCTGACGATTGGCGTGGAGCTGGCTTCCAAGCCCGAACTCCTCATGTTTTTAGACGAGCCCACATCGGGACTTGACTCCGGCGCCGCTTTCAACATCGTTCGGTTCCTGCGCAAGCTGGCCGACGCAGGCCAAGCCGTTCTGTGCACCATTCACCAGCCGTCCGCGGTCTTGTTCGAGGAATTCGACGAGCTGTTGCTGCTCAAGTCGGGTGGCCAAGTCGCTTATCACGGTCCGCTTGGAAAGGATAGCCAAGAGCTCATCAACTACTTCCAGTCAAACGGCGCCCACAAGTGCCCTCCCCATGCCAATCCCGCCGAGTACATGCTCGAAGCCATCGGTGCTGGCGACCCCAACTACAAGGGCAAAGACTGGGGCGACGTCTGGGCGCAATCGAAGAACAAGGATGCTCGATCGCGGGAAATCGACGAAATGTTGGCCAAGAGGAGGGATGTTGAGCCTTCGAAAAACCTCAAGGACGATCGCGAGTACGCGATGCCTCTTTCCACGCAGACCATGGCGGTGGTGAAGCGCTCGTTTGTTGCGTACTGGCGAACCCCGAATTACATCATCGGCAAGTTCATGTTGCACATCCTCACCGGTCTCTTCAACTGCTTCACATTTTACAAGATTGGTTACGCCTCCATCGACTACCAGAATCGTCTATTCTCCATCTTCATGACCCTGACGATCAGCCCGCCTCTCATCCAGCAACTCCAGCCCGTCTTCTTACAATCGCGTCAGATCTTCCAGTGGCGCGAAAACAACGCCAAGATCTACAGCTGGTTCGCGTGGACGACGGCAGCGGTGCTCGCGGAGATCCCGTACGCCATCGTTGCCGGAGGCGTTTACTTCAATTGTTGGTGGTGGGGAGTCTTCGGATGGCGTACCTCGGGCTTCACGTCCGGCTTCGCCTTCCTCCTGGTCATCCTCTTCGAGCTCTACTACGTCAGCTTTGGCCAAGGCATCGCGGCATTCGCGCCCAATGAGCTCCTCGCCTCCCTGTTGGTCCCGATCTTCTTCCTCTTCGTCGTCAGTTTCTGCGGTGTGGTTGTGCCACCCGCGCAGCTCCCTACCTTTTGGCGCTCGTGGATGTACTGGTTGACGCCCTTCCACTACCTGCTGGAAGCGTTCCTCGGTGCCGCCATCCACGACCAGCCCGTCCAATGCCAGCCCGGCGAGTTTGCCAGGTTCCGGCCACCACCCAACCAGTCCTGCGAGCAGTACGCGCAGTCGTACATACAGCAAGCTGGCGGGTACGTCCAGACCGGAGAGGGTGGCATTTGCGAGTTTTGTCAATACGCTACCGGGGACGAGTTTGGCGCCGGCTTCAGTGTTTACTACAGTAATATCTGGAGGGATTTTGGCATTTTCTGCGGCTTCATTTTGTTCAACTATTTTGTTGTTTACTTAGGGACTTGGTTGAGGTTCAAGGGTAAGAATCCTTTCAAGTCCATCATGGGAAAGAAGAAGGCCAAAGCTTGATCAAGATCCAGTGTCTGTTATCTCACTCTTAATAAATCTCGCTCGTATCGAGCGATAATAATTATAAAAAATCACTTAGTAATTGCAGTTCTATGCCAGCAGCGTGTTACAGGGTCGCTACAACAAACAATGGTTCTGGTTCTGGTTCTGGAAAGCTGTTTGGTTGATCATAGGTCTACAAATAGTGTAACCTTCCGTCTCGTCACTGGTAACACATTCCACCGCAGATCAAACTTTAGTTCTTAAACGCACCGCCGGACAATTCGTCCTCTAGATCGTAGTAGACCTGGAACTCGCAGTAACATATCTCCGGGTCGCTCTCAACATCGAAGTTGAACTGGGCCTCCTCGTCCGTGACAAGGACCTTGGGCAGTCCGTTAGCCGCGGCGGCCTCGGCGAGCAGCTGCACGCGACACTGGCGCTCCATCGAGGTGTACAGGAAGGCCGCCTCGTCCACCGTCTGGCCGACCGTCAACAAGCCGTGGTTCCGCAGAATGCAAGCCTTGCCGTTGGGCCCCAAGGCCTCGGCAATCATCTCCCCCTCCTCGGGTCCGAGGACGACGCCGCCGTAGCTGTTGTAAACCGAGTGGGCGTCGCCGCGGAACTTGCACGCGTCCTGGGTGAGCATCTCGAGACGACGCCCAAAGACGGACCAGGCCTTGCCGTACATGCTGTGGCAGTGGCACACGGCGTGGACGTCGGGGCGCGCCTTGTGGACGGCGGCGTGGATCAGGAACCCGGCCGAGTTGGGGGGCTTGGCCCGGTTCCCGCCGACGACGGCGCCGTCGAGGTTGACGAGGATCATGTCGCTGGCCTTGAGCAGGCCGAAATGCTTGCCGAGGGGGTTCGTCCAGAAGGCGTCGCGGATCTCGGGGTCCCTGACCGAGATGTGGCCGCTCATGCCCTCGACGTAGCCTTCGCGCGACCAGTGGCGGAAGGCGGCGGCCATGTGCTCGAGTTGCCACTGGCGCTGGGAGGCGAAGTCGGGGAACGTGGGGATGCCGGCCAACACGACGTCTCCGTGGGACATGGCCTGCAGCGGCGTCTTGTTTTGGAGTTCGTGGCCGTGCTTGGTGTGCGATGCCTCCTTGGGCGCGGTGGCGCTACCGCCGACGGCGGGAGCGGCGGTGTCGATGGTTGCAGACGGGGCCATGGTAAGACTTCTTGTACTTCTTCTAGAAAGCGCCGGCGTGGCTCGTCGGGATTCAATGGAGCCTAAGAAAGTTCAAGACTGCGTATGCTAGGTTTGATCTCGCAATGATTGCTTCAAGTCTAACGAGAGCTACTATTTGATTCTTGAACCCAGGTCAACTCCAGTTCGGAGAAGAAGAGGGAAGTGCCCGGCTTATAACGCGAAATGTCAAGCGCATCGAAACACGGGAATCATGAAACACGGTGATGTGAGGTCGGAGCGGGGTTGCGGGGGCGAGATAAGTTACGACCGGGATGCCTTCTCCAGAGGGGACCGGAAACCGGAAACCGGCCCGGTCCAAGGTGGGGACGGCCGGCTCAGGACCAGCCTGTGGCACGGGCGGCCTTGATGAATAGAAGAGCCGAGGAACCTTCACCTCAGTGCTCCTCCAAACAAATCTTTTGCCGAGGACATGCAGACTCTTCGACAGAGACATGATTGACAAGTAGTTAAGTGGTATGATGAAACAAAACGTCGCAAGAGGGTATGTTACAACAGCGAACCCATGCAAATTCCATCTGCCCGTCATAAACCAAAGGAAATGTCTTTTACAGCGATCATCCTCGTCGTGGCGCTGATACTTTTGTTTACCGGCGCCGTGCTGCACCTGATGCCCGAGAATGCGCCGCCCGCCGTCACCTTCATGAGCAATGGAGCGAGATCCCTGCGGTGCTCGGCGGGCTCAAGCCGAACATTTACCGAATTTTCCTATTATTTCGTCATTAGATAGCGGCCAACCTGCCCGTAGTACTAGCAGCTCCATCCAGGAAACCAATAAGTAGGTCCTTCACCTCTTAACTTGCACAGCCTTGTCCAAACATTGGAGAATCTAGCCAAATAGTCAGCAAGTCGTCGAAAATCAGCAGGTCTCGGTAACACAAACCTCGTCGCCCCAAACGCCCTGGTTGCTAAGATAGCGACCCATTCCCCGCACGAGCTCCAACTGTTCCTCTACAGTCAAGCCGGTAACAGCCATTTCCATGACACTGCCCAAGCTGGCCTTGTTGGTGGCGATGAAGGAGTGGTAGTACATGTAGGTGAAGAATCCCATAATAAACTGGCAGTCCATTCGGTCAGTCATGCCACCGTGGCCGGGGATCGAGTCGCCAAAGTCCTTGATCTTGAAGGTGCGCTTCAGGCCGGAAGCGAAGAAGCCACCAAAGGGGGCAATAAGAGAGGCAAAGGTGGCCAGGATCAAGGTGTGTAGCTGCACGGGCGCAAAGGTCAAGGAAAGACTTTCGTTCATGCCGGGCGGAAGGAAGAACAACGGGGGTAAACTGTAGGTCTTGGGGTTGAAGACCGGGTTGCGGGTACACTCGAGACCAGTGAAGATGTTGGCGCCGAGATCCTAGATTTGTCAGAAATCGGCGTCTGCCGGCAGGTAAGGGGAAACGTACGGTGACGGGGCAAATAAAGAAGGAGGAGCGTGCCAGGATGTTTGTCAGGAGCATGCCAAAGAGGATGGTCATGATCCAAGCGCCGACGAATCCCTCCACGGTCTTCTTCGGTGACAGCTTGATGAGCTGAGTGCGGCCAAACGTGATTCCCACAAGGTAGGCCCAAATGTCGTTGGTGATGACCATGGCGGCGGGCAGGAAAAACCAGATCATGCCCTCGAAGATATTGTTCATAATGAAGTGAGCCTGAACGACGATGAGGTACAGTGCCATATGGGTCCAGGCAAACTGAGTGAACTGGAACTTGTAGTGGCCGGCTTGGAGAGAGGTGACGAAGAAGACAAAACCTAAGACAGTCAAAATCCAGGGAACCAACTTATGGGGTTTGTGGCGCAAATGGACAACGTACCGAAGATGTATAGAATGAAGCTGATGAAGCGGTGGTGCGTGGCGAGCGGGAGCAGAACCTTATCAACCAGCACGATATGCTTGAAGTAGTAAATGACGGTCTCGCCATAGAGAAAGTACATGGTGGTGGCCAGCCAGTACCAGTTCAAGCTCTTGGAAGAGCGCAGTTGGCGAGCGCGGCTGGGGACACTTGCGATGGCGATAACCTCCTTGAACGAGATGATTTGGATAGCGGTGATGACGCAGATAATGTAGATGTGGCCCATGAATAGGGCAGTGAAGAAGCCGGCGAACATGACGAAGGTCCAGAAAGTACGGGTCAGGAAGTTGGCCTTCTTCTTCTCATACTCGGCTCGCTTTTCGTCCTCGGGGGACTGGGGTTGCTGAGGGCATGTTAGCTGTGACCTTGTTTGGGTGGCAGAGGAGTTGGAGGTGAGCCTGCGCGAGTGCCAGCGGCCTGCGACAGGTTTGGACGAGGGGAGGCACGAATATACCTCTGCGATGTTTTGCAAGGCTGCGCCTGCGCCGGTCTTAGTCTTGGAGGGCGAGCCGTCTTCGCTGACGTCGCTGAAGCTGGAGCGGCGGCCGTCGGAGCCAGCATGGCCGTTGGCCTTGTGGGGGAACTTGACCCCCCTTCGTGTGCGTGCCATCATGTCTCGCTGTGCGGGATGTCGTCGGGGGTAAGAGGTTCGACGAACTGCGCGGTTGATTGTATTGCGCGAGGAATGGAGGAAGCTTGCGGCGAGATGTTGGACGCGACGTGTTTGCGGGCAGAGTCGGTTTTCGCCGCAGAAGCAGTGCGGGTGGTTCGGATGTGGAAAGGGTCAAAAGCAGAGGGTCGGCGCAAATTGGGCGCTGGGTCGATGGAGTCGCGGTGGTAAGAACGGGATCCTGGAGGAGAAAACGCTCCTAGTGGAAATGGGAAGCGCTGAAGAGTCGACGAGCGAATGAGGCTTGTAGAGGACAGGCGATGGGGCGCGGGTTTTGCGTCGTGGGCCGAAAAGCTGTGCTGGTCTGTCGTGTCGGGTTCGACGACTGAGAGGCTGCAAATTACCCAACGGACGCTAAGTGGCGACGTCGGTTGGATGCCTGTGGACAGGGGATGTGGGGGGCCCTTGTTCTTGGTGCGGGTGCCAGCAGAACTCCGGATGGACGGGACACTGGGTGATGTCTTTTGCTGGGTCGGGAAATCCTGAAGGGCTGCCTGCTTTTTTGCTCCCCCGTGAAAGAGGCGGGAAGGGAAGGATAGACCTAAAAAAAAAAAAATTAATCACCTATTGCTAACCACTCACTGGTAGCTGAGGTGGTTCTCGGCGGACAATGACGCTGACGCTGCAGTTAGCGCAGAGAGGTCATGGACCTTACCTTACATACCTAGTACTCACTCGCTGACCTACCTACGTCAGGCCTGTGGCTTGACAACCACCACATCATTCCCGCCCGCATGCGCAATTGGAGCATTCCGGGTTACCAAGGCATTTCCCGTCATCATTAAGCCGGGTTAAAACCCAAATCAATACATGTCGCTAATTCACAGCAAGTCTCGGCCAACCCGGCCCCATCCGTCTAATGACTGCTGGAGAGTCCGCTCCGATGAGTGGCTAAGCTAAGGTAATCGTGAGTAGGACTAATTTCTCTCGTTGCTTCGCCGGTTGGAAAGTGAACATCTAGATCAAGATTCACTGTTAGATACATGGGAGGGAAGTAGTCAAACTCCACGCGTAATGATGGATCGCTCACAGGGTCCGAACCCCATGTTCCCCCTACGTCCCCGGTAGAACTAAGAAGAGTATCCCTTGGGACCAACAGCCCCAGGAAAAGGCCCCATCGCACGGGCAGGAGAAATAACCCGCTGCCAGGAAAACCAGGTAGTGGTATGGTGTTGTCCAGATCTTCAGTAGTTGGGCATGGGAATCAGCGTATTGCTCTATGTGTCTGTAACTCCGACACGTCGGCAGCAAGAGAAGGACTACTGCTCAATGCTCATCGACGCCGATTGACATCATCACTACAACATAAGCTACACCTTAGTAATAAAAAGCTAAACGTAGGTACTTGAGGAGGCATCAGCCACATGCTGCAAGCCCCAGCTGTGGCTGAGGCTGCCCACCGCGTCGCTGCGTGCTGTCTCGCGTCGATAAGATAAGAAAAGTCATTGTGTGCTTGGTGCTTGCCACGCTCTGTTGACACACGGTCATATCAACAATGCGTTCGCGAACGCTCCCTTAGGCCATGGACGACTTCTCAGATGAGGACTTCGATCAATTGAACGACGTAACTCTTCAAGAACTCGAGAACAATGCCATCCAATTCACACAGGCCCAGCTCAACTCCCAGGCCGTTGATGTTGACCGATCACGCACAGAAAACTACGACGACCTCGAGTTTGAGGACGATGACCTCGACGATACCGAAGTGACGAACCAACTTCTGCCTCCCGTCGCGCGTCCCGTCCCCGAAAGGCCCGTCCCTCATCACCAACCACAGCTTGCCCGCCGCCCTTCCGTGCAACAACCCAAGCTATGGAATGTTCCACCCACGTCCACGAACCAACCCGCCCTGTCTTCGCGACCGCGATATCCTCCACCAGTACCGTCCTTCCTTCCTCCCATAGCTTCTCAACGCTATCCTCCCCCCGTTGGTGCTCCGTATCGCCCTCCGCCAACGCAATACGGCCGACCTCATCCTCCCTCTTCCCGCTACAACCCCCCGCAGTCCCAGGCGCAACCCGCTGCCGCTACGAGCACGGGAAATGGTGTCGTTCCCGTTCTCCAGCAACGCCTCAAGGCTCTTGAGGCCGAGCTCAACGCTGCACGCGGTGAGGTCTCCATCATCCGCTCCAACTCGGCAAAGGCCCAGCAAGACCATGCCGCCGAGATCGCACGTCTTAAGAAGCAGAATGCGGAGCAGGCCACCAAGCAGGAAAGGGCCGTCGAAGCCGCCCTCGCCGCCGAAAGGCAGGCCACTACCGAACTGCAGTTCCTGCAGCGCGATATGAAAGACGCCGCGAGCAGACCACGCAAGAAAGACGCTTCGCATGCCGGCCCCGCCCCCGGAACCACAACCCCGAGCAAGGCGGCCAAGACTTGGGGCATGGCCGACGGCTTCGACGACATGGACATCGCGCCGAGTCCTACCAAGACGAGAGGAAAGACCCGTGATGCTGGCCCGGTTGCTGTTCCGTTATCAGAGCGGACCCCGACCAAGGGAAAGCGGAAGCGGCAGGTCCTCGACAGCCCTGTCATGGCCCTCGACACCCATGCCGGAGATGTGCCCATGTTGGACGGCTCTGACAGTGTGCCTTTGGCCCACCAACATCCGATCGGAGAACCGAACGTGCTACCCTTTGAGGTGAGTTCGATATCTTCGTTCCCCCAAAAGTAACGCTGACTAACAACGTCCCAGTTCCTCCAAGTTATCCTAGACCATGGCTCACTACACGGGGAACCACCCACTTTCGATATCCTATCTCGCTACGCGTTTCCCTCAGACCCAACCTTGTCTTTCTCCTCAATTATATTCCGAGAGCTGCCTCTGATGGGTAATCCGCTGAAACCAGTGCAACTACTAATTGACTTCGCACGCCTCATCGTCCGCATGTGGACCCAGTGTTTGAGTGAGCATTATCTACGGCCTGTCTGGGACCTCACCTCACTACTCTCCTTCACCATTCAGCTGCAGACCATGTCTATAATACCGAAAATTTTGAGCGAGCTGGTCCCGATTGCGCAAGAATCCATCTACCTCGTTGCTGAAGCACGTTTTCGGAGCATCGACGGTGACATTTCGTCGGACCCCATCAAAGAGCCGCTCCAGCAACACATCGATACCACCTACATACTGTCGCTGCTTTACTCCTGCGCCGCAGTTTGCGCCACCACTGTGGTGGATACTGAAAACGGCGTCAAGACTCGGCAGGCCGATTTCTGGAGAATGATCACCGTTGACCTGGTTCTCGCACTGCTGACACCGAAGCAGCGACTAGAGGATATCCTGGGCATGCTCGATATGCTTTGCACCTCGACCCTCCCTGACTCCATCGGCCCCATCGTCCCCGGTAAGGAACCCGATATGCTGGCTGGTATGATCGTAGACAAAGTGTCTCTAAATCTCGTCGACATACCACGAACAGCCGTTACTGCCAACGAGAAGCATGCCGTAAGATTCGCGGTTATGCGAACGCTTACAGCGTTTGCGCGAACGCCTTATGGAGCTCGACAGATTGCGAGCCACGTCAGTGTCATCCCGCGACTGGTCACCGCGCTGTGCGAGCTTGTCGATCAGCTGTATGATATTTCGGATCCCGTCGCGGATACAATTGACGGCAGCGGTGGCGGCTTTGACTCTTCGCGCAAGGACGGGACCGTGGACGCTACCCCGGATGATCCCCACGATAGCGCCGACGACTGGGACGACGGTCGCAGTGGTCCGTCCCTGCTGATATCCCAAATCATTCTCCTCTTGCACACACTGGCGACCGACCCAAACACGGCTAACATCGCGAATATCTTACAGAAACTTTGCGTGTGTCATGGTGGCTCTCAAAGATACCTGCTGTCCCTTTCACGGCTCAATTTTGCCGAGGAAGACTTGGTCTACGAGGCCGTCATCGATGCTGGCACGGTGGACAGAGCTCACGAACTACTCGAGCTTGGCGTTACTCCCGATGAAGGCGATAGTGTGGCAGAGTCTTTTGGTGTGTGAGCACATGATGGTCAACGGTTGCCTTCGCAGAAAGGAGCGGAAAGCAAACGTCTGACATCTTTTCGTCCGTCCTTGCGAGCACAGCGTCTGAAGTATGCTACGAGCACAGCACAGCTGGTGCAAGTACCGTTGCCTGGGACTTGTCAATGCCAACGGATGCGGAAACTCCACGGTCGCCAGATGCCATGCGGGACTTATTCCTGGCACCAGAGTTGTCCAGACTTGCCATCCTGGCCTATCTGTTTTCGTGTGAACTTGCAGCGACCTAATGCAAGGCATTCAGCGGCTGTAGGTGTGATAGAGGCGCTGGGGGAGGCCGTAGCCAATGAACCATGTTGCAGCTGGACGGCTAGAACCTCATGGGGTGGAATTATCTGCCGAGTCCTGCAGTCTACGCTTGCATCTTGAGTTCAGATGAGTCTCATGGCCGCCAGTCAGAATTACAAGAAGGAGGACGCAATATTCGTGAGCGAGAATCGGCCGAGTCCCATGACCGTTGAGTGGATGTCGATTTCCCCATGGGCCGCCCCCAACGACTGTGTCACCTTCTTGTCTCCTCGTCGAGCTCGCCCCATGTCTCACTTTGTACAGCTGCACAGACCCATCAGCTAAGGACCAACCCAAGTCGTTTTCGCTGATCCCCAAGGTCGATTTCGAGGTCGAAACGCGTCGCCTAGTCTTCTTAAGCTGGTCGCGCTGACTGTGAATAGAAAATGCAGGCACTAGTCAGGCAAAGCATACGGCCTGGGCGCGACCTAGGCTTTAGCGCGCACGAGTGATGGCCCCATTCACAGCGCGCCCCTGAGTCAAGGATTAGCTGCTCCGCCGATGAGGCAGCCACTTCCGGCCGTTCATCCCAAGTATCCCCTTTCTGATTGGGCTTCTCGAGTCCGAGCCCGCTTCGTCCGGCCTGGTGTGCGAGGGGCTGAGCCGGAGTCAAAGCTACGACGGCATCAACACCACGCTGACTGCTGTTGGAGTCCTTTCAGGGTAAGCGCACGAGTTGGCCGTTAAGCTCTCAGGTCACACACATGGCCGACCAGGAGCAAGTGGAAAGCCACTCGTGCAACTATACTATAGTTTGAAGTCTCCGATGGGTGCTCGTCTAGTAGAGGGGGAGCATACGTAGTAGAGTCGGATGCGTTGCATGCCCAAACCCCTCTGGCCTGGACTTACATATCTCGCTGCCACTGCCCTCTCTCTCTGTGCTTTTGTTTGAGAGTGCCTGATAAAAGTAAAGAAGAACCCCCCACCCTTCTGCGGCTTCCACTCTTCATTCTTCGTTTGTGTTCTTCAACGCCGCCACCATGAATATCCTCTTCCTCTGCACGGCGCATAACTCTCTCTCGCAGCGCCTGTATTTGGCGTTGTCAAAGACTCACACAGTCGCCATCGAGTATGCCTTGTCAGATGCTGCAATGATCGATGCCGCCACGTTGGCCCGACCGAATCTCATCATCTGCCCTTTCCTCACAGTTCGAGTTCCCCGGGAAGTGTACGAAAACTACCTGACACTCATCATTCATCCTGGACCTCCTGGCGATGCCGGCCCAAGTGCTCTGGATTGGGTGCTCATGGGCGACGACGGTTCAACAGAGGACTCTGGGGCCTTGGTCCAGACCAATGCTTGGAGTGAGTTCGGTCGGCCCTACTGGGGTGTAACCGTCCTGCAGGCTGTCGAGGAATTCGATGCCGGACCAGTATGGGCTTTCGAGCAGTTCCCCCTACGAATCGATTCGCCCAACATCACCAAATCGAGTCTTTATCGTGGACCAGTCACGCGGGCTGCTCTCACAGCCACTCTCGCCGCTATCGAGAGGATCCAAGTAGCCTCCGTCGAAGCCGCCTCACCCTATACTCCTCCCCCGTCGCCAGGCAAAGACCAGTTCTCCCCCCAGCTTGTCAACCCCAAGATTCAAGCAAGCCCCGCCTACCGCGACGCCTCGGTGACACTGCAGAAAGCCTTCCTCGGCGGAGTCACACGTCATCGGCCCCTTCTCAAGGCCGCCCAGCGAGACTTCGACATCCAGTCGCACACGGCTCGGGAGATATCACGCAGGATCCGGTCGTCAGACTCCCAGCCAGGCTGTTTGACCAAGCTTTTTGGCCCCGCCCTTTATGTCTACGGAGGTACCATTGAGGAGAGCGAGGAGCTCGTGGGCCAGGCACGACCGGGGGAAATCATTGCTTGTCGTGACGACGCGGTGTGCGTTGCGACCTGCGAGGACAAGGGCATATGGATCTCGCATATTCGCCGCGTCAAGAGAAAGCAGGACTCGATGCTCTGGCCCAAAGTCCCTGCCGTCTCCGGCCTCAACGAGCTTGGCGTTCTTGATTTCGACCTATTTATGGAGAACCGCGTCTCTCGCGCAACCATTGACTGGTCTCAGTCCGTCCACAGCACCAAGCAGGACATCTGGGTGGAGTATCAAACCTTTTCCGGAGCCAGGCGCGTCGCCTTCGTTTACTTTGAGTTTTACAACGGCGCCATGAGCACGGAGCAGTGCTCCCGCTTGATCGACGCCCTCGACTTTGTAGCGTCCAGCCATGTCGTGGAACGACCCCTCAGCGCCGTCGTACTCATGGGCGGCGACTCGTACTTCAGCAACGGAATTGCCCTCAACGTCATCGAGGCCGCAGCGGATCCCTCCCTCGAATCCTGGCTGAACATCAACCGCATCGACGACCTGGTCCACTACCTCCTGCATGAGTTCCCATCGCGAAACATCCTCACGGTCGCCGGCATCCGAGGCAACTGCGCCGCCGGCGGTGTCGCCCTGGCCGCCGCATGCGACGTCGTTATTTCCGGTTCCGAGGTCGTCCTCAACCCAGCCTACCGCGCCATTGGTCTGCACGGTTCCGAATACCACTCCCTGTCCTACACCGGACGATGTGGCTCGGCGGGCGCCACGAAGCTGCTGCGCGACATGACACCGTTGTCGCCCGCTGGCGCGCGAGAGATGGGACTCGTCGATCACACGCTTCCGGGCACAGGTGCCCTGCTCGACAATCGCATTCGAAAGCATGTCAAATCGCTGCTCGTCGCCGGCAAGCGCGACCCGGTGACCTGGAAGACCAACGTCGATGTCTCCCCGGCCGGCTTGGCTTCTGCGCGTGCCCAGGAGCTCGGGGAGATGTCCAAGGACTTCTGGAGTGCGAGGTCACAGAGGTATCACCTTCGCCGCAGAGACTTTGTCCGCAAGGTCAAGGCGACAAAGACGCCCTTGCGTTTCGCGACGCACCGCCGGGTCGAGGGTGAGCTGGACGAGGAAGAGACTGACGAGTTTGACGACATCGTCATCTTCGAGCGCAAGGCCAGGGCGACTCTTCTGGCTGACAAGCTGAAAGAGTACGTCGAGAACATGACGTCGGCATCTGCTTCCCACAAGGACAGGACAAAACCTCAGACCCGCAGCTCGATGCATTCGAGAGCGGCTAGTGAAAGCGTGAGCAAACGGGACTTGAGGCCCGTCTTTTCGTGTTATTACGACGTCGCGGCATGAGCGATTGGACAAGTCCGTTTCGGTTTTCTAGAGTTACCCAAGCCACAGCCAGAAGACAGTGGCAACATACCCATGCAAGGACATCTCTCATTCTAATGCAATTTGCCACGTTAGCAGGAGTTCAAGTTTTCTTTCATATCAATAAGACCGTAGTCCTTTGTTCATAAACTTTAATCGCTTTTATGGCAGCTGCTGATTTCCCCCACGAATAATGTTTAGAGAAGTCGACGGGACAACAAATTGCCCACTAAATCAATCGATACGGAGGGGGTGTTCTATCACGTCAGCGACAACCGGGTCGAGCGGGAGACCCTAAGGCTCACTTCCTTTGTCTCTCGAAAGTACTTTGCAGTCTCCCGCCTCACTAGCTCTCAAGCTTTTACCCCGTTAGTTGCTAACAGTAAGCCGCCACCAAAATAGTGACATTCTTCCAGCGACTGTTTGTGGTTAACAACTTGAAGCTGGGTTTTGCTACTTTTGCCATTTGTCAGCTGTCTCTGAGGAGTCAATATTCCGAGTAAAAAGCTTTCGTCCTCCTATTATACGGGCTGGTGGACCAATCCGTACCACTGCACTTTCCGGACGCCCGAGCCAAACTTGGGACAACAGTTCGGCGAGGTGGATCTACCCTCGGCGAAGTGGGGCCGTCCCTCAAGCCGATGTCGACTGAGGGGATGACTGGCTCGTTTTTCGTCTTTGAGCAAGAGCTCGGCAATTGCACATGGTCCCATCACCATAGTTGGCTCTTGAGGCATCTTAATTGGCCTTGAAACCTAAACAAATGAGAGTAGAAAAGATTGACGGACGCACGGGCAGCGTGGCTGCACCGACGACTGGCGAGCTCTCGGGGCTTGAACCAAGGAGCCCAGGCGAGACGCCGAGCCGTTGAGCCGCGTACAGCCACATCCAGCATAGTGACCTTCCATGATGACTTCAGACGGAATGTGCGTACGAGGCATTTGAGTTTCGACTAGAGGGTTCTGAAATCCTTTTAGCTCTGATTTCGGATTTCGTTGTCCTCCGTTCCTGTGTCAGAATAGGCACTGATAATGGCCCAGAATCACTAGTTGCGAGAGATCATATACTTGCTGTAATGTGCCCACTTTACTGCGTACGACATTCCACTTCGTCGGCCGATTCACCGCGAAACTGGCTTTCAACTAATTGCCGACCCCTACAGTAGAGTAGCACACATGCAAGGATCATTCTCGTGGTTCAAACGTACGCAAGAGTGGTGACGGGACGGCACGAGGGTTACGAGCTAGCCATGAAACTTCCGGCAGGCTGCATACGCGCCATGCGAAACTTTCATAACACGTCGCTCACCCGACGTGCCAGTATTCCCGATAGGTGCAAAATTCAAGAATTATCCAGTCCATGTTGCATCTTTGAGGCCCAAGAAGTGCACACATGTGAAGGCTTGCCAAGTCCCATGTAAGAGCCTTGTATGGTGGACTTATTCCAATCGGTAATACTACTCTTATGTGTACAAAGATGTTTATTTTCACAATGTCGATCTAGATCGATTCCATAACCACCCAAACCGATGAAGAAAGCTTGCTGGAGGCTGCAGTCAAGACATCTGCAGGAGGCCGACAACAGCACAGACCATCGTGCAGATGTGGTTGACAGCACACTCCCAAGCTGAGGGTTCTTGGAGCTTCTTCCCTTGCGAAGCATGAGTGTAAATATGTGTGTATCAAGACCAGATAGATGCTCAATACGGCTGCTGACGGCCCCATTCGGGACTTCCGCTTGGACATTTCCTTGGCTCCTTCTCCTCACAACACCGCCGAAACCACACACGACATCATTAGCAACATGTCGTTGCGAAAGCAACTCATCGCGCCTCTCGTGGTTGACGACACCGACGGCGATCAACACACGCACACAGTCGTCTTTCTTCACCGCTTCCCCGAGTCCACAACCGACGAACAGCTCCGAGACAAGGTTCTCTGCCAAAAGCTGTCCAAGAACCACAAGACCCTTCGCGAACAGTTTCCAACAGTGCGCTGGGTCTTCCCCTTCGGTAAAGCCACGGCTCGACCGTGGAACAACCTCACGCCGGAGGACAGGACTGCCGTCGGCATGACCAGAGGCGCCGCTACGCCATACATCACCCAGATCGTTCTTCAAGAGGCCAAGCGCGTGGGTGGCCTTGATCGGGTTGTTCTCGGTGGTCTTGGCGAGACTGCCGAAGCAGCTCACGAAGCCATGTCTTCCTTTCCCGAGTGCAAGACGGACGACGTGGGCGATGTTGCCCACTTCATCCAACAACACTTTCACCCCGCGTGGACCGACCTCACTCAGCTGAAGCTTGCCGGCTTCGTCGGCATGCACGCACAAGACGGCGAGATGACACGCGACGTCAAGAACCTGGCCGTCATGTCGAAGCAGGTCCACGCGAGGCAGAGGGTGAACACGAATATCGTCGTCAACACGCCTCATCGATTCATTCACGGCGGCTACAAGGTCCAGACCAAGACCTGGGATGGTAAGCGTGTTGACGAGTTTGCCGAGTTTCTCGAAGGCATCGGTGTGTATCGTGTTGCCGATGAAGAAGAGCGCAGCAAGGAGATCCTCACACCCAAGGACCGAACACCGGTCGAGAGGTGGGACCCCAGAGAGAACTTGAACGATGTACAAAAGCACGCGCTGGAGGTGGAGGAGCAGAAGAAGGCCGACGCCGTGCAGAGGCAAAAGATACTGGTCCGTATCGAAGCTGACAAGGTTGAACGCAAGATTCTACAAGAGAGGCAGAGACAGAAACGCATGTTCGCCCAAGAGGCACATATGCAACCCGGGTCCCGATTCACACAGTCTGTGAATGTTCTTGGAGGACCCGTCAACCAAAACAACGAATCATACGCGGCCTCTGGTCAGTCAGGTAATGGTCCTGACTCCGAGTATTCATACTCTGATGAATACGCTGACAGCTTCATTTCCAATCAGGCGAACAGGAATGACGAATCCACTGTCAGTTGCGCCGCGTCAAATAACTACAAGCTTTCCACCAATGCTAACCCTCGAGGAAGAAAAGCCTGCGAAGAGACCCATGAAGGGAAGGAAGATAGGAGGCGGCAGGAAATACTACCACCATGTCTAAGGAGTTAGAACTTTGGTCGTCTCAAGGCTTTTGCTTTGCTCATGTCTGAGAGCGAACCGGACATGAAAAGCAGATGCAGCTGTTATTTAGATAAACAGCGATCAAATTGGTAGTCAACACCTCGAGCCCAGCGTTTCCGAGCTACCAGAATACTCTGGTGCATCTCCCAAACTGAACCATAATTCCGAAGGAGCTAGGTACAAGTAGACGACGAACTATCTCATTAATAGTCTCCGGTATGGTCCACTGGCCAGCACAAGTCGTCGATGTGTTTCCCGATGTGAGCAAGTCGATGTTCTCGAAAGTGATGTCCCCGCAAGGTTGTCGGCTGCTGCATGCAATGCTGACTCGGGTTGTCGAACAGAACAGCGTGCCCGTGAAGTTGACAAATGCAACGTCTGAAACTCCATATTGCTTGTGCCCACAAACGACCCAATGTTTTCATTGTTCTAATAGATGGACGGAGCATTGTTCACACTCTCGTATTGAACGTTGGAAAAGACAATGTTCTGAATACGCCCCCAGCCCCCTCCACGTGGTTGTCCAGCACTCTCATACTCATGTATAATATGACGACGGGTTGGACATTAAGCTGCTAAAGCTGTGTCTGAGCTCTGCGACAGCTCACTCTCAGCAAACTTGAGCTAAACTATTATTCGACAAACTTGTAATCAGATCAAAGTCCTCACTGGCATTGTATCCATGAGAAGAGTGGCATCTCTCCTTACACCGTGACGTCTGAGACTGGCAACCATCACGAGCAGCTCGGCCGCAACTCCCGGAAACCACCAACTGTTTTCTACTTCATACTTCGGGGGAGGCCCGTTCACTCATCTGATCTTTCCCCTAACAGCGCACACGGGTCGACAGCGCTGACGCATGATTGGCACGAGCTCTCGGGACACGGGCCTGAGCATTCGAAATCTCTTGGTAAGATCGATCTCCCGCGACATTTTAATCATGGCAGGACATGCATCATCGCACACCGGAGGCGCGACTGGGCGAATGAAATGAACTGCTTTGGAATGTCCAACAGGCACGAAATCGACGCCGAGGGCGACGTCATCCTCAACCTGAGCCGAATGCGCCTGGGCGAGCCCGAGGACGAGGACGAGGACGAGGACGAGGACGAGACGCTGCGAAACGACGAGTTGAGGGTGTCCTCCAAAGTCCTGCAGCTCAACTCCCCCGTGTTCAAGGCGATGCTGGGGGGGAAATTCAAGGAGGGCACGGAGCTCTCCGACAAGACCGGCCCGGACCCGTACGACCTGCAGCTCCCCGACGACGACGTGGAAGCCATGTGTATCCTGTGCCAGATCCTCCACAACGTATACGTCGCCGAGAGCCCGAAGCCCGCCTCGCTGGAGAAGCTGGCCTTCGTCTGCGACAAGTACGAGTGCATCGGCGCCCTGAAGTACTGCGGCATCGTCTGGATCAGGGACTGGCTGCAGCAGTTCGACGACGAGGTGCCGCCCATGAGCGACTTTTGCCACTTGTTGGTCTTTGCCTACGTGATCGACCTGCCCGTCGAGTTCTCCGAGATCTCGTGGAGAGTCTTTCTGTACCATGAGGGCCCCTTTTCGGCGGCGTCTGAGCAAGTCAAGATGCTGGTCGACCATCCTCTCCTACGCCACGATGTTGTCGGTGAGTGCCCGTGCCGGCTGTCGCTCGCCTCTTGTCCCCGTGCTCACGTCGGCTAGATTGCCTGGAGAGGAAGAGGCACGAGGCCTGCAACTCCTTTTATCAAGGCGTGATGTGCCCCATGAGGTGGGATCTGGATGCGTCAGATGGCGCGTGTTCGAGAGCTGCCAAGGCCCTTGGATACTACGTGGAAACCCTGCACAAGTCTGACCTTCTACCAAGGGATATCGACTTTTCAAAGCACAAATTCTGCAATTTATTGGACACAGGTTTGTCTTTCGACTCTGGAACTGTTTTCTGTTCCACTTCAGATGACGCTAATTGAATCCTCTGTAGCCGTTAGCTTACCCAAAATCGCCGTGAAAGACTTTCCTTGCATGAGAGAAGCAGGGGTATGTCAGTGTCGATCGAACCGCTACATCAACCGCAACCTAGCAAGCGAAGTCGAGAGGGAAGCCAGAAAGATCATTCAGCAACGGCGCGTGTTCAATTGCCTCGATTGTCTCAGGTCCAACGGCTTGTCTGGGAAGGAGGAGCCATGCAGAGTACCTCACTTTTAGTTATGGGAATCAGACACTGCACATGTAGCAAACGATACTGAAATAGCACGCTTTTGATTATACTGTCTATATAACTCGCTATCATACGAATCCATCATAAGCATGAGGCACATGTCGTGGAACAAATCGATGTATGTAGCGAAAGAGTACAAGTCGCAAGATCACCTATCGCTCCCAATGCAGCAAACCAAACGCCCTTCTATGCAAAACGTCTTGTAGCAACGTAGTAGCAGTGTAGCTTTTTCGATCATGGATTGGTGGCGTCGTTGACGCTATGTTCGTACTCTGTCAATTTGAGTGCCTCCTGTACGTCGGTAACGAAATGAGATTCACCACCGACGAGGTCAATAATACCGGACTGGCGCATCAGTCGCCAAATGTGGTGACGAGGGTTTGTAGGACCGCGGCTGAAAAACACCCGTACTCCACGCTCCCTATAGCTGCGCACAATTTCTTCAAGAACCTGAGTGCCGGAACCATCTAGTGAAGTCACACCATGAATATCAAAGATGACGTTCTTATTGTGGTGCTCGCCACGCAATCTTGGGAGCGCGGGATGAGCCATGCTGGTGCCGTACAACTCCAGGCGTCGCAGGCGAGCCTTGAGCTCACCCGTGTTGGCAAAGGTCAAATGCTCGGGAATCTTGACGATGAGGCAGCCGTCGATGAACTCCAAGCGATCGGGGTTCAATTCTGCGTTCTCGAAACGGTGTGTTCCTGGGATACGACCAAGAATCTGGATGCGGGGGCGAGTTGAGTGTTTGATGACTTGAAGCAGAGAAAGACCGACACCGATGGCCATACCCAGAGTTAGGGAGTAGAAGATGGTAGAAACAAAGATGATCGTCATCAAACCTAACTCAGTCCAGCCTCGGATGCGCAGAAAGAACGCAATGTCGTGAGGAGCCTCCTCCAGTAGTGAATAGGCAACAACACTGATCATGGACGAAAGCACAGGTTTCTGGTACTGTCAGCATGCGTTGTCATTATCTGGGTGGAAAGTAGCTTACGGGAAGATAGTAAAAGTAGGGCAGCAAGAACATGATGGCAAGTAGACTGAGGAGACTGAGGAAGATGGAACTCATAGGTGTCTTGCCTCCAGTTTGCTTGTTCAACTTGCTTCTTCCATACCCACCAAAAGCAGGCAGACTCATGAAGCATGCACCCACGATATTGGCAGCTCCCAGCGCGACTAGTTCTCGGTTGGGACTGAGCTGGATACCATGCGGGCTGTCAGAGCTGCTCAAACTCTTGGCGGCGACAGATGACTCAAAGAAACCAAGTAGGGCGATCAAGAACGAAGTACCCATCGCCTCACGGATGTGCTCCATGTGAGATGTCTGGAATGGCCATCTGAAGGTGAAGACATGTCCAGACGCGGCCTTGACTGGACCGAGGATCTCGACGCCGTTGCTTGCCCAATCGAAACGCCAAGAGAGGATCGCAGCGATCAGAACGACAAAAAATCGGTCGGGTATGTACGCGACACCGGGATACTTGGGTGTCATGTGTTTCTTGAGCTCGCGCATGACCATCATGATCACAAAACTGACACCGGCCACGATGAAGGTCAGCTTGTGGACGTGATCAAAGGAACTGAAGATGAACTCCAGCTTATCCATACTGCTCCCATGGCCTACGCCAGTTTCTGCCGCATATTTGGCGAGACCCAGCTCGGGGATAGCCTGGTCAACCGCAATGACGAAACCGATGGCAGAGATGAAGCCGCGCAAGAACGGTCGACTGAGTACGCTGTCAAGAAAGCCCAAACGCGCAAGGCCCGCCAGAAAGACTGTCGCTCCAGCCATGCCCGCAACGACACCGCAGATCCTGGCTTGCAACTCCGCATTGTATTCCTCATCTTTATCACGGTCGATGCTGCCTCTTACTACGGAGCCAACCAGCAATGATCCAGCAGCTTCAGGTCCAACGACCATCTGTGGCGCACTGCCAAAGATGGCATATACGAACGGGTTGAAGACGAAAGCGTACAGTCCGTTGATCGGAGGAACGTGGGCAAGGTTGTCAGCAAGGGAAAGGGCCATCGGCAGGTACAGAGACGCCAGGGTCAGCGCTGCGACAAGATCTCCCTTCAGGTACGACCACTTGTATTTGGGAAGCCAGGTCAAAAGCGGGATATAGTAGGAGAGGTACCTGCGGTATGCAATGTCAGTCCAATCCTGTCAGGGACAGAGAGGCAGGCAGGGACTTACATCCAGACGGTGTCCTTGAAGCCAGCTTGTTCCGCCAAGGTTCTCGAAGTAGTCATCTTCCTGCTCTTGATTTTTCTGATGAAGCGCTTTCTCCAATGGTCATCGCCAGTGATAGTGGTGAGCATGGAGTCGAGGATCGGAATCGAAGACGCCGAAGACGAAGGCCTGTCGAAGTCGGCGCTTCTAGCGCTCCCGGAAGGACTCGCAGGTCGCGGCGAAAATGTGCCATGGGTATATGGCGGATTGTCGACGATGACGTTCTGCAACAGTGTCGTAGATTCAGTCGGGGGGAAGGTATGCGGTCGGTTGAGGCTGGTCGTGAGAGCTCGCGGGGTTTCTCGACCGGCGTTATCGTCGGGGTGCGGCGTCGGGGTGGCCAGCGGCGTCGCGTCTTCACGAGTGCTCATGTACTCAGACTCGCCGCCGACAGAACCAGCGAAAGATGCGGCGCCGGGAGACTGGACAGGCGGTGAGCCCATGGTGTAGCTTTGGCGCAATCCGCTTGGGTTAGTGGGCAAATGCTGTTGTGAAGATGGGCTGCGATTCGGCCGAGGTCGACCTCCCGATCCCGACATTTTCGTAAGCGAGGTGGGAATCCGAAGGAAAAGAAAAAGAAAAGAGTCGCTATGGAGACTCGGCGGGAGACATGCGAATGACGATAGTCGAGTTTGGCGGGGCGACGAGGCTGAATCCTTCGAAGATTATCTTGTTCTCGGATCGTCAGCAAACCACCTAGGTCCTTCTTGTTTGCGGAAGGTTGCAATCAACGTCTCAGGGTCCTGGGAAGACGGCCGCGAAAAATGAAGAGGGACCGGGCTGGCGGGCGACGGGTAGACACGGATGACGGTTATGGCGCTGGGCAACACAGGACGTGACAGAACAGACGGTGATACAGGCGGTTGACGAATGGCTTGTATCAGTTTGGTGGTGGGATGCCAGGCAGGACCATGGTAAGAGAATTTGTCACGGCCCTCGCTGACTTGTCCCTTGTTCAGGCGATGGCAACAGAGATGGAATCTGCTACGGCATGGATTGACGAGTTGGAATCTTATCCGAACCAGGAAGGCGACAGTCAAGGGCCCTGGGTTGCGGCTGTTAGTCAACGTTGGGTAGGTATTGCAGCTGCGAGTGGAGTATATGGTCGGTGAATGCTTTTTTTCTTTCTGCAAGGATCAGCATTCCGTAGTCGCTCTGTCGATTCGACGATACTGGCGCAAAAAGGCCCTGGAAGACCGGTTGGTCCTGCTGTTACGTACTGATTGCCATATTCCGGTCCTTTCCGGGTAAAGGGCAGCGGCTCCGTGCTGAACACGAGCACCACGGGTGGTCGAACTAGTCCTGAAGAAGCACACCGCCTTCGTAATCTGGTATGCTACCACCTACCTTAGATAATGCATGTTCCGATGTCCGGCCCCTCTCCTACCCCTCTCCGACCCCTCCAGCCTCCACCCACCGATTGCAATCGTAAGGTAATGTGAACTTCGACAGTTGCTCACGGGCAACTTTTGCCAGCTTTTGCCGTATACTAGAATATCTTGATTGATAGCTGCGTAGCATGCCCCGGAAACCTCCCTGATGAACAAGTCAACCTACCTTCGCACTCTACAAAGTCAAAGCTAGAGGCTTTGCCCGAGGCTTTTATCAAGAGACAAGGGAACAAGCTTGAAGCAACCGCGATGACTTACAGTTTGGCACATTCATCAAGCATAGTATGAAGTGTGAAGTGAGCCATTCCGTAACAGAGACTAGTTGGGATCAATTCGGCTCTCTACACCATCTAGCAGCCCCGTGCCTTGATCGTAAGTAAGTGCACTCTCTGGGCTGCTTTGTGAGTCCGGGGGGAGCTGCAACCGTTTGCGTCGACGACCTTTCAGATGGATCAGGATATGTCGTTGGCAGCTTTCAGAAATACAGCTTCTCCGTCCCTCGGCCCCCTCTCCTGGCAATTACTCACTTTCCAGGATTTGTCTCGACGCCGCAACAACGACGGCCCAAGGCCCACCGCCAAGGCGTCGAACAAGATTTCGAAGGAGAGCACCTTGCATCCCGTCAGAGCTTGTCTGGATTATCCCATGACGGCCGCCTCATTCGCATTCAGGATTTCAAGCCCAGATGATCAACCTGCCGTATCAGTCGATTTCTCAAATTCGACATCAAAGTGTTTCCCAGTCTCGTCGGCGAGATCGACTCAGGTTACGAGTGGCCCAAAAATGATGCATCGAGAGAGAGGACCAGAAAGTGGCGGCCTACGACCATCATCCAGGGCAACGCAGACGGCGAAGTCGATGGTGCAGTCAGCAACCGCATGGTTGAGTGTTTGAGAGAGGATAAGGTAAAGCTGTTTCTTGCACAAGGCCAGCCGCATTGTTATAAAGCGACGAGGTTTCTCGAAGATGACAGCGACGGAATGGATGCTGCCAGGCCGGCTGTTTCCAATTTGGAGGCCGAGGCTGTCCTAGTCTGTAGCCACTGACATTGTGTTACCCGACTCTGGCGAACTCGAGTCGGATAATGCTGCACTTTGTAGGCCAGTAGGTACTGACTAGAGAGGGAGGACCGTCTACCGCACGTAACAGTCAGAGGGTACTCACCTATGACGTCTTATAGACTGATTTGGCACTAATATGTCAGGACTGAGCCAAAGTTCCTGTACAGCTCAGGATTGAGACGATGACACTCTCTGTGTTCTTCAAGAGCCCGGCATCTTACTCTAGGCTTGCTGAGAGAATACATAACCAGCTTCTGTCCAAGTCCTCACCCGAACCCCCCAATCAATCGCATATCCAATAAAAAAATAAAAATAAAAAAAGTTATTTCTCTGTTAGACGAGGAAGCTATAAATCTCACTTCTGCCCCTGAGATGTTCTCCAGGATGCATAAGACCCAGCAGCTAAATCACCTGGGCTCTCCGCAGCCTGCCAATCTAAAACACAGCAAACGCCGCCGACCCCGAATCTAGAAACACTACTACACCAGGTCCACAGATCCGACTTGTGATCACGCACACACCACAGCCCACCATTTATGATTAGTGGTGAAGAAAAGGGGGGGGAGTACCTCATGCCCACAGATTCCCGACCCCGAACCAACAAGCCCGCCAAGCGTCGTGATTGATTTCCGCCCCCCGGTGCCGCATTGATGTCAACCTCAGAGCTGGGCGCTTCCGATGCCAATCCCCCGCCCTTTCGAGGGAGGGTGTAAAAGGGGGGATGGTTCACAATCTCGTCACGTCACATCACAATCACATCCCAATCCATCACACAGAGTTTCCGAAATTCGGGTGCCCGAATGACGTTGCGAGATTTTGTCCTCGCCCACATCACAATGTGATCCCGCTATCCGTCAACAACAAGTCAGAAAAAGGAGCCGGGGCGTGCATACTTTTCGACGAATCACTTTGTTGGTCTCGAATCCGTGATTCTGCAGGAGTTGGCACACACTTGTCAGCTCGGGCGAAGGAGTACATGCGCGATGTTCCTCGCGGTAGTAACCTACCCAACGTACCATTACCCTCGTCAACCATGGTGACTATATAGCAAATGAATTCCCTACGTGATAAATCTCTGTGCCCTTGAATTGCGCATTCACAGACTACCTCCGGCAGTCTTAGCATTATACCCAAACTCCCAAGTTTGACTTGTCCACAAACCTCTCCATCTCATCAACCCGCTTCCAATCGTTGCATACATATAAAAGGACCGGGAAAGAATGACCACACACTCACTCACCAGGCTATTGAGCTGGACCATCACTCTCAGCCTCGCCGCAATCGCAGTCGGAACACCCGGAGAGATCCCCCGAACCATAACGCACAGGGACGGAACCACTTCGACAACACCCGCCGGTCGCAGGCCGAGATTCACCCGCGGCGGCTCTAGAGGCACGGCAAGGTCGGCCCGCCTCGCGGAAGGCTTCCCCTTTTCCGCCGGCAGGGACGAGTGGTGCGGCGAAGTGGCCGAGGACCCGGCGACCGACTTCTCGGCGTCGGCGCCGTCGGCCGCGGATTGCAGAGCCGTCGTCGACTCCCTAGACGACAGGGACGGCTTCTGGACTCTGCAGCCGGGCGACTTTGGAGACGACGGCTGGGCCCGCATCGCGAGTTCGGGGACTTGTAGCTTCGCGGCGAGGTATGCCGACGACGGGAGCGCCTCGAGTCCGATGAGGATCGGGACGAACGACGTCCGGTTCTACATGAGCCGCTACGCCGTGCTGGAGAAGGACGGGAAGTTGGGCTTGCAAGGGACTGTCCAGTGCAACAACGATGAGAGAATGCTTTTTGTGACGTGGGGTTTGATCCGTAACTAACGAAAAGGCCTGAGTGAACCATCTGGGCAAGAAATGCTATTAATGACAATTCAAAACCACTAGCCGAATGTGTTAGTCATACACTCATTTTCATTCTCCTCTTGCTTCTCGTACACTATCTGCCCGCGCATTACACCATCTCGTTGACAAACAAACCGGCCATACCCTGGCCTGTACCGATGCACATGCTAGTCAAAAGAATCTTCTTCTTCGTCCTGCGCAACTCGCTCAACCCAGTAACAATCTGCCTAGCACCCGTGGCACCGAGAGGATGACCCAGGGCGACGGCACCACCGCGCGGGTTCATCTTGGCCCAGTCGATACCAAGCTTGTCACGGCAGTAAACAGCCATGCTAGAGAAGGCCTCGTTAATCTCGACAACGTCGATATCGGCGAGGGATATATTGTGTTGAGCCAGCAACTTGGGAATAGCGACTGATGGGCCGATACCCATGATGCGGGGAGCCAGACCGGCGACGGTAGAACCGACGTACTTGGCCAGGATCGGCTGGCCCAGCTTGACGGCAGTAGAGCGCTTCATCAAAAGCACGGCCGCAGCTAGCATGCGTCAGTATTTGGGAAAATCGGCCGGGGCATCAGATTAACAGAACTCACCTCCGTCAGTGACCTGGCTTGCGTTACCTCCTGTGGTGGTAGGACCCCACTGCGGGAAAGCAACCCGGATCTTGCCCAGGCTCTCGGCGGTGGTACCCGGCCGGATACCCTCGTCTCTGGTAAGCGTAACCTCCTTAGTCTCGCCGTCGGGCCCGAAAATCTTGGTCTTGATGGGCACGATCTCGTCGTCAAACAGACCAGCCTTCTGCGCCCGCTCAGCCCTCTGGAAACTCTCAGCTGCATACTTGTCCATCTCCTCACGGCTAATGTTGAAGTCGCGAGAAACGTTCTCCGACGTCCAGCCCATGGGCTGCATGCAGTCGGCGGACTCCTGCGACTGGCTTACGACGGCTTCGTCGAACGGCTGGTCCAAGGCGTCGCCGCCAATACTCATGCTCTCGGCGCCGAGCGCGACACCAACCTCAATCGAACCGGCGGCGATGGCGTGTGCGATGTCGGCGGTGGCCTTGAGGCCGGAGGAGCAAAATCGATTCACGGAAGACGCGCCAGCGGTATTCGGGAAGCCAGCCGCGAGGGCGGCAGCGCGGAGCTTGTAGGCTGCCTTGGCATCGGAGACCTGAACGGCGGGAGAGTCAGCGGGAGTGCGGGCGAGCTACGGGCGGGAGGGTTTGGTGGCTATGTTGTTACGCACATTTCCCATGCAAATGTCCTCTACCAAGGCAGGGTCCATCTTGGACCTCTCGCGAACCTCCTTGAGGAGGGCGTAGATCATGTACTCGAGGCTCGTGTCCTTGAAGCCGCCCTTCTTGGCCTTGGCCAGCGGAGTGCGGATCGCTAACGTGATGACGATGTCATCGGGGTTCTTGGACTGGCTGTAAAAAGAATTGGCGTCAGCTCGCGGTCTGAGACGTTCGGTACAGAAGCCGAATGATGTCCGGCCTGTGTTTTCCGACGATCACATGTAGGCATCACATTACATTTGGTTGATGGCGCTACCTGGAGCCAGGTGCTTCACAATGGAGCCAATTCGTTCGAGAGCCATGGTTGCTGGTATCGTTCGGTTGATGCAAGACGAAGGCGACAGGCTGGGTCAGACGGCGGCTTTTCGAGAAGAGAGGAGAATATGCGGACGGTAAATAAGCTCGAGAGTTTCGCCGTCGGTCGTGAAAGGAGGGGGGAGCCGGTAATGTAGGTAGACATGGTTTGCGTCGGGGTTGGAGTCGCTGTGGGGGACGCAATTGGACCGAGGCATCTCGGCCAGCGAATCGGCCAGTAGCAATCCAGCGCAGGGCACCGACCAAGGTAATGGGGATGCCGTGGAGTCTGGGGTGCAGTAGCGCGACTGATAGCATGTGTTAGCGGTTTAGCTGAGAACTCCACATCGGCTGCTAACATCAACTATCCACCGTCCAGCCCCAAGGTCTCCGCTGCGTGCCGTCCGTCGGTTCATCTGCCGCAATAATTCCCGGTCTTGCCGAATGACAGGTCTGTCATCCGTGGACCGTAACCTTGGGCAACAGGGGTTCCCATCAGACTCCGCGGGTTCAAAGGAGCGTCACCAAGGGTTGGAGCGGCATCTACAACTAGAGCCCACCGACAAGTCAGGCTTTAGTGATAAGGCTCGCGATGGAACATGTTCAAATCAATGGTCACTATGACGGCATCTAAGCTTAAGCTGGTGGACTTCTCTATATCTCTACAGCACTTGCCTATAGAGAGCAGCAATTAGGTTTCCCTTCTTATTTTGAGTTCCCCGGTATGCTTAGCGGCGTCTCCCTTCAGCCACGCCGATAGCACAAACTCGTCAACGTGCTCGATATACTCATCGCCTGCCAGTCTCCATCCAAGGATGCCTTCGAACAAGGCAACTCTCTTGGCCCCCATCTCGCCCTTGTCGTCCCGCTAGTCGCCAAACCATGCAGCAGCATATTAAACCCGACCCCTGGATGTCACTGCCAAGCGCATCATCGCGGTAGTCTCACGCTGATGAAAAACGAAACGTTCTCTCATCGACCATTCTCAGCTGGTCCCATCGGCTGGATCGCTTACCACAGTACCAAACAAAAGTCTCAACACCGGCAGCTGTCGTGGTGTTGTGAATGGTGGGTAAGACGGGATACAAGCTCTCGATTGAGAGGTTGAGGGAACCCCGGAGGAAACCATCCTAGCTGTTCGTCAGATACCAGACTTTTCAAAATTGAACCCAGTGTCGTGCTGGTATACTCGACGAGTTGTGCACACGTACGGTATAGTCATCTCTCCTCGAGTCAACAACAAGATAGGCTTTTACGACCTGCTCGCCGTATTTGATCCACTGAAGCAGGTCTTCTCGTGAGATGAAAGGCGGTGTTTGGGTAGGGGGTTTGTTGGTCACGTATCGTCTCGCGGCTTGTTCTCCAAATTCGCATGAGCGGGTGACCTTGCAGTGTATGTCAACTTGATGACTCGGCTTTTGGATATTGGAAGACAGGTAGGCAGAAGCCTGCAACGGGGAACCTGGGTTGATTTATGTTAGCAAGCTCGCAATAGTCTCCCCCTTCCTTTTGTCATGAGCATCCAGTATCGAAGGCCGTCCACCAAGACAGGGCGCTGCATGACACTGTCTGCAAATGGCGGCTTTGTCTCTTCAGAGACGAGGCCGTGACATGCCGTCAAACACCTTTACCGCAGAACCCGAGTCCCGTGTGTTTTCGCTCAACAGAGTCTCTTTCAGTACGCGAATGGGGGACACCAAACACATCATAGTACTTGGAAAACCGCTGCTTTTATAATGCTGCAATGTGAGACGTCAGGGTGGTCGTTACCTTTGAAGATATCCCGCACTGGAACTGAGTCCAACAGAATTAGACCCCCTTGTTTCTTGCGAAAGCGAAATAGATTACGGGAAATATCTGTTATCAGCGTGTAAACTTTGAAGCACAACAACGCCACGAGCGGCGACCACAATGATGACGGCGACTACCAGGTCAAGGGCGATTACAACGACAATGTTGCAGATGATGTGGATCTCATGCCTGTATGGTCAAGGCTCTGTTCGAGTTCATGGAGACGCTACTTATCATGTAGGTTGAGGTACATGCTCACGGCTTCTATCCAATGAATACAAAGCTTGCGATCGACACCGATGACTTGGGCCATGTATCTATAGCGGTCTATGACTCCAGCCCAGGGATAAGACGTTACCAGTATGCAATGGTCTGAGGCTATGTTCCCATATATCCATCCGTCTATATCATACGTGATTATGTTCTCTGAGGTAGGGCTGGTTCCCATTTAACGTTTGCAAAAGTCCTTCGTCAGCTCATTGCTCTATGAGTCAAGTTCAAATAACGCCGCACACATGACACTTGCCGTTAGAAAGAAAAGACCACTACTGCAGAAACAACGGTCGCCACCAAGGCTGCAAATAGCGGCGTTCCTTGCCGCACTCCACTTCCAGATTGCGGGTTGACTCCAGTGGCGCTGAAGCCCAGGTACCAGGAGCCAATGTCGGTCAGCTTGCCGTCGTTATTCAGGAAGGTTGCGTTGGGCCCGACATTGCTGGTCTTTGAACGGAAAGCACCGAAGTAGGTGTATCGCTCGACGTAGTCGAGCCGGTCGAAGTACTCAGCACTCATGTTGTAGTACTCCTGGGTAGCGGCGAGGTCCTGGTGGGCGTAGGCGTATTCGGTGACCCAGATGCTGGTGTTGGGAAAACTAGAAGCTGTTAGAAACGCCAGCTGAGTGAGGTGGATGGTAAGGAACGTACTTGGCTCTGCGTTCGCCAATGTGACTAGCCAGACCGGCAAAGTTGTCATACCAATGCACGGGAAGGAAGTCGAAGGTGCAGTTTTTCTTGTCCCCTCCGGTACTGATCAGATCGGAACAGTTGGCCACGAATTGTTGCAGCCAGGGCAGGCCAGCCGGGGCACCGGTGCAGGCGGGCATACCAAGCTTGACACCCATCTCTCCCAGAGGTTGGAAGTTGGCAACCCAGGCCTTGGCGGCATTGGCGGGAGTGATGTCGCTACCGCCATACTGCGTGGGGCCGTCCGGCTCGTTGAAGCCCAGAACGTGTGTAATGTTGACACCCTTATCCTCGATCAAGCTCTTGACTGACTTCAGAAAGGTGGTGTCTTCGGGGTTGGATGAGATACCCCACATCATAGGAACGAACTCGAAGTCGGCCTGGGACTTGGAAGCAAAGGCGGGGCTCGGGATGTCCTGGTAGTTGTAGTACCATGTCAAATCGGAGCCGGCCTGGACCCAGACCTGGTTGTCCTGAGGCCAACTGGGGTTCGGTGTGAAGACGAGACCGCGTTTGGATGACCTTGTTTGGGCTGCCACGAGGGGCAAGAGGGTGAGGAGGAATGTGGAGAGCATCGTGAGCAGGAGAAGTGGGTGAGACCGGGTTCCCAAGGCCGGGGCAACGGTTTTCCGGGAGGGATGGGACGAGGTCGATCACGGCGGCTTACGGCGGTCGATGCACGGGGGGTTGCAGCAAGAATGCCCCGCGATACTGGACGACGAGACGAATAGTCTTGCAGGACGAACTCTTACTACGGATGCCCGGTTGAATGAGCGTCGGGGGGCAATTTGCTGATTTTCGTCGAGGCACAAAGGCAAGCCGAGAATAGCAATACAAAGGAACGAAAACAGGAAATGAATCCTGAAAATGACGAAAGGGAGGGTGAGGGTGAGGGTGAGAAACGCGCTCACAGGAAAGCAAGTGGTGAGTGAGATGAGAGCGGATGAGATTGGGAAGGGTGAGATTGGAGGAGAGGGGGAGAGAGGAAACAAAAGTGCTTCGTTTCCTTGTCCCTGTTCAATGTCTCTCTCTCGGCCGCCAGAGACAGGCGCACTTGGCCACCCGACCTCAGACCTGAGAAAAGGAAAGTCTCGAACGGAACTTAAGGGCCCATCCCGTTGGTTCTGGCTGGCGTTGGCGTCGGTGCCGCGGCGCTGATGGCTGGAGTCTGTGATGAAATCAGCCAGGTACCTACCTACCTAAGCGGAACCTCTTGATAAGGGAGGTGTGGCAGCCATCCTTCCCGTTTTGGGCGGCAGGTGCTCAGCTCGGTATGCTTGACTTGCTGCAGTAGGCAAAGTGCAGCCAATAATGGAACGAGATGGCAATAAAATGCCACCAGCTCGCCAAGCTGAGTTCCTTGAGAGCGATCGGATCCTGCCTCACCAACAAGGAGCGTTATCCATCCTCACGAGAGGGCCTTTGTCCATTCAACTTGGACTTGATCTTGGCAACGGGACCCGGATGCATTACCTAGGTAAGGTTGTTTGATCATTTGATGGCGTCCACCCAAGCCTGGGCATGCACCGATGGACTTGGCGAAGTCAGTCTGTGTCTGTCTGGTTGATCAACAACGCGGCAAGGGACGCTTGGAATCAAAGCCGTTGCTTCTCCCCCCTCCCTAAGATACGGTACCTACGGTACGAACACAGAGCACTTTACGGTGGTGGGTCTCTTTGTTTCGTGGTGTGGTAAATGCTATTGTCTATCAGCCGTCATCGGAAGAGAATCAACAAACGACATCAATTGAAGAATAGAAGAAAGGAAAAAGAAGAAGTAAGGTAGAAGAAGAAAAAAGACGGACGAAAACAAAATTGAGGTTGTTCCTCCCTCGTGGTGCTGGAATACGACATTGGAAATCTAATGTGCCTGGACCTAGCAGGTAAGGTACAGTGTACCTAGGTACAGATGGATACCTCAGGGCCCCTGTGCACGCCCAGCGCCACTCAATCAAAAGAATTTCCGGGTCCGGATCCACCAGACCCGCAGCTTAAGGTGAGGTAAGGTAAACTCGATCAAGCATGGTCTCCCCTTGCCCCTTCCCGGCCTTCCCTGCCATGCATCTCATCTCATTCACTTCCCTCGACGATTGAATTGTTCCTGAGGTGCTTTGTTTAGTCCCTTGACTACCTACCGAAGGTACCTTACTACTGCGTCATGGTACTGGCGCTATTGACCGTACGTAGTAAGGCACGCCAGGAACACGCACGCATTCGACACGACCCCAGGTCAGCTGGGCTGCAGCAGCATCATCCATGTTTCCGCTTGATCCACCGGTTCTTTCTCCAAGTCTCATCCTCCCTTCCGCCCCTGAGAGCCGCATAAATCAACACACAACGTTGGTCCCCTTGCTAACCCGACGCGTGCCAGTCTGACACCCAAGACACCACGACCACCATGTCCTAGGACAGCATCGGATGCAAGACCCAGCCACACCGGTTCATGCTTCGAAGAGGCAAGCAACGGAATTCAATTTACGACGAGGCTACTGCATCAAGGTTCTGGAGACTCACGCTTGAAGTCAAGATGCAGCTTCTGCACCAGAAGCCCAACCATCGTCAGCCTGTGCCTGGCCTTGGTTAGCAGTGAGCAATTCTTCGCTCATGATCCAAAGCCCAGCTTTCCCCTGCTTCATGTCTTCGATTCATCCTTCATTCATTCCTACACTAGCAACAATCATCATCATTGCTCGCGGACCAGATCAAGTCGATTGGAATAGCTACCATCCCCACAAGCCTTTGACTCTCGCAGTACTAATCATCCCCGTCCGTTCCAAATGTCTTCTTTATTCGAATCATCTCCCTCGGTGCATTGTCATGTCTGCCCTGAAAACTGCCTTTGAAGTTGGCGATAACCGCTTCACAAAGAGCCACTGTGACTATATATAAGTCGATGTTGCCACCTTTGTTTCCTAAGCTTTCTTTTCCCACTCTTTTGCGTCAAGCTTCACTCAGTATCGATGACCACTAGTGAAACGCCAATCTTCTCTCTCGCCGTCGTCCTGGGTGTTACTATAGGCCATATGATTCCCATTTTTATCCCCCGACTGATAGCATCATCTTTTCCCGCCCCGATCTGCCTACGATGCGCAGCGAATCACGGAATGGATTTCCTTTCGACAGTAATGAGTATGATGCTCCGGGACAGGCATGTCTGGAACCCGCATGGGTGGACCGGCTGTATACATCCATGCACTGGTTCCAGGACGAGCCATGGACGAGATCAAGCCAAGTCCAGGAGCGTCCCTACGAGCATTCGAAAAGCGAACTGCACTGGGAATACCTAGCGAGAGGAGACAAGGACCTGATTCCCGACTTCCATGGAGAGCCAGAAGCCGAAGAAAGAATCCACCAGTGGGCCAAAGAGGTCGAGAATGCGTGGAACGACGCCCAGCATCTCATGGAATCAGGCTTCAACGTAAACCTCATCACCACCTATCTTGGCTTCTTCACAGACACAGAACGTTGTGACATAGTGAACGCTTCATGGGCACGGGTATTCGAGGTTGCGCCCTCGAGGCCATCCGGTCCATCATCTCAGACCGGGCCTTACCGAGTTGACTACGACAGCGCATTTGACAAAACCAGTCGGCCCGCAAGCGTCCGTAACATCGACGTCCGCGAATACATTCGAGTCTTTCGCAACTCTTGCGTGGATTCCGTCCAAATTTACGAAAATTCGGCTCCATCCGACGCGGATCCCAAAATCAACCCCGGACCGCATCGCATTTACCAACTGGACATCGACCGCACCGTCTTCAAGTCACTGCCTGGTCGCAAGGAGTACCCAAGATTCTTCATGCTCCCCTTTCTCAACCTGAAGGATCTCGGCGACCTACAGCTCCTACGCTGCCTCATCCTCAACCGCATCATGAACCATCCTCAAGAATTCGCGCGAGCCGACTGGGAGGGCTGTCATCTGGGCTCTGCTACCAAGATCTGCCAAGGGCCGCATTGCGATAATTGGTTCATGGGGTTTCCCACCGAACGGGAAAGAAGATCCGCCGTGACCGGACCAAGCTGCCAAGTCTATAGCAACTACCCTGTCGTCTACAAGAATCCCACCAAGGCCGACGTAGACTCTTCCTTATTCAGGTCACTCCAACGGACCGGTCGCATCTACAGCTACGGTGAAGGCCTGACCGTGCTCGCCGTACAAGCCTTCACCCTACGCCTAGTCACATCGTTGGCCCAGGAGGTTTCTCGGCCAGTGGAAAAGATCCGCGCGGACGGCTTGGATCTCAATGGCCATGAACTATCGAGACGCCTTGGCATATGGAAGGCCCATACATGGCAGACAATTCCACCCGAAATGCTAGTTTTCGATATCGAAAGGACTGGATTGGTTGCACACCGCCAGTTTTTTCCGCCCTCTGCCTCCGCCTCCTCGTGGGACACAGAGTACGAAGCGGCATTTAGGGAGCGACTCAAATTTGCAAAGGAATATCTGCGCGTGTTATGGCATGATCCTTTGTTCTTCCAGCAAAACATCCGGGCCCAATTCCGGCAGCATTACGGTCATATCACCGAACCGTACTGGCTTGGTCCCGACGGGCGTTTACCGCACATCAGGAACACCGACATTGATGCGAAGAAGGCCCTCGTTAATGACCTGATCCGACGTGTTGTCAAGTGGACAGTATTCCAAGTCGAGATATGGCAGTGCCTCATCGACAAGCTCAACAACCTACGCGACACTGCCCGGGAACACGGCGTCAGCCTCGATGACCGACAAGGAAGCCTGCACCTCGAAGGCGACGTCAGGGAAGCGTGGGTGGACTTGGGCTACCACGCACGCTGGATTCTCGCATCTAAAATCGACGACGTAGTCTACCATGGCGACGTGCTCGCTTCCCATTCCATCAGAGACTACTTTCAACGTGAGACGACCTGGGCGGAGATGAAAGGCCAGAGTCCTGGTGACGAATGGACCCTGCCGAGGTGCTTTCACAACCAAATCAACATTTCCGAAAGCTGGCAGCTCGGCGAGGACGAAGCGATCAAACATGGGCCATTTCGTCTAGACGACCACGACCACACGGACAGCTTCGACGACACACTGGCCTCAACAGTCTCCATGCTGCTCATCGGTCTCAAAGACACGTACAGGATGGGATGCATCGGCGTCCCCAAATTGATCCAGGCCATGCACACCGATCAGGCCCAGAACCACCGAATCCTCGGGGTCCAGCCAATGGTCAGCGACGACTACAAGGTTATATTCTGGTGCGGTCTGCTAAGCCAACGAATGGAGGCCATCCAGCCTTTCTCGGAGGATCTCGCGAATCCAGTGAACAGGGAGCACCGACAAGCTTCGAGCCCGATCTGGCCATTCATGTCTCAGTACCACGATTTCCCCTTCGAGGTGCACGTCGACGAGAAGACGTTGAGAATGATCCATTGGTCCCTCGGGATCACTTACCACCCATACTCGACCATAGATCATCGCCAGCCTGCCGGACTCGTCCACCAATGGCTCACTGACTTTTGGAAAGATATTTCAAGGTGGTTATTAGTAGGCTTGCTAACTACCCACGGGTACCCATATAGGTAGTACCCAAAACTACCTATGGGTAGTTTGGGTAGGCCTAAACTACCTATAGGTAGTACCTACTTTAACTACCTATAGGTAGTTAAGCCTATAGGTAGTACTACCTATAGGTTAATACTATATAGTACTACTTATAGAAAAATATATATAATAAATAGGTTTTAGTAAATATAAAGATTTAGGCTTATAAGTAAAATTACTATAAATAATTACTATAACTATATTAGAATACTTATAGTATTATAAGGTATTAACTTAAGAAATTTAACTTTACTTAAAATAGAAGTAGAAGTAATAGATATTTATTTGCTATCAGATAAAGAGCTTATAACTACTAGTATAGTAGTTTTTTTCTACTTCTATTATATTAACTTAGAAGAGTAGCTTATAAATAAGTAAGATATTTATTAGAATATAGGAGGTATAAGTAAGTAGCTTAGTTAGAATAATTAGCTTAAAAATCTTAGCTGCTAAGTACTAGATAAAGGGAGTAATAGCTTATTTCTAGAGCTTTCTATAATATCCTTATCTTTAGAAATAGCTTAAATACTAGCTATATTATTACTATCTTCCTTAATAATAATAGAGAGGTTTAATATATTATTAAAGATTATAAAATACTTCTTAATATTATTCTTCTCTAAAAGAGAAGAGTAATTAAAAGCCTCTCTAATAATATACTACTACTCCTTAAAGGTATTAGTAATATTAATATTATTAGAGATCTCTTTAAGTATTATCTAAGAAAGCTAAGCCTTATTATATTAATTAATCTTAATAGTAAGAGTATTAAAGATAGTATTAGCTAAGAGGTTAAAGTAAGAGTAATAGCAGATATAGTAAGTAAGGCTAAATAAGTATTTAAAAGGGATAGATATTAGTTAAATAGATAAGAAGTTTTAAGCTATTTAATAAATACTATAAAATCTTAGATTACTATTTTCTAAGCAAATCTAAAATTACTATATAGTTTCTATAAGATATATAACTAGTTATATTAGCTATAAAACTAATATATTATTAATATTATATACTAGTATTAAAAAAGTTATTATAAATATTTTAAGCTTTTTAAGATATTAATAGCTTTCCCTATAACTAGTTAGTATAATTAATTACTATATTAGATTACTATAAATACCTTTTTCTTTAAACTATATAATAGTAAACTATATAGTATATACTATAATCTCTAAGTTATAACTTAGTTACTAGTACTATAGCACTCTATATCTTTATAGTATTACTTAGTATAAACCTTAATAAAGTCTTATTATACTTAAGTCTAAAGTATAGTAGAAGAGAGTAAATCCTTAAAAAAGTTTGCAAAGTAGAATTATATATTATATATACTTATAATTAAGGTTCCAGGTTTAGAGATAAGTAATATAGCAATACTATATATCTTAAAAAACTCCTTATTAATAAGCTTCTTAATATACTTATATAGCTTATCTTATCTGTTTTTAGTAGCTATCTAAAAAACTATTACCCAGATATAATCTTTATATAATACTTTTTCCTTTAATATAGTAATATAAAGATCTAAGTAGACTATTATAACTTATAATAAAGTAAAGGTATAGCTAGGAGTAAGATTATTTAACTAGCTAAGAAGGTTAGTAAAAAGCAAAAAGAGGCTAGTAATATTAAGTAGAATATTAAGAGCTTTCTAATTAGCCTTAATAAAAGTAAACTAAATATAAAAGGAGTGCTTTTTAATCTAAGCTAAAATTATTATCTTAAGCTCTCTTATATAAATATATATAAGTATAGTAGAGTTCTATCTTATCTTAATATTATAAAGTAGGTATAATAGTTACTGATTTTTCTAGATAGATTTCTAGAAGTTAAGAAACTCTTATATCTTTTTGCTAGATAGCTTTAGGGAAATAGCTAGAAACTAAATCTAGATAACTATTAGTATATAGATAATTTTTAAATATTTATACTTACTTTTTAAATAATATCTCTAAATAGACTAAGAGATATATTATCTTTAGTATCTAGATCTTAGCTATCTAAGCTAAATAGGTTATTATTCTTAAAGTTTTCCTTATCTTTTAAGTAAGTAGTTAATAGCTAAGACTCTATAAATATATCTACTATAGAGATCTAAAGAGCCTTAAAAATAGCTCTAATAATTAGATTAAAGATATAGGCTAAATAGTAAATATAATATATTAGCTAGACTAGAAATACTAAATCTTTTATAAGTTTCTAAGCTAAAACTTTAAGCTTAAAGGAACTTATATTATCTACTAAAATAGTTTAAAAGTTAATAGTTTTATATATCTTTTAGTATATCCCCTTAAAGAGATTTAATAAAGCTTTAGCTTACTTAATTACTATATATTTATTAGTTATATTAATAGCACTAAGAAGCACTTATTATAACTTCTATTACTAATTAATAAAATAATAAAAAATACTAAGCAGAAAGTATTTTAAGCTAGAAGTACTCTAGATATTAATTATAAGAGAGATATTAGTAGTAAGAGGAATTAACTAAAAAGTAGTTTATTAGATCTATAAAGCTTCTTTAACTACTTATTTTTAGAGGGTTTATTAAGATAGTAGGTAGTAAAGAGAATTAAGATATAAATAAAAGTTCTTAAAGGTAAGATTTATAATAGAATTAAGAGAAAGGTTAGTATTAATAATAAAGTAAATTAATACTTATTAGTTTAAAATAGGTATATTATAAGCCTCCTAAATTTAGATTACTATAAAAGATTATTATAAATATATTAACTAACTTATAGCTATTATACTACTACTATTATGCTAAGTATAAAAATATACTTTTAAGTTAAGATATTATTATATAGTATTTATACTAGAGTTCTTAATTATAGGATAAGTAAAAGATTATTAATAATATTTATAGAGTAATTTTAGCTCTTTTAAGATTAAATTATAGTCTTAGTAAAACTATACTTAATAAGGAGTTCTATAAGGGAGAGTCTAGAATAATTTTATAATTGCTTTTTACTTTAATTTAGGAGCTATTAACTATAGTATATATTCTCTAAGTTAAATCTATTTAAGATACTATAGTAGAGTTTTCTAGAAGGTGAGAAAAAGTTAAGTAGTTTTAAGAATAAAAATAATAATTTTTAATTATAGCTATAAGCTAGTAGGAGGGAAATAAGTTATTATATAAGTTATTATAGGTTAGATAGTATCTAGTAGTTTAGAAGCTTCTAATCTAAAAGGGTCTAGTTTATAAAAGTCTAACCTAGAAGAATTTACTATTATAAATAATAGAGTAATAAAGAATACTAAAGGAGAGAAAATTTATAGATTACTATAAGATAAATATAAATAAAAGATTAAGTATAATTATATAAGTAGCTATTTTAGGGTTTTTAACTAATTTATTTATTTTATAAATTTAGTTAGATTTAAACCCCTTATCTTTTTTTTTCCTTTTACTTATATTTATCTTTTAATATCTTATTTATTAACTAGCTTTATATCTAATAGAAGTTTTCTAGAAAGAATAGAGAGCTCTTTACTGCTAATTTAGAACCCCCTATTAAAGACAGGATATAATCTAAATAAGCCTTAAAAGCAGCTAGTTAAAGAGATTTTAGAAACTCTATAAAGGAGTATAAGTTATATAATAACTATTATCTAAGCTAGCCTAAATATTAATAGTTTTAAGATTAAATTACTATATCTCTTATTATAGAATCTTATAATAAAGTTTACTAAAAGAATAGATATTAGTTAACTATTATAAGTAGTCTAAAAATAGCTACTAAAAACAGCTTAGAAAAAGCTAGTTTAGATTATAAAATACTAGAAAGTTTATAGATAGAAACCTAGTAGTAAGTAATATAATTATTATCTTAAGCTTTTACTAAGAAGTATAGTAACTATACTTTATAAGATTTAAAAATACTAAAAGATAACTAATCTTTTAATTTCTTAAAGTATATTTACTAGATTAGTTTGAGAAATAACTTATAGTCTCTCTCTTAAAAACCACTATTAGATTTAATTCTAATTATAGACTATTAAAGCTCTCTATAAGATTAGCAAGTAATTTCTTATTAATATATTTAAAAATAAGAGATATCTTACCTTTTTACTATAAAATCATATTAATATTAATAGATATAAATCTCTATATAATTTATACTAAGTATATAACCTTATAAAAAAAGGATATAGACTTAGTAAAGGAATTAATAAAGAAAATAGTAGTATAAAGTATTAGATTAGTTTAGTTTACTTAGATTACTTTAAATAATTACTATAATAATTACTTACTTTTTATTTCTAATACTATTACTAAATCTAAATAGCTATACTATTATCACACATATAGGCGCAGGGCAAGTGGGAGGAAGTTATCTATTGCAGCAGAAAAGAGAGTGGCTATGGATAAGGGTCTATATATAGGGCCTTGCAGTGCTTAGAAGCGTGCAGAGCGCATAGAGGGTAGCGCTAGTAGTACTAAGAGCTCTAGAGGAGGTCTGAGCTATATAACATACCCCCCCAGAAATAGCAGAGTATAGCAGAGCAGAATATATAGAGCAGGCTATATAGAGTAGGCTATATAAAGGTAGTTTTAAATAGAAAAGAAGCTATCTATAATAGGGTGTGTATAATACTTATAGTATATAGCAAGATATTAGTAATATAAGGGGGCTGCTTCTAGTTATTACTAAAGGGGCTTATTAGATATATAAGCCTAGTAAATATATATTATACTATCTTATAGGTATAGTTTTTAAGAGTATAGTATACTTAGAATAATATAGTACTATTCTATAGGTATAGTCTTTAGTGCTATAATACTAGAATATAGGGTAATAAAGGAAAAATTAAGTATAATAGAGGGGGTTTAAAGTTACTCTTTAGCACTTAATATTTATAGGTAATTGCTGCTAATTATAATACTATCTAGCAGCCTAGATATTACTAGCAAGAATATACTACTTATCTATTTGCAAATGCTCTTTAATATCTCTAGTATTCTTAGAATTAATACAGATATCTCCCTTACTAGTAAGTGCTTTTTAGAGCTAGTAGCAGTTAAGTGGGGGCTAGTTATAGTAGAAGCTATAGGAGTACTTCTACTTTAAGCATCTAAGTAAGTGCAGAGAGGACTAGAAACCTCTATTAGTAGGGTTCTAGCCCTTAACAGAGCATATAGAAGAGGGTTTAGTGTTATTAGAGCAGCTTATAAGCAAAATATAAATATTATAATCTTTTAAGTGGTTACTAGTAGAGTAGTTATAGTTATAGAGGATAGCTATAAATACCCTTCTATACTTAGTAAGCAGCTAAATAGGCATTCTAGTCTGCTTAGTAGCTAGCAGTATAAGTTATATATAGTTTGCCTAGTCTAGGAGATAGTATATAGTAGTATTAAGAAATAGCTTAATACTAAGAGTGCTAATAACCTCTAGAGTGTTATATATCTTAGCAGTCTATAATATAGTATACTACTTATTATACTAGTATACAGGCTGTATAGTATATATATAGAGTATTTAAAGATACTCCTCCTATATAGTAGCCTCTATAAAACTAGTAGCAGAGCAGAGATAGTAGTAGAGGGTTCTTATAAGCTCCTAAACAGATATCTTAGTATCTTTATTATATATAATCTTAAACTATATAGTAATAAGTATATTAGAGTTAACTAAAGTAATAATAAAGTTATATATATAGTAGTAACTAGTACTAGCCTCCTCTTACTTAGTAGCAGTAAGTTCCTAGTTATAGCAGTATATAGTATACTCTTTCTAAATATCCTCTAGAAGCACTAGGAGTAGTAGAGCAGGTTCAGGTAACTTCTCAGTTAATATATATATATTATAGTAGGTAGTTTAATATATATACTATATCTAATACTTAGCCTCCTAATAGACTTATAAAGCAGCTTATTAATACTTTATAGTACTTTTAAGTATAGGAGGTTAGGTTTACTCTAGTAATAGCATATCAGATATATTAGGAGACAGGTTAATATACTTCCAGATATAGTGCTAAATAGCTTAGTAGTAAAGGGTAAGCTCCTAGTAAGACTAGTTATATAGGTAAGTAAGCTTCTAAGTAATAATAAAAGAGGTAGAGGTTATTATAAATATATAGGTCTTTAAAGTATAATATATATAGATATAAAAAGAGTATATGAGATTAACTCTCCTATACTTATAGGTAATAGTTAGGGGTAAACTAGGCAGTTAGCAGAGCTAGGCTTATAACTATTATATATATAGGTATAGGGTAAGTGGGAGGAAGTTATCTATTATAGCAGAAAAGAGAGTAGCTATAGATAAGGGTCTATATATAGGGCCTTATAGTGCTTAGAAGTGTGCAGAGCGCGCAGAGGGCAGTGCTAGTAGCACTGAGAGCTCCAGAGAAGGTCTGGGCTACACAACAACTATTTAGAGCAAAAAGTTAAGTTAATAAGTAAGCTTCTAAGTAATCTCACTAACCTATAGCTAGTTATAGGGAGTACTATTCCACCTAAGCTTAAGCTTAAGAAAGAAGGGGATTAGCTATAAAATAGCTAAGAATAAACTATCTATTATAGATAGAAAGTTAACTGCCTAAGTAAGAGTAGTAAAGTTATTCTAAAACTAGAATAGATCTATAAGCTTCTAAACACCTCTCTAAACTACTTAGCTAGTAATTTTAGTAAATATAGCTTTAACTAATAGCTTAAAGGAGAGATTATAGTAGCACTTAGCTATAGTATATAGTATACTATATATCTTAAAAGTAGAATAGTATACTAAAATAAAGTTTCTATTTAAATTAGTATAAATATAAAAGATCACTATAATAGTATATTACTTATATTTTAATCTTCTTAATAGAAGAGTTAAAAACTAGATATTTCTGCTTCTTTTAGGAGAAACGCTTTAGCTACTAGTATTTAGTAAGGGAAAACTAAAAAAGTATCTTCTCTTTAGTAAAAATATTACTAGCTACTAGATAGTTATAGCTTAGTTAAATCAGACTATACTTATATATAATAGCTATTATAAAAGCAGAGTTATTTATAAGGTACTTAACTTTAATATAAAGTCTTTCTAGTATAACTTCCTAGTTATTATAAAAGAAGTAGTACTCTTAGATATAGTTTTCCTATATTTATTAATAATTATAGCAATTAATTATAGTAATTTATATACCTTAATAAGCTTATTAATAATTATAGCAGATTACTTAGTAATATTAATAGTAAGTATTTTCTTATTAATACTTATATTAAAATTAAGCAAACCCTTAATATTATCTAGATTTATCTAGATATCCTTATTAATCTCCTCTATAGGGATATCTTTCTAAGCCTTATCTCTATCTTTAACTATAATATTATAGCAGCTAGAAGAGGCTAAGCTAGCTATTCTAGTAAGAAGCTAGTTTAAGTAAGTTCCCTTTAATATATTATAGAGATATTAGTATATACTTAATTAAGAGATAAAGATACTTACTATTAGGCTTTAATCTATTAGATCTTTTAAGCTTCTAGCTTAGTATATTTAGTTATAGAACTATTAGTCTACTTACTTAAAGCCTTAAAAGCTTTAAGCTTATAGGCTTTCTACTATCTAAGAGCTTTTTTAGTATAATTAACTTCCTTTTAGGCCTTATTTATATTATTAATTTACTAGTAAGACTTTTTAATATTTATATTCTTAGAATAATCTAACTCTGCTTTATACTTTGCTCTAGTACTAGATCTAAGTAGCTAGCCTATAATAGATTAGTATAAAGGATTACTATAAAAATAAGCAAAATATACTATAATTATATTCTAAGAATATTTTAATATAACTTACTAATTTATAAAAGTTAGCTACTTAAATTTATAAGTAAAATTATAATATTAGCTTACTTATAGTAGTTATAATTATACTTTTATTATAGTTATTATACTTAGTAGGTTATTATTTAGAGAGAAGTTTTTTTTAGCTTTAAAATATTAAAAAAGATTAAAATATATAATAGTTAGTCTATATACTAAAACAGGCTAAGAACTTTAAGACAAAAATAACAAAACCATATACTCCCACACACTTATATAGGAATATTATAATATTATAGCTTTATATCTAGAGGCCCTAGAATAAAGAAAAAGATCTCTCTAAGCATAATAACCTTATTATAAATATAATCTATTAAGTAAAAGTAATAAAAGCTTCTAGATAAAATAAGATAAAACTATATTAATACTAACTAATAATATTCCTCTATCCTCCTCTCTACCCTTAATAAGGTAAAAAGTCCTACTATACTATGCTAACTAATATACCTATCTAGGCACTCTCTAAACTAGGCTATTTATACTACTCTATCTTAATTATCCCCTATAGTTTTATCTTAATACCCTATAAGGAAGACTATATATTAAAGAAAAATTATATAAATAAAAGCTACTATTTATAAAGGAAAAAGCACTTCTTATACTACTTAATTACTCCTCCTAGATTATTATAGATCTGATTACTTCTTCCTATAGTTATACTATTCTAGTTTTCTTTATCTAGGCCTATCTTCTATAAGCTTATAAGCCTTATTCTAATCTAAATCTTACTTATATTATTTCTATCTATGCTAGCTAGGTAGCTATAAAAAGTAGTAACTATAGTTACTCTTAGAGATATTATCTTTAATCTATTACTAGCAGTTAACTTGCTCTATAATATAGTTCTTATAGCTATTATAGATAGGCTAAAGAATATTAGATAAAGCTAGATATAAGAGGTGTTTTCTAGTAATAATAGTTTAGTATAGTACTAGAGTAGGAGGGTATAAAGGGGTTATATCTTATCTAGTATTAGGCAGTCTAGCTAGCAAAATAAAAGGGTTAGATAGAGTTAAATCTAGGTCTATAAGGCTAGAGTTATTATTACTAGGAAATAGCAGAGTATTATAGGAACTAAAAGCTAGTAAGTCTAGGCCTATAATAGTATAGAAGCTAGCCCTACTAGAGTAATAAGAGGTAGGTTTCCTGCTATTAGACTTACTAATCTAGCTTTCTATATAGTATAAGGTAAAAGTTCTTATAGAAAGCCTTAGTATTTTAGAAAGTAGTAAGAAGAAAGGTATTCTAGATACTAGAAGCTATATCTTACTAGTATTACTATATAATTCTACTATAAGGAGGTTTATCTAGAATATCTATAAAGGTCTATTATTATAGAGTATAAAGCATTTTATAAACTTAGTAGTAATTTTTAAGATATACTAGGTAATAATTTAGAATTAATTTCTCTTTACTGCTCCTTTTATAACTACTACTAATACTATACTATTAATAATATCCTTATAAATATAGGCTCTAACCTAATCTACTACTCTAAGACTATATATCTATAAATTCTGCTATTAGAGCTAGGATATAACTATAGTATTCTTCTAAAAGAGGGTATAAATATTAATAGAAGCTCTAAAAAGCTTATAGTATTAAGAGAGGTTCTCTATAACCTCTATAAATAGTCTATTAGAATTTCTACTCTAAATTAGGTTAGTATAGTAAGCAGTTTCCCTTTTCTAGTTTACTACTATTATTATCTAGTAGTTACTACTATATTAAATATAAAAGATAGTAATATTTAACTAGGTAAGTAGGTTATAATAGGTATCTATAATTAATAATATTAAAACCTAGTACTTACTAAGAGAGGGCACTACTCTTATTTACTAGGTAACTTATCTTTCTAGAGTCTATATATATTTACCTAACCTATATATATTAAACTTAGTAAGATAATATATCTCTTTTACTTTAAAATAGGTCCCTATTACTAGTTTCCCTTAAATATTATAGAAATAAGTAAGATAGTATTAGATAACTAATAGAAGCTACTTAGTCTATTTTCTAGTTATATTAAACTTATAGTAAAATTAGATCTATAAAAATAGTATAATATCCTAACTTAACTTAATATACTAGTTAGGTGCCTCCTTTTTCTCTATCTTATTTTTTAGTAGTTCCAGATTACTAGCTAGACCTATAACTAGAAGTTTTAGAGTACTATAAGAGTTATTAATATAAATAGGTTATCTAGAGTTATTAGTATAGTAAGAGCTATAACCTAGATAAAGAGAAGGCTTATTATTATAAAGGTTAAAGGCCCTCTCTCCTATCTATCTGTTTTCTTAGTATATAGTAGTAATAATCCTATTCTAGTAAGTATAGTTCTATATAGTATTAACTATAGGGTAATTATTAATAATATCTCTTACTCTAGTATTATAGTTTTTAGGTAGACTTAGATTTAGGTCTATAAGTAGCTTAATAGGTATATTAATAGATATAAAAGCTTCTACTACTTAAATATTAAATATAGATATTTTAAGGTTAAGGTTAAGTATCTTAAAGTATTTAAGGTAGAGCTATACTAGAGTTAATCTCTCTATATATATAGAGTTAGAGACTATAAAGTTCTAAGTATAAATTATCTTCTAAATCTTCTTATTATATAGCAGAGAGATAATCTTTTTAATATACTTAGCTCTATTAGTAGTTCTTAATAAGGTTAGAAAGACTATACTATCTGCTTCTAGATCTCTGTTATAAAACTTAGAAGTAATTTAATTTATCTATATATTAAAGATCCTTTTAAAGAAAGAACTAGTCTAGTATTTAGCTAACTCTAGTTATATATAGTAGTAAAGCTACTTAAGGCAGAGCATATCTAATATTTATAGCTACTCTTCTTAGAGTTAGAGTATATAAATAACTTTAACTAAGTATTTAAGGATAAATATTATACTATTAAGAGGCTTATAGATAGCTATTATAAACCTAATTAGTATCTTAAAATATAATTCCACCTTTCTATTATACTAGAAGTTATTATAGAAGTAGGAAAAGCCTAAAAGTTAGTTAATAAGTAAGGTAGAGTAGAAGACTACTTCTTTGCTAGCACTCTTCTTAGCTAATAATTAGAAAATAAGTATAGTAAGCTAGCTTTTCTATATAGTAGCTCTACTATCTTTAATTCTAGTATTAGTAGAAGCATAGTATTATCTAATAAGGCTAATCCTATTAGAAAGGTTATAAGTAAGAAGTTAAAAACTAGTTTCTATATTAGAAGCTAAAAGGGAAGTCTTAGTCTAAATAGTCTCTTATAAATTAAATAAGTTAACTATAGTAGCTAGCTCTCTTTTATTTTCTTTAGCTTAGTCTAGTTATTAAAATCTAGCAGGTTAAGGCTATTAGAAATAAATATAAAGTTAAGCTATAGAAGTATTAGAGTAAAGCTACTAGAGCTCTTTATATTTAAGATCCTTATTTAGTTTAAGAGGGAATTAGGAGTAAAAAGAAAGTACCTACCTAGCTAAGTGCTACTTATTAATTCTTATAGCTAGAATATTTAAGGTTCTCTTAAAGAGAATAGAGTTAGCAGATATAACTGCAGTCTCTAAGAGCTTACTATTCTACTTATCTCTCTTCTAAGAAAACTTCTCTAAAATAGTAATAAAAAACACTTCCTTAACCTAGATATTAGTAATCTTAGCAGAAAAACTCTTAGATAAAGATATTATTAAGAATAGAATAAATAGAGGTAATTATAGACTTAATTAAGACTTCTAGTAAGGAGAAAAGGTTATATAAGTAGTATAAGAGAATAAAGGTTTATAATATTATAAAGAGAGGGTTATATATAGGTAAGTATAGGTTAGAGCAGGAATTTATACTTAAATATCTATAAAAAGAGCTTAGAATATAAATTAAGTTAAGCTATAATACTAAATTAATTATTAATAGGTTAAATCTATTTATATTAAGAGAGATAAAATAGTTATTTATATATAGGTTAAAAAGAGCAGGCTACTAGTTACTAATTATTAACTATCTAGAATAAAGAGATAGAATAAGAATAAGTAGTAGGAGAAAGCAGTTATAAGAGTTAACTTCTTTTCTTATCTAATTAATCTTAACTATAAGAAAGGCTTAACCCTTTAAGTAAATAATTTAATAGGAGGTAGAGTAACTAGGTTATATAACTAGACCTCCTCTAGCTCTCTCTAGCTTTTTCTTCTTCCTTTATAATATAATAGAAATAGTAACCCCTCTTTTATATCTATAAAGTATAACTTTAAGCCTTCTTTAATACTTATTAGTTATAGCTTCTATTAGAAACTCTAATAATCCTTATATACTAACTTAGCTAAGAAAGTATATCTTCTAGCTCCTTATAAATAAACTAGTCTCTAATAAGAGAAACTATAACTCCCCTCTATATATTAAGCTCTCTATTAACTCCTTTATAGTAAGTAAACTTACTCCTTTAGCTCCTACTTTATATATTTACTAACCTTCTTATATAGGTTATAGTATCTCTTATATAATACTTATTTAAGCTTCTAAAGCCTTTCTAGCTATACTAAAAAGTAGACTTCTATATAAAAGTTCTACTTTTAGATAACTATAAGATTATTATTTATTAGTTCTAGAAAGCTTATACTAGTTCTTACTACTAGAGTATAATAGAGAAGAAACTACTATTCTATAGATATATCTTTATCACTTTAGTAGTTATAGGTATCTTTAAACTTTAGCTAGTAAAGATAATTAATTCTAATAAACTTAAAGTTAGCTATAGCTTCTATATTTAAGCTAATAGAGATTATAACACAGTTTCTTATAGCAGTTATAAGCAGTATACTTACTCTCTCTATAATAAGGCTACTAGAGCTTAGATCTATAAGCTATACTTTAAGTATATAAGCATATTTAATAATACTTATACTAACTATCTTTACTATAAATAAAATTCTAAGTATTTCTTTAACTCTAAGAGAAACTATAAAGCTTTTAGCTATAGTATAGATAATCTAGAATAATAGAGTAGTAAATTTAAGGGAGTAGTTATCTAGTTCCAGATTAACTAGCAGACTATAAAGAGATTTAGAGTAACTTATCTAGGATTTAGAACTATAGTAAAATATTATAAGACTTAGTTAAAGGAGTATAAGTCTAGGTTACTATTTACTCTTACTAGTTACCTTCTAGCTAATTTAGATATCTCTATTTCTAATAAGAGAGAGCAGGTTAAAATCCTAACTAGGATTTAAAGGAGAAGAGTGGGAAAAAGAAAGAACTAATATAATATTCTATATATATAGCAGTCTTTATAGACCTAAAAATATAAATTAATAAATAAAATCCTCTTTATTTAACTTTAAAATACTTTAATATATATACTCTATATAAAGTAATATAGGGGAAATTAGAAAAACCCAGAAAAAATCATATAAAGTCTCTATAAATTAGGTAAAATTAACTAGCTATAATAATACTTTTCTAATATAGTAGAGCACTTTAAAATATAGATAGGAGGGTTTCTTTATCCCTAGTTTCTTTAGTAATATAACTACCCATAGCTAGAAAAACTTACTAACCTAACTACCTATATAAGGCTATAGTTATATAAGAAAATAAGTAAAGAGTTAATTTAAAAGCAAAAATATTATTATAAATATAAAATAGATAAATAATTACTATAGGAGTAGAAACTAAAGAAGAGCAGATAGATAATATAAAATAATATAATATTATATAGAGATATATCTCTCTTAGAATATAAAGTATAGAAGTCTAATCTAGAGTAGTAGTATAAAAAATAACTAGCTAGGTGCTATAAATATAGCTAAACTATTAAAGTTAAACTATAACTTAAAGACTTTCTAAGTAATAATAAGCTAGAACCTAGTACTTAAAGCAGAAGGCTGTTTAGTTAAAGTAGGAGGCTGCAAAGAGAGATCTTCTAGGATAAGGTATAGAATATCTAAGCAGTAATAGAGAGAAACAGAGCATACTAATTACTAGAAAGGTTATAATATGCTTCTAATAGGTTCTATATAGCAGAACTTACTATAAGCATAGTAGTAACCTTAGCAGTATAATCCCTAATATAACTATAGTGCTTAGACTTAATACTACTATTACTAGTAAGATTAGAACTATAAGGGTGTGAGGGCAGACTTATATAGTAAGCAAAATAATATAGATATAAGTAGGCTAGTCTTAATATTATTCCTAAAGTCTGTTCTAATATACTAAGCTAGGAAATTATAGTTAAGTAATTAAAGTGGAAAGTATAGTAAATCCCTCTAAAAGTATAAGCCTTATCTATTATAGATATAAAAGGGTCTAATCTTCTATAGCAGGGCTAATTCTAGCAGGTTATATAGTATTATTCCCTATTCTAGTATACTAACTATCCCTAACTAAGTTAAATAGCTAAAGCTCTATATAAAGTTCCTATATTGCTCTTATCTAGTTAAGGGCCTCTTTTAGGGCCTATAAATATACCACTAAGTATATAATCTGTTATAGGATATTACTATCTAGATTACTTATTAATAGAGAGTTAGTATTATTAGAGTTAGCAAAAAGTTCCTCTACTTCCTCTTTATTACCTTTATTAGAGTGGGAGTAACTATAAGTGGAGTAAATCTTATTAAGTTAGTCTATAAGGTTAAGTCTATACTAGTTAATATCTTCTAGTTTCTAAAAACCTTCTAGGATCTTAATAAACTTCTTTAAGCAGTTTCTAGTATAAGTTAACCTATAAAGGGGTTTCCCTATAAGAGTTTTAAGCTAATATAAAGTATTATTAGAAGCCTTTAAATAGATCTTAAAGGGGCCTTTCTAATAGTAGTTAAGCTTAGTATCTAAAAACTTATCTATATACTATTTAATATTAAATACTAGAATAAGATTACCTACTTCTAATTTCTAACTATATAAGATATAGTATTTCTAGTAATTAAACCTATTTATAATATACTTATACTAGACTGTGATTATCTTCTATATAGTAGCATAGTTCTTATTAAGCTATTTAAAAGCTCTTATCTATATAAGAAGCTCCTTCTCAGGTATTATTACCTAGTTTCACACTAGCACTTTCTAGGTTAGTATAAATATCTTAATTAGGGTTATAGCTTTATACTTATAGAGCAGGTAGAAGGGGCTATAGCTAGTTAAGGCTCTAATAGAAGTTCTATTAGCAAATAGTGAGACAGGGCAGTGCAGATAGCCTAGTTTAGAGGGTGCCCAGATAGGTGTATTAGTTAGCACAGTATAGCAGGACTTTTACCTTATTAAGGGCAGAGAGGAGGATAGAGAAGTATTATTAGTTAGTATTATTATAGTTTTTATCTTATTATTTAGAAGCTTTTATCACTTTTACTTAACAGATTGCGTCTATAATAAGGTTATTATGCTTAGAGAGATCCTTTTCTTTATTCTAGGGCCTCTAGATATAAAGCTGTAATATTATAATATTCCTATATAAGTGTGTGGGAGTGTGTGGTTTTATTATTTTTATTTTAAGGTTCTTAGCCTGTTTTAATAGTATCTAGAAGTAGATTCTTTTCTCTTAAAACTTCCTCTATAGTGCTTAAAAGGGGTATACTTCTATACTATATAAATAGGCTTATATTTAATATAGAACTATAATATATTATTCTAACTACTTAATAGAATATTAACTTTATAAACTTAGCAGTAATAATAACAGACTTTATAAAATAATATTTAGAAGTCTCTTTATAGACCTAATCTAAGAAAATACTAGGTATAATAGCTATATAGTTAGAGTTTTTAACGGAAATACTTAAGACCCTAAAAATCTAGCTATAATAGCTTTAAACTTTACTAGATTAAAAAGTTTTCTCTCTTCTCCTTAGTTCTTATAAAAGTAGAGCTAGTATCTACTTTCTATAACCTAAAACCTAATAATTAGTAATAAAGCAATAAATTAATAATACTAGTTAGGCTAATAAGCTTAACTAAGAGGATTTAGGCTCTATCTTAGTTACTATATAGTTAATATCTATAGAATTAAGGAAATTATAGTATTATATTACTTATAAGAAAGAATAGAAAAGAGTCTATAAACTTATAGATAGAATAGAAGCTATAACTACTCCTAGCTATATTAAGAAAGAGAGCCTATATACTTATAGGAGGGATAGAGGCTATAACTACTTCTAGCCTATAATTTATAACTACTATCTAGAAAGAGAAGGAGGTTAAAGCTCTCTTTCTCTCTATCTACTTAATTATTATAGATTAAATTGCTATATAACCTTTCTCTTTTATTATTAGATAATTTAAATATTAATAAACTTTAATATTAATACTAATATTAAATTATAATAAATTATATTAACTACTTACTATATTATATCTGAGTAATACTCTAAGAAATCTAGAGGGGCTTTTAAAGTTAGTATATCTGCTTTAAACTCTTTTAGCTCTAAGAACCACACTCTAGGTATAAAGCCCTTTAAAGAAGCTATATTTAAAAGCATTTAGGAATAAGCCCTTTACTCTACTACTATAGATAATAATAGATCTAAGAAGTTTTTACCTTTATAGTTTTAAAGTGCTAAGATTAGTTACTAAGCCTATATTAGTGAGAATATCTATAATAAGTATAAGAACTATAGAAGTATAGCTTCTCTTAGACTATAGAGAGTAAGCCTAGACTAGTAGCTAGATAAGGTTATATCTATAAAGGCTACTACTATACCTTTTATAAGAGACTTAGCCTCTCTGCTTACTATTAGTACTATAAAAGTAATTAAGGAATTAGCTAAAGCTATATAGAAGTAGTATACTACTATTCTAATTATCTCTTATAGTCTAGAAGCCTTTAAGTTTACTAGTAATAATATTTCTAACTTTTTTAAGAATTATCTATTTTATACTAAGCTTTATAGCTAGAATAAAGAGAAAATAATTACTCTAGTTAGCTAGCACTATATTAAGGCCTATTAGCAAACCTTTAAGAGTATTTCTACTTAATATAATAATTAGCTCTCTTTTAAGGATAACCTCTATAAGATATATAGTATTATAGACCTAAATACTTATCTAAACTCTAATAAGAAGCTTTAAAGCCTTATTTCTAGCCTAGAGATTAGTAATTCTAGGTATATCTCTAAGTTTCTTACTAAAATTAGTAACCTTTAAAATAGAGTAGCTAAAAGGAGACTTTCTATACTACCTAATATAGAGATTAACTATATTATTTTTTACTACTTCTCTAAGTAAACTATAAGATATATTTTAAAGATCCTCTATAAGAACTACTAGAGTTTCCTTTTAGTCTCTTAGATCTAGATAGAGATTATAATTATTAGATAGGTTTAGTCTTAATAGGTATATATATAACTATAAGGTATTAGAGAGAATATCCTAGCTAGTATACTAGTTACTATGCTTAAGTGTGAGTAATCTAGAGTATTATCTATAAAGGCTAAGCTAAAGAATAAGATAACTAGTACCTCTAACTAGAAGGCCTAAGTGGATAACCTTATTGCCCACCTTAAAGATATAGAGATTAAGCAGATTAGAACTAGGTATTATACTAATACCCTTTAATATAATCACACTATTAATAAAGTTAGTATATATGCTACTAATATATTAGATATTTAGCCTATATAGAAGCTCTTATAGTATAACTATTATAATAGTAACTCTTATAACTATAGCTCTATATATAGAGGATATAGCTATATGCTCTTTAATCTAAGAGGAGGCAGTTACTTAGGCTCTATAAGCTTTAAATCTTACTACTAGCTAAGACCTCTAAGATTTATAGAGACTATTAACCCTAATACCTGCTATACCTATAGTGAGAAAGGATATCTTACTAGAAATTATAAAACTACTAGAACCTTCTCTAATATAAAGTTATACTTATTTTATAGAGGCTGCTAGTAGATTAGTACTCTATAGGGTTCCCTTTATATCTAGGTTTCTAATAAAGAGATTAATAAAGGCTACTAATAAGGCTAATATAACCTAATAATTATTTCTTTTCTGATTCTTATAGCTAATATAAATAAGACTAAGTAGCTAGAAGCTAGTATTCTTACTCTTTATAGATACTTTTTAAGCCTTTAAAGTGTTAAGTTCTAGCTTAAGAGCTGTAAATAGTCTAATAAGTATATCTAGTATACTATACAGGAAACCCTGAGGCCTCTAATTTCTGCTTTAGCTATAAAGGCTTCTCCTACTAGTATAGTAACCTTAAATACTGCCTGTAATATCCTTAATATCTATATGCTAGCCTCTAATATTCTAGCTATTATCCTCTTTATAGATACTAGTATTAATGCTATAACCAGATTACAAACTTAGAATTACTATATAATACCTTACTCTACTACTAGACCTAAAAAGAGGGTCTATATTATAAACCTAAATATAACTTATTTTCCTACTCTATTTCTAGAGTCTTATATTAAGAAAGTTATAGATAAGAATAAGGATATCCTAGTTAATAATAGCCTCTTAGAAGCTACTAAGACCCCTTAACCTAAATCTTTTATTATAATATTAGAGGGCTAAATCCTTACTAAAGACCTATAAGCTAAGTAGGTAGATAGAAAGGTTACTATCTCTAAATTCTTCCTTTACTAAATCTAGTATAACTATAATAATATAGTTTATAAGTATATAAAGCTAGTTATTTAAAACTACTTCTAGTAGAATAGTAATTAATAGCTAGATATATTTATACTTATAGAGAGAGACCTACTTAGCTATATTATAAAAGCTTCTAGATTAAGTAGCTAGCTTATATAAGAAATTAGATATTAAAATAATATATAAGCAGACCTAACCCTTATATTCTAGTATAAAGCACTCTTATAGATAGAGATTAGTGCTATTAAGGCCTATATTTAAGCCTAGATTTATAAAGAGGAGGCTATAGCAGTTTAGATACTTTATAAAGCTACTATAATAGACTAAGAGCAAGGTTTAGATATAATTCTCTTTTATCTAGTATTTTATCTAACTCCTTTTTCTTTAACTAGTATCTTTTCTCTCTTTATAGATATAATCTATAGTTTCTAAGCCTTTATAAGTAGCCTAGCACTTTCTATTTTTAGTTAACTACCTCTTTATAGTATAATAGGTATTAATATAATAGATATTATTCTATCTAGTACTTAACTTAAAGAGAACCTTAATATATTAGTTACTTCCCTTAATAATTTAGCAGAGTGCCTATACTATATTATAGTTACCTACTAATATAGAGTTCTTACTATATAAGACTTTATTATACTATACTTCTAGATTACTATAAGAATTAGCTAGTCTATATACTTAGAGTAGTATAGGATTATTAATACTAGTACTACTATTAATATTATCTCTAAGAAATATATTAGCTATAATAGTATATAAAAGAGTATTATTTCTATATATCTTAGAGTTTAAGGCTTTATAGATACTTAAGCTATAATAACTTTTAAAGGTATTATAGTTAAAGATATCTATATTAGTAGCTATTATATATCTAATATACTCTTTTTTATTAGCCTATATAGTGAGATATCTAAGAATATAATTCTTAGAGTGCTATTTATTATATATATTAGAATAATACTAGAATACTTACTAACTTAGATAATTAGCATCTTTTAGGCTAGTAATTAGAAAATCTATGCTTCTTTAATATTCTATATTTTAGATTTTACTAGTTATTTTACTACTATACTTTCTAACCTTACTAGCTTCTCTTATACTTAGCAGGCCTATTTAATTCCTATAGAGGAGGGAAAATAGAGGCTGCTACTACTAATCCTAATATAGTAGCTAGCTTAGTAATTATAGAAATTAATAGATAACTAAGTAAGAGTTTATAACTATAGTCTTATAACTAGAAAGGCTAGCCTAGCTTATATATATTAGAGGAGGTAATACTAGTAGTAGAAGCTAATTTGCTAGAAGGCTTTAACTTTCTAGTCTAAGAGGAATTAGAAGAGAATAAGGAGGTTCTAGTAATATTTAATAAAGATAGTAATATCTTCTATATAGTACTTAAAGTCTTCCTTAAATAGGCTATTATACTAAGAATAGAAGTAATTATCTAGGCTATTTTAGAATTATAAAGATATACTTTTAGATACTAATCCTATAAAGATAAGTAGCACTCTAACTATTATAAACTCTTTTTAAAGGAGTTTTATAGATATTACTACTAGAAGAAGAAAAAGGAAGCTAACTATATAAACTCTAACTATATACCTAGCTATAAGATAGAAGAGGTTCTAGCACTTCTAACTAATATTCTAAGCAAACCTCTCTTTTTCTAGAAATAAGGCAGAAATAGAGACTAGCTAACCTATTAGTAAAAGAAAGAGCTAATCCCTACTAAGTTATATAATAGCACTAAGCTTATATTATTTAAAATAGCTAAGTACCTCCTTATATATAATAAGGCTACTCTTTTTAGAGACTAGAAGACTGCTATTAGTATCCTTAATATAAGAGGATCTAAGTATACTAGAGCTCTTAGCTATATAGTTAAGAGATTTAACCCTATTATCTAGAAGTATTATAAAGAGTAAGTAGTATATAAAACTAACCTACTAAAATTTATAACTAATAAAAAGCTTTAGTAACTTCTCCTTTCTACTAGAATATACTTCTTACTCTTTATAAATCTATTTAACTTAGAATAGGGAATTAGATTTAATATAGCTAATATCTAAATATATTATTAGTTCTACTAGAGAGAAAACCTCTTAGAAAAGATTCTAATAAGAATCTAGAATAAACTGAGAACTAATTATATCTATAATAATACTCTATCCTTTATATATAAAGAGATTAATATAATATATAAAATAAAAGATAAGAAAGTCTAGCTAGTTAATAACTTACCTTCTAATAGCTTAGTACTTAAAGAAAACCTAGAGTAGAAGTTAAAGATCTAGGTAAAAGTAAAAGAAAACCTCAAACTAGTATTAGAAAGTGCCTTTATAGATCTTATCTAACTAAAGTTTTTAACTATTTCTAAGAGGGAGTAACTTATAGTAAAATAACTTAATAAGATCTTAGTAATAGTAGATTACCTTAACCTAAAAGAAAAGGAGCTCCTCTTTAAAGTTCTAAGTAATAGAGAGAAGGCTCTTATATAAAGTTTTAAGTATTATAGATCTATTTATCTATTTATAGCTCTTTTATAAGTAATCTAAGTTATTTCTTATAAAGTTTAGTAAGTAAGAAGTATACTAATCCTAAAAGCCTTAGAGGGTAATATAATAATAATTCTAAAGGATAGGCTAAAAAAAAGTATTCTTAAATAAAGTTATATAGTCTACTAGAACTCCTTTTTTCTAGTTAGAAAGAAGAATAGGAAGATATATCTTATTAACTCTATAATAAAGGTTAATGCTATTATTCTATATAATATAGCTCTGCTCCCTTTTAGTAATAAGTTCTTAGAAGATTTTATAATATACTAGCTTCTCTTACTATTAGATTTCTTTTCTAGGTATAACTAAGTTCTACTAGATCTATGCAGCTATAATATTATAACCTTTATAATACTAATTAGCCTCTTTTAGATATATACTTTGCTTTAAGGAGCTACTAACTTTATAGCCTAGTTTATAAGGGTTATAATATAAATCCTATATAACCTAATTCTAACCTGCTATAAAGCTTTTCTTAATAATATAGCTATTAAGAACCCTACTTTAAAGTATAATAATAAAGAAGTTTCTAGTTACTTTAAACTATATAGATATATCCTGGAGTATATCTAGAATATTAATAAAGTTCTTATTAATATTAAGTTAGCTAGCTGTACTATTACTATTAAGAAATTATAGTAGGCCTAGTAATCTATTACTATTATAGGATATATTTATAACACTAATAGCTAAAGGCTAGAAGAATTAAAGATTATTAAAATTAGAGAATAGGGGGTCTATAATAACCTTACTAACTTTAGATCCTTTCTTAGTATTATAATATTCTATTAGGTTTAGGTTTAGAGGTTTTTAGCTATAGCTAGGCTGCTTATAGTACTCTTAAAGAAGGATACTCTATTTAAATAGAACTAGCCTTAATAGTTAGCTATAAATACTTTTAAAAACTAACTTATCTCTGCTCCTATCCTTATTAGGCTTAACTATAGTGCTAATATAGGTAAAATCTACCTTATAGTTAATACTAGTAGCTTTAGTTAGGGTGTTATTCTTAGTTAATATATTAATAGTAAGTATATAGTTTCTAGATATAAAAGTAGCTTATAGGCTAGTATAAAGCTAAACTATAATACTAGGAAGAAGGAGTTAAGAGGTATACTTAAAGCTCTTTAATAAGTTTGCTTTTATCTCTATAGTTACCACTTTATACTAAAAACAGATACTAAGACCCTTATTACTTAGCTTAATAGTACTACCTCTAATTTACTTAAAGCTCTTATTATCTAATAGATCTTATAGATTTATATATTTGATTTTAAAGTTAAGTATCTATCTAGAAGCTAGAATATTATAGCTAATAGATTATCTTATAAACCTAGCAGACTATTAGATAAGTTTAACTAAGATATTAAAGGAGAAATTAATAATTAGATTAATAAGTAAATCTTCTTTATAAACCTAATTGCTATCTCTTTCTTTAATAAAGTGCAGGCAGATAGAGATAGAGTCTGCTCTGCTAAAATCCTCACTACTAAAGTTAATAATATTCTATAAGAGTCTCTAAGGCTTATAGATATCCCTGATACTATACTAGATAGCTCTTTATACTAAAATCGCTATTTACACTAAATTACCTACTATCTTAGTACTTTAAAATAGCTAGATAGAATTAAGCCTAGTTTATACTATAAGTTTAAAGAGGAGGCTGGGAAATTCTTTCTAAGAGATAAGTTATTATTTATATATCCTAGTATATATAAGCCTACCCTATAATAAGTTATAGATAATTTATAAACCTAAACTAAGCTTATTATAAAAGCATACTAAGAGAGTAGGTATAGAGGATATAATATAGTTATTAAATAGTTAGCAGAGTGGTATTACTAGTATAGCCTCTACTAATAAGTTAGTAAACTAGTCTAAACTTATAAAGATTATTAGAAGTATAGGCCTAGGCGTATAAATAACTCTTACTATTTCTTAACACTCTTAGAGCTATTATTTACTTATATAGTATTAGATATATAGAAGGTTAGTAAATAGGATATAGTTAAAGCCTAGTACCTCCTAACTAGATAGGTAGAGGCTTAGTAAATATAGTAAGCTAACTCTTACCTTATTACTAAATTTATATAGGAGGATATTATTTATTGCTATAGACTTTATAGTATGCTTATTATTAATAGAAGCTCTAAGAATAAGAGCGTAGTTATTAAATTTAACTGCAAATATAGGCTTAAGCAAAAAGTCACTACTACCTATAACCTGTATGCTAATAGCACTGTTAAAGTTAGCTACTAGACTATTATATATACCCTCACTACTTAGATAAAGAATATAGATAAGGACTTCTAGCTATTAAGACAGGGCAGTGCAGACAGCCCAGTTTAGAGGGTGCCCAGACAGGTATATTAGTCAGCACAGTATAGCAGGACTTTTACCTTATTAAGAGCAGAGAGGAGGATAGAGGAGCATTATTAATTAGTATTATTATAGTTTTATCTTATTATTTAGAAGCTTTTATCACTTTTACTTAATAGATTATATCTGCAATAAGGTTATTATGCTTAGAGAGATCTTTTCCTTTGTTCTAGGGCTTCTAGATATAAAGCTATAATATTATAATATTCCTATATAAGTGTGTGGGAGTGTGTGGTTTTATTGTTTTTATCTTAAGGTTCTTAGCCTGTTTTAATAATACCTAGAAGCAGATTCTTCTCTCTTAAAACTTCCTTTATAGTGCTTAAAAGGGGTATACTTCTATGCTATATAAACAGGCTTATATTTAATATAAAACTATAATATATTATCCTAACTACTTAATAGAATATTAACTTTGTAAACTTAGTAGTAATAATAATAGACTTTATAAAATAATATTTAGAAGTCTCTTTATAGACCTAATCTAAGAAAATACTAGGTATAATAGCTATATAGTTAGAGTTTTTAATAGGAATACTTAAAACCCTAAAAATCTAGCTATAATAGCTTTAGACTTTGCTAGATTAAAAAGTTTTCTCTCTTCTTCTTAGTCCTTATAAAAGTGGAGCTAGTATCTGCTTTCTATAACCTAGAACCTAATAATTAGTAATAAAGTAATAAATTAATAATACTAGTTAGGCTAATAAGCTTAACTAAGGGGATTTAAGCCTTATCTTAGTTACTATATAGTTAATATTTATAGGATTAAGGAAATTATAGTGTTATATTACTTATAAGAAAAAATAGAAAAAAGTCTATAAACTTATAGATAGGATAGAGGCTATAACTACTTCTAGCTATATTAAAAAGGAGAGCCTATATACTTATAGGAGGAATAGAAGCTATAACTACCTCTAGCCTATAATTTATAACTACTATCTAGAAAGAGAAGAAGGTTAAAGCTCTCTTTTTTTCTATTTACTTAATTATTATAGATTAAATTGCTATATAACCCTTCTCTTTTATTATTAGATAATTTAAATATTAATAAACTTTAATACTAATACTAATATTAAATTGCAATAAATTATATTAACTACTTACTATACTATATTTAAGTAATACTCTAAGAAATCTAGGAGAGCTTTTAAAGTTAGTATATCTGCTTTAAACTCTTCTAGCTCTAAGAACTATATTCTAGGTATAGAACCCTTTAAAGGAGCTATATTTAAAAGTATTTAGAAATAAGCCCTTTACTCTACCTCTATAGATAATAATAGATCTAAGAAGTCTTTACCTTTGCAGTTTTAAAGTACTAAGATTAGTTACTAGGTCTATACTAGTGAGGATATCTATAATAAGTATAAGGACTATAGAAGTATAGCTCCCCTTAAGCTATAGGGAGTAGCTCTAGGCTAGTAGCTAGATAAGGTTATATTTATAAAGGCTACTACTATGCCTTTTATAGAAGACTTAGCCTCTTTACTTACTATTAGCACTATAGAAGTAATTAAGAAATTAGCTAAAGCTATATAAAAGTAGTATACTACTATTCTAATTATTTCTTATAGTCTAGAAGCCTCTAAGTTTACTAGTAATAATATTTCTAACTTTTTTAAGGATTATCTATTCTATACTAAGCTTTATAGCTAGAATAAGGAGAAGATAATTACCCTAGTTAGCTAGTACTATATTAAGGCCTATTAGCAAATCTTTAAAAGTATTTCTGCTTAATATAATAATTAGCTCTCTCTTAAAGATAACCTCTATAAGATATATAGTATTATAGATCTAAATACTTATCTAGACCCTAATAAGGAGCTTTAAAGCCTTATTTCTAGCCTAGAGATTAGTAATCCTAGATATATCTCTAAGTTTCTTACTAAGGTTAGTAACTTTTAGGATAGAGCAGCTAAAAGGAGACTTTTTATACTATCTAATATAGAGATTAACTATATTATTTTCTGCTACTTCTCTAAGTAGACTATAAGGTATATTTTAAAGATCCTCTATAAGAACTACTAGAGTCTTCTTCTAGTTTCTTAGATCTAGATAGAGGTTATAATTACTAGATAGGTTTAGTTTTAATAGATATATATATAACTATAAAGTATTAGAGAGAATACTCTAGCTAATATACTAGTTACTATACTTAAGTATAAGCAATCTAGAGTATTACCTATAAAGGCTAAGCTAAAGGATAAGATAACTAGCACTTCTAACTAAAAGGTCTAAGTAGATAACCTAGCTACCTACCTTAAAGATATAGAGATTAAGCAGATCAGAACTAGATATTATACTAATACCCCTTAATATAATTATACTATTAATAAAGTTAGTATATATACTACTAATATATTAGATACCTAGCTTATATAGAAGCCCTTATAGTATAACTATTATAGTAGTAACTCTTATAACTGCAGCTCTATATATAGAGGATATAGCTATATATTCTTTAATCTGAGAGAAGGTAGTTACTTAGACTCTATAAGCTTTAAATCTTACTACTAGCTAAGACCTCTAAGGTTTATAGAGACTATTAACTCTAATACCTGCTATACTTATAGTAAGAAAGGATATCTTACTAGGAATTATAAAGCTACTAGAGCCTTCTCTAATATAAAGTTATACTTATTTTATAGAGGCTACTAGTAGATTAGCACTCTATAGGGTTTCCTCTATATCTAGGTCCCTGATAAAGAGATTAATAAAGGCTGCTAATAAGGCTAGTATAACCTAATAATTATTTCTTTTCTAATTCTTATAGCTAGTATAGATAAGACTAAGTAGCTAGAAGCTAGTATTCTTACTCTTTATAGATACTTTCTAAGCTTTTAGGAAGTTAAGTTCTAGCTTAAGAGCTATAAACAGTCTAATAAGCATACCTAGTATACTATATAGAGAACCCTGAGGCTTCTAATCTCTACTTTAGCTATAAAGACCTCTCTTACTAGTATAGTAATCTCAGATACTACCTATAATATCCTTAATATCTATATACTAGCTTCTAGCACTCTAGCTATTATTCTCTCTGTAAATACTAGTATTAATACTATAACTAGATTATAAACTTAGAATTACTATATAACACCTTACTCTACTACTAGACCTAAAAAGAGGGTTTATATTATAGACCTAAATATAACTTATTTTCCCACTCTACTCCTAGAGCCTTATATTAAGGAAGTTATAGATAAGAATAAGAACACTCTAGTTAATAATAGCTTCTTAGAAGCTGCTAAGACCTCTTAACCCGAGTTTTTTATTATAATATTAGAGGGCTAAATCCTTATTAAAGACCTATAAGCTAAGTAAGCAGATAGAAAGGTTACTATCTCTAAATCCTTTTTTTACTAGGTTTAGTATAACTATAATAATATAGTTTATAAGTATATAAAGCTAGTTATCTAGAACTACCTCTAGTAGAATAGTAATTAATAGCTAGATATATTTATACTTATAGAGAGAGACCTGCTTAGCTATATTATAAAAGCCTCTAAATTAAGCAGCTAGCTTATATAAGAAATTAGGTATTAGAATAATATATAAGCAGACCTAACCCTTATATTCTAGTATAAAGCACTCTTATAGGTAGAGGTTAGTACTATTAAGGCTTATATTTAAGTCTAGGTTTATAAAGAAGAGGCTATAGCAGTTTAGATACTTTATAAAGCTACTATAATAGACTAAGAGTAAGGTTTAGATATAATCCTCTTTTACCTAATATTCTATCTAACCCCCTTTTTTTTAACTAGTATCTTTCCTCCCTTTATAGATATAATCTGCAGTTTCTAAGCCTTTATAAGCAGCCTAGCATATTCTATCTTTAGTTAACTGCCTCTCTATAATATAGCAGGTATTAATATAATAGATATTATTCTGCTTAGCACTTAATCTAAGGAGAATCTTAATATACTAGTTACTTCTCTTAATAATTTAGCAGAGTACCTATACTATACTATAGTTACTTACTATTATAGGGTTCTCACTATATAAGACTTTATTATACTATACTTCTAGGTTACTATAAGGATTAGCTAGTTTATATACTTAGAGTAGTATAGGATTATTAATACTAGTACTGCTATTAATATTATCTCTGAGAAATATATTAGCTATAATAGTATATAGGAGAGTATTATCCCTATATATCTTAGAGTCTGAGACTTTATAGATACTTAAGCTATAGTAACTTTTAAGAGTATTATAGTTAAGGATATCTATATTAGTAGCTATTATATATCTAATATACCTTTTTTTATTAGCCTATATAGTAAGATATCTAAGAATATAATTCTTAGAGCCCTGTTTATTATATATACTAGGATAATACTAGAATACTTACTAACTTAGATAATTAGTATCTTTTAGGCTAGTAATTAGAAAATCTATACTCTTTTAATATTCTATACTTTAAATTCTACTAGTTACTTTGCTACTATACTTTCTAACCCTGCTAGCTTCTCTTATACTTAGTAAGCTTATTTAATTTCTATAAAAAAGGGAAAATAGAGGCTGCTACTACTAATTCTAATATAGTAGCTAGCTTAGTAATTATAGAAATTAATAGATAACTAAGTGAGAGTCTATAACTATAGCCTTATAACTAGGAAGGCTAGCCTAGCCTATATATATTAGAGGAGGTAATACTAGTAGTAGAAGCTAATTTACTAGAAGGCTTTAACTTTCCAGTCTAAGAGAAATTAGAGGAGAATAAGGAGGTTTTAGTAATATTTAATAAAGATAGTAATATCTTTTATATAGTACTTAAAGTCTCCCTTAAGCAGGCTATTATACTAAAAATAGAAGCAATTATCTAGGCTATTTTAGAATTATAAAGGTATACCTCTAGGTGCTAATTTTATAAAGATAAGTAGCACCTTAACTATTATAAACCCTTTTTAAAGAAATCTTATAGATATTACTACTAGAAAAAGAGATAAAAAGCTAACTATATAGACTCTAACTATATATCTAGCTATAAGGTAGAGGAAGTTCTAGCACTTCTAGCTAATATTTTAAGCAAATCTCTCTTCTTTTAGAAATAAGGTAGAGATAGAGACTAGCTAACCTATTAGTAGAAGGAGGAGCTAATTCCTACTAAGCTATATAATAGTACTAAGCTTATATTATTTAGAATAGCTAAGTATCTCTTTATATATAATAGAGCTACCCTTTTTAGAGACTAGAAGACTACTATTAGTATCCTTAATATAAGAGAATCTAAGTATACTAAAGCTCTTAGCTATATAGTTAAGAGGTTTAACTCTATTATCTAAGAGTATTATAAGAAGTAAGTAGTATATAAGACTAACTTACTAAAGTTTATAGCTAATAAAAAGCTTTAATAACTTCTCCTTTCTACTAGAATATATCCCTTACTCTTTATAAATCTATTTAACTTAGAATAGGAGATTAGATTTAATATAGCTAATATCTAGATATACTATTAGTTCTACTAGGGAAAGAACCTCCTAGAAAAGGTTCTAATAAGAATCTAGGATAAACTAAGAACTAATTATATTTATAATAATACTCTATTCTTTATATATAGAGAGGTTAATATAATATATAAGATAAAAGATAAGAAAGTCTAGCTAGTTAATAACTTATCTTCTAATAGCTTAGTATCTAAAAAAGACCTAGAGTAGAAATTAAAAGCCTAGGTAAAAGTAAAAGAGAATCTTAGACTAGTATTAGAAAGTGCCTTTATAAACCTTATTTAGCTAAAGTTTTTAACTATTTCTAAGAGGGAGTAACTTATAGTAGAGTAACTTAATAAGATCCTAGTAATAGTAGACTACCTTAACCTAAAAGAGAAGAAGCTTTTCTTTAAAGTTCTAAGTAATAGAGAAAAGGCCCTTATATAGAGTTTTAAGTATTATAGATCTGTTTATCTATCTATAACTTCTCTATAAGTAATTAGAGTTATCTCTTATAAGGTTTAGTAAGTAAGAAGTATACTAATTTTAAAGGTCTTAGAGAGTAATATAATAATAATTTTAAAGGATAGGCTAAAGAAAGGTATCTTTAAGCAAAGCTATATAGCCTACTAGAATCCCTTCTTTCTAGTTAGAAAGAAGGATAGAAAGATATATCTTATTAACTCTATAACTAAGGTTAATACTATTACCCTATATAATATAGCTTTACTCCTATCTAGTAATAAGTTTTTAGAAGACTTTATAATATGCTAGCTTCTCTTACTATTAGATTTCTTTTCTAGGTATAACTAAGTTCTACTAGATCTATATAGCTATAATATTATAACCTTTATAATACTAATTAGCCTCCTTTAGATATATACTCTGTTTTAAGGAGCTACTAACTCTATAGTCTAGTTTATAAGGGTTATAATATAAATCCTATATAACCTAATTCTAACCTGCTATAAAGCTTTTTTTAATAATATAGCTATTAAGAGCTCTATCTTAAAGTATAATAATAAAGAAGTTTCTAGTTACCCTAGACTATATAGATATATTCTAGAGTATATCTAGAATATTAATAAGGTTTTTATTAATATTAAGTTAGCTAGCTATACTATTACTATTAAGAAATTATAGTAGGCCTAGTAATCTGTTACTATTATAGGATATATTTATAATACTAATAGCTAAAAGCTAGAAGAATTAAAGATTATTAAAATTAGGAAATAGGGGGTTTATAATAACCTTACTAATCTTAGATCTTTTCTTAGTATTATAATATTCTATTAGGTTTAGGTTTAGGGGTTTTTAGCTATAGCTAGGCTACTTATAGTGCTCTTAAAGAAGAATACTCTATTTAAATAGGACTAGCCTTAATAGTTAGCTATAAATACTCTTAAAAACTAACTTATCTCTGCTTCTATCCTTATTAGGCTTAACTATAGTGCTAATATAGGTAAAATCTACCTTATAGTTAACACTAGTAGCCTTAGTTAGGGTACTATTCTTAGTTAATATATTAATAGTAAGTATATAGTTTCTAGATATAAGAGTAGCTTATAGGCTAGTATAGAGCTAAACTATAATACTAGAAAGAAGGAGTTAAGAGGTATATTTAAGGCCCTTAAATAAGTTTGCTTTTATCTTTATAGTTACTACTTTATACTAGAAATAGATACTAAGACCCTTATTACTTAGCTTAATAGTGCTGCCTCTAATCTGCTTAGAGCTCTTATTATTTAATAGATCTTATAGATTTATATATTTAACTTTAAAGTTAAGCACCTATCTAGAAGCTAGAACACTATAGCTAATAGATTATCTTATAAACCTAGTAGACTATTAGATAAGCTTAACTAAGATACTAAAGGAGAAATTAATAACTAGATTAATAAGTAAATCTTTTTTGCAAACCTAATTACTATCTCTTTTTTTAATAAAGTGTAGGCAGATAGAGATAGAGTTTACTCTGCTAAAATCCTTACTACTAAAGTTAATAATATCCTATAAGAGTCTCTGAGGCTTATAGATATCTCTAATACTATACTAGATAGCTCTTTATACTAGAATTACTATTTATGCTAAATTGTCTACTATTTTAGTACTTTAAGATAGCTAGATAGAATTAAGTCTAGTCTATACTGTAAGTTTAAGGAGGAGGCTGGGAAATTCTTCCTAAAAGATAAGTTATTATTTATATATTCTAGTATATATAAGCTTACCCTATAATAAGTTATAGATAATTTATAGACCTAAACTAAGCTTATTATAAAAGCATACTAAGAGAGTGGGTATAGGGGATATAATATAGTTATTAAATAGTTAGTAGAGTGGTATTACTAGTATAGCCTCTACTAATAAGTTAGTGAACTAGTTTGAACTTATAAGAATTATTAGAAGTATAGGTCTAGACGTATAGATAACTCTCACTGTTTCTTAGTGCTCTTAGAGCTGCTATTTACTTATATAGTGTTAGATATATAGAAGGTTAGTAAGTGGGATATAGTTAAAGCCTAGTATCTCCTAACTAGATAGGTAGAGGCTTAGTAGATATAGTAAGCTAACTCTTACCTTATTACTAAATTTATATAGGAGGATATTATTTATTGCTATGGGCTCTATAGTATGCTTATTATTAATAGAGGCTCTGAGAATAAGAGCGCAGTTATTAAATTTAACTGTAAATATAGACTTAAGTGAAAAAGTTACTGCTGCCTATAACCTATATGCTAATAGCACTATTAAAGTTAGCTACTAGACTATTATATATACTCTTACTACTTAGATAAAGAATATAGGTAAGAACTTCTAGCTATCCTTCTAGGCTATGCTATTTGCTAATAGGACTTTTATTAGAGCTTTAACTAGCTATAGCTCCTTCTATTTGCTCTATAGGTATAAAGCTATAACTCTAATTAAGATATTTATACTGATCTGGAGAGTGCTAGTATAGAACTAGGTGATAATATCTGAGAAGGAGCTTCTTATATAGATAAGAGCTTTTAAATAGCTTAATAAGGACTGTACTGCTATATAGAAAATAATTATAGCCTAGTATAAGTATATTATAGATAGGTTTAATTACTAGAAATGCTATATCTTATATAGCTAGGAATTAGGAGTAGGTAACCTTATTCTAGTATTTAATATTAAATAGTATATAGATAAGTTTTTAGATACTAAGCTTAACTACTATTAGAAAGGCCCCTTTAGGATCTATTTAAAGGCTTCTAATAACGCTTTATATTAGTTTAAGACCCTTATAGGGGAACCTCTTTATAAGTTAACTTATACTAGAAACTACTTAAAGAAGTTTATTAAAGTTCTAAAAGGTTTTTAGGAACTAGAGGATATTAACTAGTATAGACTTAACCTTATAGACTAACTTAATAAGATCTACCCTACTTATAGTTGCTCCCACTCTAATAAAGGTAATAAAGAAAAAGTAGAGAAACCTTTTACTAGCTCTAATAATACTAACCCTCTATTAATAAGCAATCTAGATAGTAATATCCTATAGTAGATTATATACTTAGTAGTGTATTTATAGGCTTTAAAGGAGGCTCTTAACTAGATAAGAGTAATATAGAAACTTTATATAGAGCTTTAGCTATTTAATCTAGTTAGGGATAGTTAGTATACTAAGATAGAGAATAATATAGTATAACTTACTAGGATTAGTACTACTAAGGAGGATTAGACCCTTTTATATTTATAATAGGTAAGGCTTATACTTTTAGGGGGATTTGCTATACTTTCTGCCTTAATTGCTTAACTGTAATCTTCTAGCTTAGTGTATTAGAATAGATTTTAGGGATAATACTAAGGCTAGCTTACTTATATCTGTATTATTCTGCTTATTATATAAGTCTACTCTTATACTTTTATAGTTCTAATCTTATTAGTAATAATAGTATCTAGTCTAAGTATTATAGTTATATTAGGGATTATACTGCTAAGGTTACTGCTATGCTTATAGTAAGTTCTGCTATATAGAACCTATTAGGAGCATACTATAACCTTTCTAGTAATTAGTATACTCTGGTTTTCTCTGTTACTGCTTAGATATTCTATGCCTTATTCTAGGAGATCCCTCTTTATAGCCTCCTACCTTAACTAGATAGCTTTCTGCTTTAAGTACTAGATCCTAGCTTATTATTACTTAGAAAGTTTTTAAGTTATAGTTTAACTTTAATAGTTTAGCTATATTTATAATATCTAGCTAGTTACTTTTTATACTATTCCTAGATTAAACTTCTATATTTAGTATTTTAAGGGGGGTATATTTCTGTGTAATATAGTGTTATTTTATATTATCTATCTACTCTTCTTTAGTTTCTACTTCTATAGTAATTATTTATCTATTTTATATTTATAATAATATTTTTGCTTTTAAATTAGTTTTCTACTTATTCTCTTATATAACTATAGCCTTATATAGGTGGTTAGGTTAGTAAGTTTCTCTAGCTGTAAATAGTTATATTACTAAAGAAACTGGAGATAAAGGAACCCTTCTATCTATATTTTGAGGTGCTCTACTATATTAGAAAAGTATTATTATAGCTAGTTAATTTTACCTGATTTACTAAGACTTTGTGCGATTTTTCCTGGGTTTTCCTAATTTCTCCTATATTACTTTATATAGAGTATATATATTAAAGCATTTTGAGGTTAAATAAAGAGGATTTTATTTATTAGTTTATATTTTTAGGTTTATAAAGACTACTATATATATAGAATATTATATTAGTTCTTTTTTTTTTTTACTTTTTTCCTTTAAATCCTAGTTAGGATTTTAACTTACTCTCTCTTATTAGAAATAGGGATATCTAAATTAGCTAGAGGGTAACTAGTAAGAATAAATAGTAACCTAAACTTATACTCCTTTAGCTAAGTTTTATAGTGCTCTATTATAGTTCTAAACTCTAGATAAGTTACTCTAAACCTCTTTATAGTCTGCTAGTTAATCTAGGACTAGGTAACTACTCCCTTAAATTTACTACTTTATTACTCTAGATTACCTATACTATAGCTAAAAGCCTTATAGTTTCTCTTAGAATTAAAGGAACACTTAGAATCTTATTTATAATAAAGATAGTTAGTGTAAGTATTACTAGGTATACTTATATACTTAAAGTATAGCTTATAGATCTAAGTTTTAGTAGCTTTATTATAGAGAGAGTAAGTATACTGCTTATAACTACTATAAGGAACTATATTATAACCTCTATTAGCTTAAATATAGAAGTTATAGCTAATCTTAGATCTATTAGGATTAATTATCTTTGCTAGTTAAAGTTTAAAGGTGCTTATAACTGCTAAAGTGATAAAAATATACCTATAAAATAGTAGTCTCTTCTCTATTATACTCTAGTAGCGAGGACTAGTATAAGCCTTCTAGAACTAATAAATAATAATCTTATAGTTATCTAAAGGTAGGACTTTTATATAAAAGTCTACTTTTTAGTATAGCTAGAAAAGCTCTAGAAGTTTAAGTAAATACTATATAAGAGATACTATAACCTATATAAAAAGGTTAGTAAATATATAAAGTAAGAGCTAAAAGAGTAAGTTTACTTACTATAAAGGAGTTAATAGAGGGCTTAATATATAGAGGAGAGTTATAGTCTCTCTTATTAGAGACTAGTTTATTTGCAAGGAGCTAGAAGATATGCTTTCTCAGCTAAGTTAGTATATGAGGATTATTAGGGTTTCTAATAGAAGCTATAACTAATAAGTATTAAAGAAGGCTTAAGGTTATGCTTTATAGATATAAAAGAGGGATTACTATTTCTATTATATTATAGAGGAAGAAGAAAAAAAAGCTAGAGAGAGCTAGAGAGGGTCTAGTTATATAACCTGGTTGCTCTGCCTCCTACTAAATTATTTACTTAAAGGGTTAAGCCTTTCTTATAGTTAAGATTAATTAGATAAAAAAAAAAAAAAAAGGAGTTAACCCTTATAACTGCCTCCTCCTACTACCTATTCTTATTCTATCTCTTTATTCTAGGTAGTTAATAATTAGTAACTAGTAACCTACTCCCTTTAACCTATATATAAATAACTACTTTATCCCTCTTAATATAAATAGATTTAACCTATTAATAATTAATTTAGTATTATAGCTTAACTTAATTTATATTCTAAGCCCTCTTTATAGATATTTAAGTATAAATTTCTGCTCTAACCTATACTTACTTATATATAACCCTCTCCTTATAATATTATAGATCTTTGCTCTCTTATACTACTTATATAACCTTTTCCCCTTATTAGAAGCCTTAATTAAGTCTATAATTACCTCTATTTACTCTATTCTTAATAATATCTTTATCTAAGAGTTTTTCTGCTAAGATTACTAATATCTAGGTTAAGAAAGTATTTCTTATTACTGTTTTAGAGAAGTTTTCTTAGAAGAGAGATAAGTAAGATAGTAAGCTCTTAGAGATTATAGTTATATCTACTAACTCTATTCTCTTTAAGAGAACCTTAAATATCCTAGCTATAAGGATTAATAAGTAGCACTTAGCTAGGTAAATGCTTTCTTTTTACCTCTAATTTCCTCTTAAGCTAAATAAGGATCTTAAATATAAAGAGCTTTAGTAGCTTTACTCTAGTACCTCTATAGCTTAACTCTATATTTATTTCTAATAGCCTTAACCTGCTAGATTTTAATAACTAGGCTAGATTAAAGGGAATAAAGGAGAGCTAGCTGCTATAGTTAACTTATTTAATCTATAAGAGATTATTTAGACTAAGACTTTCTCTTTAGCTTCTAATATAAAAACTAGTTTTTAACTTCTTACTTATAACCTTTCTAATAGGATTAGCTTTATTAGATAATACTATATCTCTATTAATACTAGAATTAAAGATAGTAGAGCTACTATATAGAAAAGCTAGCTTACTATGCTTATTCTCTAATTACTAGCTAAGAAGAGTGCTAGTAAAGAAGTAGTCTTTTACTCTATCTTACTTATTAACTAACTTTTAAGCTTTTCCTACTTCTATAATAACTTCTAGTATAATAGGAAGGTAGAATTATATCTTAAAACACTAATTAGGTCTATAATAGCTATTTATAAGCCTCTTAATAGTATAATATTTATCCTTAAATACTTAGTTAAAGTTATCTATATACCCTAACTCTAAGAAGAGTAGCTATAGATATTAGATATATTTTACTTTAAGTAGCTTTGCTACTATATATAACTAGAGTTAGCTAAGTACTAGACTAGTTCTTCTTTTAAAAGGATCTTTAATATATAAATAAATTAAATTACTTCTAAGTTCTATAATAGGAATCTGGAAGTAAATAGTATAGTTTTTCTAACCCTATTAAGGACTACTAATAGGGCTAAGTATATTAAAAAGATTACCTCTCTACTATATAATAAGAAGATTTAAAAGATAATTTATACTTAAAACTTTATAATATCTAACTCTATATTTATAGATAGATTAACTCTAGTATAGCTTTATCTTAGATACTTTAAGATACTTAACCTTAACCTTAAAGTATCTATACCTAATATTTAAGTAGTAGAAGCTTTTATACCTATTAATATACCTGTTAAGCCTCTTATAGATCTAAATCTAAGTCTATCTAAGAACTATAATACTAGAATAAGAGATATTATTAATAATTACCCTATAGTTAATACTATATAGAACTATACCTATTAAAATAGAATTATTACTACTATATACTAAGAAAACAGATAAATAGGGGAGAAGGCTTTTAATCTTTATAATAATAAGCCTTCTCTTTATCTAGGTTATAGCTCTTACTATATTAATAATTCTAGATAACCTATCTATATTAATAACTTTTATAGTATCCTAGAACTCCTAGTTATAGGTTTAGCTAGTAATCTGGAACTACTAAAAAATAAGATAGAGGAAAAGGAGGCACCTAACTAGTATATTAAGTTAAATTAAAATACTATGCTATCTTTATAGACCTAATTCCACTATAGGTTTAATATAACTAGAAAATAGGCTAAGTAGCCTCTATTAGTTACCTAATACTATCTTACTTATCTCTATAATATTTAAGGGAAACTAGTAATAGAAACCTATCTTAAAGTAAAAGAGATATATTACCTTACTAAGTTTAATATATATAGGTTAGGTAAATATATATAAATCCTGGAAAGATAAGTTATCTAGTAAATAAGAGTAGTGCTCTCTCTTAGTAGGTACTAGATCTTAATATTATTAGTTATAGATATCTATTATAACTTACTTACCTAATTAGATATTACTATCTTTTATATTTAGTATAGTAGTAACTACTAGGTAATAATAGTAGTAAACTAGAAAAGGGAGACTGCTTACTATACTAACCTAATTTAGGGTAGAAATTTTAATAAACTATTTATAGAGGCTATAGAGAACCTCTCCTAGTACTATAAGCTTCTTAGAGCTCCTATTAATATTTATACTCTCCTTTAAAAGAATATTATAGTTAGATTTTAGCTCTAATAGTAGGATTTATAGATATATAGCTTTAGGGTAGTAAATTAGATTAGAGCCTATATTTATAAGGGTATTATTAATAGTATAGTATTAGTAATAGCTATAGAAGGGGTAGTAAAGAGGAATTAGTTCTAAATTATTATCTAGTATATCTTAAAGATTACTACTAAGTTTATAAAATACCCTATACTTTATAGTAATAGATCTTTATAGATATTCTAGGTAAACCTCCTTATAGTAGAATTATATAGTAATACTAGTAAGATATAGCTTCTAGTATCTAGAATGCTCTCCTTTCTATCTCCTCTTAAAGTACTAAGGCTTTTTATAAGGACTTTTACTTTATACTATATAGAAGGCTAGATTAGTAAGCCTAATAGTAGGGAACCTACCTCTTATTACTCTAGTAGGGCTAGCTCCTATACTATTATAGATCTAGACTTACTAGCTTTTAGTTCTTATAGTACTCTACTATCTCCTAGTAATAATAACTCTAGCCTTATAGATCTAGGTTTAACCCCGTCTAACTCTTTTATTTTACTAGCTAAACTATCTAATACTAGATAAGATATAACCTCTTTATGCTCTTTTACTCTAATACTATACTAAACTATTATTACTAGAAAATATCTCCTATATCTAGCTTTATCTAATATTCTTTAGCCTATCTATAATAGCTATAAGAACTATATTATAGAGTAAGTTAACTACTAGTAATAGATTAAAGATAATATCTCTAAGAGTAACTATAATTACTACTTTTTATAGCTACCTAGCTAGTATAGATAGAAATAATATAAGTAAGGTTTAGATTAGAATAAGACTTATAAGCTTATAGAAGATAGGCCTAGATAAAGAAGACTAGGATAGTATAATTATAGGAAGAAGTAATTAGGTCTATAATAATCTAGGAGGAGTAATTAGATAGCATAGAGATTACCTTTTTCTTTATAAATAGTAGTTTTTATTTATATAATTTTTCTTTAGTATATAGTTTTCCTTATAGGATATTAAGGTAAGATTATAGGAGATAATTAAGATAGAGTAGTGCAGATAGCCTAGTTTAGAGGGTGCCTAGATAGGTATATTAGTTAGTATAATATAGCAGGACTTTTACCTTATTAAGAGCAGAGAGGAGAATAGAGGAGTATTATTAATTAGTATTATTATAGTTTTATTTTATTATTTAGAAGCTTTTATCACTTTTACTTAACAGATTATATCTATAATAAGGTTATTATGCTTAGAGAGATCTTTTCCTTTATTCTAGGGCCTCTAGATATAAAGCTGTAATATTATAATATTCCTGTATAAGTGTGTGGGAGTGTGTAGTTTTATTGTTTTTATCTTAAGGTTCTTAGCCTATTTCACTATCCTTCCAGGCTATACTATTTACTAATAGAACTTCTATTAGAGCCTTAACTAGCTATAGCCCCTTCTATCTGCTCTATAAGTATAAAGCTATAACTCTAATTAAGATATTTATACTAACCTAGAGAGTGCTAGTATAGAACTAGGTAATAATATCTAAGAAGAAGCTTCTTATATAGATAAGAGCTTTTAAATAGCTTAATAAGAACTATACTGCTATATAGAAGATAATTATAGCCTAGTATAAGTGTATTATAGATAGGTTTAATTACTGGAAACTCTATATCTTATATAGTTAGAAATTAAAAGTAGGTAACCTTATTCTAGTATTTAATATTAAATAGTATATAGATAAGTCTTTAAATACTAAGCTTAACTACTATTAAAAAGGCCTCTTTAAGATCTATTTAAAGGCTCCTAATAACACTTTATATTAGCTTAAAACTCTTATAGGGGAACCCCTTTATAGGTTAACTTATACTAGAAACTGCTTAAAGAAGTTTATTAAGACCCTAGAAGGTTTTTAGAAACTAGAAGATATTAACTAGTATAGACTTAACCTTATAGACTAACTTAATAGGATTTATCCCACCTATAGTTACCCCTACTCTAATAAAGGTAATAAAGAAGAAGTAGAGGAACCTTTTACTAACCCTAATAATACTAACCTCCTATTAATAAGTAACCTAGATAGCAATATTCTATAGCAGATCACACACTTAATAGTATATTTATAGGCTCTAAAAGAGGCTCTTAACTAGATAAGAGTAATATAGAAACTTTATATAGAGCTTTAGCTATTTAATCTAGTTAGAAATAATTAGTATACTAAAATAGGGAATAATATAGTATAACCTGCTAGGATTAGTGCTACTAAGAAGAAATATACCTTTTTATATCTATAATAGGTAAGACTTATACTCTTAGAGAGAGCTTTGCTATACTCTCTGCCTTAATTACTTAACTATAATTTCCTAGCTAGGTATATTAGAATAAACTATAGGGATAATACTAAGGCTAGCCTACTTATACCTATATTATTCTGCTTACTATTTAAGTCTACCCTTATACCCTTATAGTTCTAATCTTACTAATAATAATAGTATTTAGTCTAAGTATTATAGTTATATTAGGGATTATACTACTAAGGTTACTGCTATACTTATAGTAAGTCCTACTATATAGAACCTGTTAGGAGTATACTATAACCTTTCTGGTAATTAGTATATTCTAGTTCTCTCTATTACTATTTAGGTATTCTATGTCTTATTCTGGGAGATCCCTCTTTGCAGCCTCCTATCTTAACTAGATAGCTTTCTGCTTTAAGTGCTAGGTCCTAGCTTATTATTACTTAGAAAGTCTTTAAGTTATAGTTTAACTTTAATAGTTTAGCTATATCTATAATATCTAGCTAGTTACTTTTTTATACTGCTTCTAGATTAGACTTCTATACTTAGTATTTTAAGGGGGGTATATCTCTGTGTAATATAGTATTATTTTATATTATCTATCTACTCTTTTTTAGTTTCTACTCCTATAGTAATTATTTATCTATTTTATATTTGTAATAATATTTTTGCTTTTAAATTAGTTTTCTGCTTATTCTCTTATATAACTATAGCCTTATATAGGTAGTTAAGTTAGTAAGTTTCCCTAGCTATAAATAGTTATATTACTAAAGAAACTAGAGATAAAGAAACTCTCTTACTTATATTTTAAGGTGCTCTACTATATTAGAAAAGTATTATTATAGCTAGTTAAATTTACCTAATTTACTAAGACTTTGTATAATATTTTCCTGGATTTTTCTAATTTCTCTTATATTACTTTATATAGAGTATATATATTAAAGTATTTTAAGATTAAATAAAGAGGATTTTATTTATTAATTTATATTTTTAGGTTTATAAAAACTGCTATATATATAGAATATTATATTAGTTTTTCCTTTTTTCTGCTTTTCTCCTTTAAACCCTAGTTAGGATTTTAACCTACTCCCTCTTATTAGAAACAGAGATATCTAAATTAGCTAGAAAGTAACTAGTAAGAATAAATAGTAACTTAGACTTATACTCCTTTAGCTAAGTTTTATAGCGCTCTATTATAGTTCTAAATTCTAGATAAGTTACTCTAGACCTTTTTATAGTCTACTAGTTAATCTAAAACTAGGTAACTACCTCCTTAAATTTACTACTCTATTACTCTAAATTATCTATACTATAGCTAAAAGCTTTATAGTTTTTCTTAGAGTTAAAGGAACACTTAGAATCTTATTTATAGTAAAGATAGTTAGTATAAGTATTACTAAGTATACTTATATACTTAAAGTATAGCTTATAGATCTAAGCTCTAGTAGCTTTATTATAGAGAGAGTAAGTATACTGCTTATAACTGCTATAAGGAACTATATTATAATCTCTATTAGCTTAAATATAGAAGCTATAGCTAACTTTAGGTCTATTAGGATTAATTATCTTTACTAGTTAAAGTCTAAAAGTGCCTATAACTGCTAAAGTAATAAAGATATACCTATAGAATAGTAGTTCCTTTTCTATTATATTCTAGTAGTAAGAACTAATATAAGCCTCCTAGAACTAATAAATAATAATCTTATAGTTATTTAAAGGTAGAACTTTTATATAGAAATCTACTTCCTAGTATAGCTAGAAAGGCTCTAGAAGCTTAAGTAAGTACTATATAAGGGATACTATAACCTATATAAGAAGGTTAGTAAATATATAAAGTAGGAGCTAAAAGAGTAAGTCTACTTATTATAAAAAAGTTAATAGAGGGCTTAATATATAGAGGGAAATTATAATCTCTCTTATTAGAAACTGGTTTATTTATAAAAAGCTAGAAGATATACTTTCTTAGCTAAGTTAGTATATAAGAATTATTAGGGTTTCTAATAGAAGCTATAACTAATAAGTATTAAAGAAAGCTTAAGGTTATGCTTTGCAGATATAAAAGAGAGGTTACTATTTCTATTATATTATAAAAAAAGAAGAAAAAAAAAGCTAGAGAGAGCTAGAGGAGGTCTAGTTATATAACTTAGTTACTCTATCTCCTATTAAATTATTTACTTAAAGGGTTAAGCCTTTCTTATAGTTAAGATTAATTAGATAAGAAAAGAAGTTAACTCTTATAACTACTTTTTCCTGCTACTTATTCTTATCCTATCTCTTTATTCTAGATAGTTAATAATTAGTAACTAGTAGCCTACTTCCTTTAACCTATATATAAATAACTGCTTTATTTCTCTTAATATAAATAGATTTAACCTATTAATAATTAATTTAGTATTATAGCTTAACTTAATTTATATTCTAAGCTTTTTTTATAGATATTTAAGTATAAATTCCTGCTCTAACCTATACTTACTTATATATAACCCTCTCTTTATAATATTATAGATTTTTATTCTCCTATACTACTTATATAACCTTTTTCTCTTACTAGAAGCCTTAATTAAGTTTATAATTATCTCTATTTGCCCTGTTCTTAATAATATCTTTATCTAAGAGTTTCCCTGCTAAGATTACTAATATCTAGGTTAAGGAAGTGTTTCTTATTACTATTTTAGAGAAGTTTTCTTAGGAGAGAGATAAATAAGATAATAAGCTCTTAAAGATTGCTATTATATCTGCTAACTCTATTCTCTTTAAGAGAACCTTAAATACTTTAGCTATAAGAATTAATAAGTAGCACTTAGCTAGATAGGTGCTTTTTTCCTGCTTCTAATTCTCTTTTAAGCTAAATAAGGATCTTAAATATAAAGAGCTCTAGTAGCTTTACTCTAGTATCTTTATAGCTTAACTCTATATTTATCTCTAATAGCCTTAACCTGCTAGATCTTAATAACTAGACTAGATTAAAGGGAATAAAGGAGAGCTAGCTACTATAGTTAGCTTATTTAATCTATAAGAAACTATTTAAACTAAGACTTCTCTTTTAGCTTCTAATATAGAGACTAGTTTTTAACTTCTTACTTATAACCTCTCTAATAGGATTAGCCTTATTAAATAATACTATACCTCTACTAATACTAGAATTAAAGATAGTAGAACTACTATATAGAAAAGCTAGTTTATTATATTTATTCTCTAATTACTAGCTAAGAAGAGTACTAGCAAAGAAGTAGTCTTTTATTCTATTTTACTTATTAAATAACTTTTAGGTTTTTCCTACTTCTATAATAACTTCTAGTATAATAGAAAGGTAGAATTATATCTTAAAACACTAATTAGATCTATAATAGTTATCTATAAGCCTCTTAATAGTATAATATCTATTCTTAAGCGCTTAGTTAAAGTTATCTATATACTCTAACTCTAAGAAGAGTAGTTATAGATATTAGATATACTCTGCTTTAAGTAGCTTTACTACTATATATAACTAGGGTTAGCTAAATACTAGACTAGTTCTTTTTTTAAAGGAATCTTTAATATATAGATAAATTAAATTACTTCTAAGTTCTATAACAGGAATCTAGAGGTAGATAGCATAGTTTTTCTAACCCTATTAAGAACTACTAATAGAGCTAAGTATATTAAAAAGATTATCTCTCTACTATATAATAAGAAGATTTAGAAGATAATTTATACTTAGAACTTTATAGTTTCTAACTCTATATCTATAAATAGATTAATTCTAGTATAGCTTTATCTTAGATACTTTAAGATACTTAACCTTAACTTTAAAGTATTTATATCTAATATTTAAGTAGTAGGAGCTTTTATACTTATTAATATACTTATTAAGCCTCTTATAAATCTAAATCTAAGTCTATCTAAGAACTATAATACTAGAGTGAGAGATATTATTAATAATTACCCTATAGTTAATACTATATAGAACTATGCCTACTAGAATAGAATTATTACTACTATATATTAAGAAAATAGATAGATAGGAGAGAGGGCCTTTAACTTTTATAATAATAAGCCTTCTTTTTATCTAGGTTATAGCTCTTACTATGCTAATAATCCTAGATAACCTATCTATATTAATAACCCTTATAGTATCCTAGAACTTCTAGTTATAGGTTTAGCTAGTAATCTGGAACTACTAAAAAATAAAATAGAGGAAAAGGAGATATTTAACTAGTATATTAAGTTAAGTTAGAACACTATACTATCTTTATAAACCTAATTCTATTATAGGTTTAATATAACTAGAAGATAGGCTAAGTAGCTTCTATTAGTTACCTAATACTATCTTACTTATCTCTATAATATTTAAGAGAAACTAGTAATAGAGACCTATTTTAAGGTAGAAGAAATATATTACCTTACTAAGTTTAATATATATAGGTTAGGTAAATATATATAGACTCTGAGAAGATAAGTTACCTGGTAAATAAGAGTAGTGCTCTCTCTTAGTAGGTACTAGGTTTTAATATTATTAATTATAGATATCTATTATAACCTATTTGCTTAGTTAGATATTACTATCTTTTATATTTAATATAGTAGTAACTACTAGATAATAATAGTAGTAAACTAGAAAAGGGAAACTACTTACTATACTAACCTAATTTAGAGTAGAAATTCTAATAGACTATTTATAGAGGTTATAGAGAACCTCTCTTAATACTATAAGCTTTTTAGAGCTTCTATTAATATTTATACCCTCCTTTAAAAGAATACTATAGTTAGATTCTAGCTCTAATAGTAGAATTTATAGATATATAGTCTTAGAGTAGTAGATTAAGTTAGAGCTTATATTTATAAGGATATTATTAATAGTATAGTATTAGTAGTAGCTATAGAAGGAATAGCAAAGAGAAATTAGTTCTAAATTATTACCTAGTATATCTTAAAGATTACTACTAAGTTTATAAAATACCCTATACTTTATAGTAATAAATCTTTATAAATATCCTAGATAGACCTCCTTATAGTAGAATTATATAGTAATACTAGTAAGATATAGCTTCTAGTATCTAGAACACTCTTCTTTCTATCTCCTCTTAAAGTACTAAGGCTTTCTATAAGGACTTTTACCTTATACTATATAGAAGGCTAGGTTAGTAAACCTAATAATAGGAAACCTACTTCTTATTACTCTAGCAGAGCTAGCTCCTATACTATTATAGATCTAGACTTACTAGCTTTTAGTTCCTATAACACTCTACTACCTCCTAGTAATAATAACTCTAGTCTTATAAATCTAGGTTTAACCCTATCTAACCCTTTTATTTTGCTAGCTAGACTGCCTAATACTAGATAAGATATAACCTCTTTATACTCTCTTACTCTAGTACTATACTAAACTATTATTACTAGGAAATATTCTCTATATCTAGCTTTATTTAATATTCTTTAGCCTACCTATAATAGCTATAAGAACTATATTATAGAGTAAGTTAACTACTAGTAATAGATTAAAGATAATATCTCTAAGAGTAACTATAGTTACTACTTTTTATAGCTGCTTAGCTAGTATAAATAGGGATAATATAAGTGAGGTTTAGATTAGAATAAGACTTATAAGCTTATAAAAGATAGGCCTAGATAAAGAAAACTAGAATAGTATAACTATAAAAAGAAATAATTAGGTCTATAATAACCTAAGAAGAGTAATTAGATAATATAGAGATTACCTTTTTCTTTATAAATAGTAGTTTTTATTTATATAATTTTTCTTTAGTATATAGTCTTCCTTATAGGATATTAAGGTAAGACTATAGGGGATAATTAAGATAGAGCAGTATAAATAGCCTAGTTTAGAGGGTGCCTAGATAGATATATTAGTTAGTATAGTATAGTAGGACTTTTACCTTATTAAGAGCAGAGAGGAAAATAGAGGAGTATTATTAGTTAGTATTATTATAGTTTTTATCTTATTATTTAGAAGCTTTTATTACTTTTACTTAATAGATTATATCTATAATAAGGTTATTATGCTTAGAGAGATCCTTTCCTTTATTCTGGGGCCTCTAGATATAAAGCTATAATATTATAATATTCCTGTATAAGTGTGTAGGAGTGTGTGGTTTTGTTGTTTTTATCTTGAGGTTCTCAGCCTGTTTTAATAGTATAGCTTAGAAGGATAGCTAGAAGTTCTTACTTATATTTTTTATCTAAGTAGCAAGAGTATATATAATAGTCTAGTAGCTAACTTTAATAGTGCTATTAGTATATAGATTATAGGTAGCAGTGACTTTTTGCTTAAGCCTATATTTATAGTTAAATTTAATAACTACACCCTTATTCTCAGAGCCTCTATTAATAATAAGCATACTATAAAGCTTATAGTAATAAATAATATTTTTCTATATAAACTTAGTAATAAGGTGAGAGTTAGCTTACTATATCTACTAAGCCTCTATCTATCTAGTTAGGAGACACTAGGCTTTAACTATATTCTATTTGCTAACCTTCTATATATCTAACACTATATAAGTAAATAATAGCTCTAAGAGCACTAAGAAACAGTAAGGGTTATCTATATACCTAGACCTATACTTCTAATAATCTTTATAAGTTTAAACTTATTTGCTAACTTATTAGTAGAAGCTATACTAGTAATACTACTCTGCTAACTATTTAATAACTATATTATATCTCCTATACCTACTCTCTTAGTATACTTTTATAATAAGCTTAGTTTAGATCTATAAATTATCTATAACTTATTATAGGATAGGCTTATATATACTAGAATATATAAATAATAACTTATCCTTTAGGAAGAATTTCCCAGTCTCCTCCTTAAACTTATAGTATAGACTAGGCTTAATCCTATCTAGCTATTTTAAGGTATTAAGGTAGTAGGTAATTTAGTATAAATAGTAATTCTAGTATAAAGAGCTATTTAGTATAGTATTAGAGATATCTATAAGCTTTAGAAACTCTTATAGGATATTATTAACTTTAGTAGTAAGAATCTTAGTAAAATAGACTCTATCTCTATCTATCTATACTTTATTAAAGAAAGAGATAGTAATTAGGTCTATAAAGAAGATTTACTTATTAATCTAGTTATTAATTTCTCTTTTAGTGTCTTAGTTAAGCTTATCTAATAGTCTGCTAGGCTTATAAGATAATCTATTAGCTATAGTGTTCTAGCTTCTAGGTAGGTGCTTAACTTTAAAGTTAAATATATAAATCTATAAGATCTATTAGATAATAAGAGCTCTAGGCAGGTTAGAGGCAGTGCTATTAAGCTGAGTAATAAGAGTCTTAGTATCTATTTCTAGTATAAAGTAGCACCTATAGAGATAAAAGTGAACTTATTTAAGGGCTTTAAGTATACCTCTTAACTCCTTCTTTCTAGTATTATAGTTTAGCTTTATACTAGCTTATAAGCTACTCTTATATCTGGAAACTATATATTTGCTATTAATATATTAACTGAGAATAGCACTCTAACTAAGGCTGCTAGTATTAACTATAAGATAGATTTTACTTATATTAGTACTATAGTTAAGCCTAATAAGAATAGGAGTAGAAGTAAGTTAGTTCTTAAAAGTATTTATAGCTAACTATTAAGGCTAGTTTTATTTAAATAGAGTATCCTTCTTTAAGAGTGCTATAAGTAGCCTGGCTATAGCTAAAAACCTCTAAACCTAAATATAATAGAATATTATAATACTAAGGAAAAATCTGAGGTTAGTGAGGTTATTATAAACCCCCTATTCTCTAATTTTAATAATCTTTAATTTCTCTAGCTTTTAGCTATTAGTGCTATAAATATATCCTATAATAGTAATAAATTACTAGGCTTACTATAATTTCTTAATAGTAATAGTATAGCTAGCTAACTTAATATTAATAAGAACCTTATTAATATTCTAGATATGCTTTAGAATATATTTATATAGTCTAGGGTAACTAGGAACTTCTTTATTATTATACTTTAAGGTAGGGCTCTTAATAGCTATATTATTAAGGAAAGCCTTATAATAGGTTAGGATTAGATTATATAAGATTTATATTATAACTCTTATAAACTAGGCTATAAAATTAGTAGCTTCTTAAAGTAGGATATATATTTAAAGGAGGCTAATTAGTATTATAAAGGTTATAATATTATAGCTATATAGATCTAGTAGGACTTAGTTATACCTAGAAAAGAAATCTAATAATAAGAGAAGCTAGTATATTATAAAGTTTTTTAAGAACTTATTACTAGATAGGAGCAAAGCTATATTATATAGAGTAATAGTATTAATCTTAGTTATAAAATTAATAAGATATATCTTCTTATTTTTCTTTCTAACTAGAAAGAAGGGGTTTTAGTAAGCTATATAGCTTTATTTAAGAATATTCTTTTTTAACCTATCCTTTAAGATTATTATTATATTACCCTCTAAGACCTTTAAGATTAGTATGCTTTTTACTTACTAGGCCTTATAAGAGATAACTCTAATTACTTATAGAGAAGCTATAGATAGATAAATAGATCTATAATACTTAAAACTCTATATAAGGGCCTTCTCTCTATTACTTAGAACTTTAAAGAGAAGCTTCTTTTCTTTTAGGTTAAGGTGGTTTACTATTACTAGAATCTTATTAAGTTATTCTGCTATAAGTTACTCCCTCTTAGAAATAGTTAAAAACTTTAGTTAGATAAGGTTTATAAAGGCGCTTTCTAATACTAATTTAAGGTTTTCTTTTACTTTTATTTAAGCTTTTAACTTCTATTTTAGATTTTTTTTAGATACTAAGTTATTAGAAGGTAAGTTATTAACTAGCTAGACTTTCTTATTTTTTATCTTATATATTATATTAACCTCTCTATATATAAAAGATAGAGTATTATTATAGATATAATTAGCTCTTAGTTTATTCTAGATTCTTATTAGAACCTTTTTTAGGAGGTTTTCTCTCTAGTAGAACTAATAGTATACCTAAATATTAGTTATATTAAATCTAATCCCCTATTCTAAGTTAAATAGATTTATAAAGAGTAAGAGATATATTCTAGTAAAAAGGAGAAGTTACTAAAGCTTTTTATTAGTTATAAACTTTAGTAGATTAGTCTTATATACTACTTACTTCTTATAATACTTCTAGATAATAGAGTTAAATCTCTTAACTATATAGTTAAGAGTTCTAGTATACTTAGATCCTCTTATATTAAGAATACTAATAGCAGTCTTCTAGTTTCTAAAAAGAGTAGCCTTACTATATATAAGGAGGTGCTTAGCTATTCTAAATAATATAAGCTTAGTATTATTATATAACTTAATAGGGATTAGCTCTTTCTTTTACTAATAGATTAGCTAGTTTCTATCTCTATTTTATTTTTAGAAGAAGAGAGATTTACTTAGAATATTAGTTAGAAGTGCTAGAACCTTTTCTATCTTATAGCTAGATATATAATTAGAGTCTATATAGTTAGCTTTCTTTCTCTTCTTCTAGTAGTAATACTTATAAGACTTCTTTAAAAAGGGTTTATAATAGTTAAGATACTGCTTATCTTTATAGAATTAGTACCTAGAAGTATATTTTTATAATTCTAAAATAGCCTGGATAATTACTTCTATTCTTAGTATAATAGCCTGTTTAAGGGAAACTTTAAGTACTATATAGAAGATATTACTATTTTTATTAAATATTACTAGAACCTCCTTATTCTCCTCTAATTTCTCTTAGACTAGAAAGTTAAAACCTTCTAGTAAATTAGCTTCTACTACTAGTATTACCTCTTCTAGTATATATAGGCTAGGCTAGCCTTCTAGGTTATAAGGCTATAGCTATAGACTTTTACTTAGTTATTTATTAATTTCTATAATTACTAAGCTAGCTGTTATATTAGAATTAGTAGTAATAGCCTCTATTTTCCCTCTTCTATAGAAATTAAATAGGCTTACTAAGTATAAGAGAAGCTAGCAGAGTTAGAGAAAACTATAATAAAGCAACTAGTAGAATCTAAAATATAGAATATTAAAGAAGTATAGATCTTCTAATTACTAGCCTAAAAGATACTAATTATCTAAGTTAGTAAGTATTCTAGTATTATCCTAGTATATATAATAAATAGAGCTCTAAGAATTATATTCTTAGATATCTTACTATATAAGCTAATAAAAAAGGGTATATTAGATATATAATAGCTACTAATATAGATATTCTTAACTATAATACCCTTAAAAGTTACTATAACTTAAATATCTATAAAGCTCTAAACTCTAAGATATATAGAGATAATACTCTCCTATATTCTATTATAGCTAATATATTTTTTAGAGATAATATTAATAGTAGTACTAGTATTAATAATTCTATACTACTCTAAGTATATAGACTAGCTAATTCTTATAGTAATCTAGAAGTATAATATAATAAAGTCTTATATAGTAAGAACTCTATATTAGCAGGTAACTATAGTATAGTATAGGCACTCTGCTAAATTATTAAGAAAAGTAACTAGTATATTAAGGTTCTTATTAGGTTAAGTACTAGATAGGATAATATCTATTATATTAATATCTGCTATACTATAGAGAGGTAGTTAACTAAAAACAGAAAGTGCTAGGCTGCTTATAAAGGCTTAGAAACTATAGATTATATCTATAAAGAGAGAAAAGATACTAGTTAAAAAAAAGGGAGTTAGATAGAATACTAGGTAAAAGAGGATTATATCTAAACCCTGCTCTTAGTCTAGTATAGCAGCTTTATAAAGTATCTAAACTACTATAGCCTCTTTCTTATAAACTTAAGCTTAAATATAGGCCTTAATAGCACTAACTTCTACCTATAAGAGTGCTTTATACTAAGATATAAGGGTTAGGTCTGCTTATATATTATTCTAATATCTAATCTCTTATATAAGTTAGCTGCTTAATCTAGAAGCTTTTATAATATAGCTAAGTAGGTTTCTACTTATAGGTATAAATATATCTAGCTATTAATTGCTATTCTACTAGAGGTAATTCTAGATAACTAGCTTTATATACTTATAAACTATATTATTATAGTTATACTAGACCTAGTAAAAAAAGGATTCTAGGATAGTAACCTTCCTATCTACTTACTTAGCTTATAGGTTTTTAGTGAGGATATAGCCCTCTAATATTATAATAAAAGACTCAGATTAAGAGGTCTTAGCAGCTTTTAAGGGGCTACTATTAACTAGAGTATTCTTATTCTTATCTATAACTTTCTTAATATAAGGCTCTAGAAATAGAGTGGGAAAATAAGTTATATTTAGATCTATAATATAAACTCTCTTTTCAGGTCTAGTAGTAGAGTAAGGTATTATATAGTAATTCTAAGTTTATAATCTAGTTATAGTATTAATACTAGTATTTATAGAGAGAATAATAGCTAGAGTGCTAGAAGCTAGTATATAAATATTAAAGATATTATAGATAGTATCTAAGATTACTATACTAGTAGAAGGAGCCTTTATAGCTAAAGTAGGGATTAGGGGCCTCAGGGTTTCCTATATAGCATACTAGGTATACTTATTAGACTATTTATAGCTCTTAAGCTAGGACTTAACTCCTTAAAGGCTTAAAAAGTATCTATAAAGAGTAAGAACACTAGCTTCTAGCTGCTTAGTCTTATCTATACTAGCTATAAGGATTAGAAAAGAAATAATTATTAGGTTATACTAGCTTTATTAGTAGCTTTTATTAATCTCTTTATTAGAAACCTAGATATAGAGGGAACCCTATAGGGTGCTAATTTACTAGTAGCCTTTATAAAATAAGTATAACTTTATATTAAAAAAGGCTCTAGTAGCTTTATAATTCCTAGTAAGATATTCTTTCTCACTATAGGTATAGTAAGTATTAGAGTTAATAGTCTCTATAAACCTTAGAAGTCTTAGCTAGTAGTAAGATTTAAGGCTTATAAAGCCTAAGTAACTACCTTCTCTTAGATTAAAAAGTATATAGCTATATCCTCTATATATAGAGCTATAGTTATAAGAGTTACTACTATAATAGTTATACTATAAGAGCTCCTATATAGGCTAGGTGTCTAATATATTAGTGGTATATATACTAACTTTATTAATAGTATAATTATATTAAGGAGTATTAGTATAGTATCTGGTTCTGATCTGCTTAATCTCTATATCTTTAAAGCAAATAGTAAGGTTATTTACTTAAGCCTTTTAGTTAGAAGTGCTAGTTATTTTATTCTTTAACTTAGCCTTTATAGGTAATATTCTAGATTACTTATACTTAAGTATAGTAACTAGTATATTAGCTAGGATATTCTCTCTAATACCTTATAGTTATATATATATCTATTAAGACTAAATCTATTTAGTAATTATAACTTCTATTTAGATCTAAGAAACTAAAAGAAGACTCTAGTAGTTCTTATAGAGAATCTTTAAAATATATCTTATAGTCTATTTAGGGAAGTAGTAGAAGATAATATAGTTAATCTCTATATTAGGTAGTATAGAAAGTCTCCTTTTAGCTGCTCTATTTTAAAGGTTATTAATCTTAGTAAGAAACTTAGAGATATATCTAGAATTACTAATCTCTAGGCTAGAAATAAGGCTTTAAAGCTTCTTATTAGAGTTTAGATAAGTATTTAGGTTTATAATACTATATATCTTATAGAGGTTATTTTTAAGAGAGAGCTAATTATTATATTAAGTAAAAATACTCTTAAAGGTTTGCTAATAGGCCTTAATATAGTACTAGCTAACTAGGATAATTATCTTCTCTTTATTCTAGTTATAAAGCTTAGTATAGAATAGATAATCCTTAAAGAAGTTAGAAATATTATTACTAGTAAACTTAGAGGCTTCTAGATTATAAGAGATAATTAGAGTAGCAGTATACTGCTTCTATATAGTTTTAGCTAATTTCTTAATTACTTCTATAATACTAATAGTAAGTAGAGAGGCTAAGTTTTCTATAAAAGGTATAGTAATAGCTTTTATAGATATAATCTTATTTAGCTACTAGTTTAAGCCTACTCCCTATAGTCTAAGAGAAGCTATACCTTTATAGTTCTTATACTTATTATAAATATTTTTACTAGTATAAACCTAGTAACTAATCTTAGTGCTTTAGAACTATAAAGGTAAAGACTTCTCAGATCTATTATTATCTATAATAATAGAGCAAAAAGCTTATTTCTAAATACTTTTAAATATAGCTCCTTTAAAGGGTTCTATACCTAGAGTATAGTCTTTAAAGCTAGAAAAGTTTAAAGCAGATATACTAACTTTAAGAGCTTCTCTAAATTTCTTAGAGTATTACTCAGATATAGTATAGTAAGTAGTTAATATAATTTATTATAATTTAATATTAGTATTAATATTAAAGTTTATTAATATTTAAATTATCTAATAATAAAAGAGAAGGGTTATATAGTAATTTAATTTATAATAATTAAGTAAATAGAGAGAAAGAGGGCTTTAACCTCTTTCTCTTTCTAGATAGTAATTATAAATTATAAGCTAGGAGTAGTTATAGCCTCTATTCCTCCTATAAGTATATAGGCTCTCCTTTTTAATATAGCTAGAAGTAGTTATAGCCTCTATTCTATCTATAAGTTTATAGACTCTTTTCTATTCTTTCTTATAAGTAATATAATACTATAATTTCCTTAATCCTATAGATATTAACTATATAGTAATTAAAATAGAGTCTAAATCCTCTTAGTTAAGCTTATTAGCTTAACTAGTATTATTAATTTATTACTTTATTACTAATTATTAGATTCTAGGTTATAGAAAGTAGATACTAGCTCTACTTTTATAAGAACTAAGGAAAAGAGAGAAAACTTTTTAATCTAGTAAAGTTTAAAGCTATTATAGCTAGATTTTCAGGGTTTTAAGTATTCCTATTAAAAACTCTAACTATATAGCTATTATACCTAGTATTTTCTTAGATTAGGTCTATAAAGAGACTTCTAAATATTATTTTATGAAGTCTATTATTATTACTACTAAGTTTATAAAGTTAATATTCTATTAAGTAGTTAGGATAATATATTATAGTTCTATATTAAATATAAGCCTGTTTATATAGTATAGAAGTATACCCCTTTTAAGTACTATAAAGGAAGTCTTAAGAGAGAAGAATCCACCTCTAGGTACTATTAAAACAGGCTGAGAACTTTAAGATAAAAATAATAAAACTATATACTCCTATATACTTATATAGGAATATTATAATATTATAGCTTTATATTTAGAGGTTCTAGAATAAAGAAAAAGATCTCTCTAAGTATAATAACCTTATTATAGATATAATCTGTTAAGTAAAAGTGATAAAAGCTTCTAGATAAAATAAGATAAAACTATATTAATACTAACTAATAATATTCCTCTATTCTCCTCTCTGCCCTTAATAAGGCAAAAAGTCCTGCTATACTATACTAACTAATATACCTATCTAGGCACCCTCTAAACTGGGCTATCTGCACTACTCTGTCTTAATACTAGCTTGCTCTTTACTATATTTTTCCTCCTTTTATTCTAAATATATAAAAATAAAAATACCTATAATTTTATTAGTAATATATTTAGAAGATTCTCTATTTAATAAGTCTACTCTTATATTTTTAAGATACTTATATAATTTATAGTAGATTTTAGAAACTTAATACTTTATATTATTAGCTTCTATTAAATAAAGAAAGATATTTATTTCTTTCCACTTAGTTAATAAAAATTATTACTAAATATAAATCCTACTTTTTTCTAACTATACTAACTTTTCTCCTATATTCTATAACTACTATAACTATAAATAGATAATTTATCTTTTTAATTATTATAGTAATTATCTATACTAATCTCTACTTAAGCTATAACTTCTATATATATAAAAATATAATATAGAGCTATTACTACTAGCAAAAAGCCTATTATAGGTAAGAAGACTTTTACTAAGAAAACTGCTACTAAGAAAACTACTACTAAGGTTACTAAGAAGTTAGCTAAAAAGTTTCTTTTTAGCTAGTCTCTTATTCTAGACTAAGTCTAGAAGAAAAAGCACTATTAGCATCCTAGTAGTAAGCTAAAATTACTATAAAAGATAGCTATAAACTAACTTACTTTAGCTAAGGCTCTTTATAAGATTAGAACCTACTAGAAATTAACTAATCTTATTATCTCTAAGCTTCCCTTTTAGTAGGTTTACTAAGAAATCTATAATAATATTAGTTATAATAGTAATATTTACTAAGCAAAGTTAGCTATTAGAGCTCTCTAAGAGTTTTTAGAGAGTTTTCTTTTTAGTATTTTTAAGAGTAATTATCCCCCTCTCTAATTTATTTATTTATTAAACTAATTAGTTTAGTAATTAATCTTACTGCTATTTATACTAAATATATTATTATTATATCTAAAAATCTTAACTTAGTTAAGGCTATTCTAAGAGCTAGTAAGCTTTATAATAATAGGTAGTTTAAGATATAAGAGTAAAAAGAAGTATTAAAATATAATAAGATAGTAATAGAATTTTAGCTATTTATAATATACCTATAAATTAGCCTAATTACTATAAAAGATATCTATAACCTCTAATAAAAATATAAATTACTTATAGATATAATTACCTATAAGCTACCTAAACCTATAAGTATAGTATTTGCACTATACCTATAAGCTTAATTACCTAAACCCACTTAACCTATAGGTATCTATAGGTATTACCTGCTATTTATAGGTACTACCTATAACTACCTACCCATTTCGCGGGTACCTATGGGTACCCGCGGGCCGGGTAATTGCTAACCCTAGTTGTTGGAGCCCAACACGACTCCCGCCGAGAACGATTCCGGCGGGCAGAGCGGTTTACCTCAGGGTATTGACGACAGTCGAGCCGATGATGGGCTGGAAGATTCTGTGCAAGCGTTGGGGGAAATGCACATCGAAAATGACCACGCTGATGCATCTACAAGTGCGGTCGAGGCATCAGAGATGATAATTGATGGCAGAGAGACGAGCATCGCTCGGAAAACTCTGGCTGGACTCGAGGACGCTCATGCGATGTCGGGGGTACAAGTAGGTCAGGATCAAATTGAGTATGTGGTAGATTTTGCTTCCAAGAATCTCGGGGCCTTCATTCCGGACGACGTCGATCGCGACTTACATAAGGCCGACGACATAATAGCCGCTGCGACTTCGCTTCTCCGCCAGAACTTGCTACAGAACGTACGTGAGCGGAACCGCACCGGCACAAGTCAGAAGCGTCTTTGGCAGCCCGCTCAGAAGGGAGTCCAAGGTGCGAATTCAAAGAGGACGAGGGAGCGTCGGCGGAAGGGAATATCAATGCAGCCGCAGCAGTGCCTCAAGTCCAGGATTGAAAAGAAAACGAAAAAGAAGGACGCAAATGTGCGACCTGAAGCTCTTCTGCAGCACTTGAACTACCTTGAAAAGGTGGGCTGCTCCCCGATAAAGGACGACTACCACGTCGTAAGGATATGCGGCGCCATCACCACGCTCGCGCCCGAAAGCTACCAAGAGCCAACCGATATCTTCAAACCCGCACCCGGCTCCCGAAAAAAGACAACATGTGCTAGCCACACCAAAGATAAAACACTTTGTCTGGTTCAGGAACAGATGGCGGAGGAAGACGCAATCGTCGACCTCATTGAGCAATATACCATTGAGCAATCACAAAAGTACACCCCCGTCGCACTCAAGAAGAAGGACTGGCAGGTGATGGACATCCTGCTGGGAAACGTTCAGGGCGAGGTCAGCTACAAAGAAGTCTTTGACTTTTTTTGCCACCTCGGATTAAAATTTCAGAATCGAGGAGGTTCTCGCCTGGCTATCCAATGGTGCTCGGACTGCCTCTTCGAACGACCAGCACACGCGACGACCTTTGTTGTTCATCCAAGGCATGGCGGCGTTACCCGTAGAGTTGACATAGACAACGTCGGAAGCTTCAAGAGGGTATTCGTGGAAAGCTGGAAGCTCACCACAGATAAAATCGAGCAGCTGTACGGACCCAGATAGCCGTTGTGTAGGAGCGCCGGCCCGAACGGCTAGTTTTTTTCCAACTCCCGTAACGAGGAGCCTAGACAGATGAGTCTCATGTTTCGCTGCCTCCTTGTCTGGAGAGGCTTTTCGAAGCACGCGAACGGGGACATGGAGAGGATCCTCAGAGCAAGCCGGGGCGATTTGGGGAGGGAAGGGGGGGCCGTTTAGGAGTTTTGGCGTTTTTTAAATACTACTAGAAGCCTCTACTGTTCACACCGACCAGTGGTCTCTGCATCATGAACTCTTCTTCCCTCCGCCGTTTCAGCCCGGCGCCACCTCCGCTCGCGGCATCAAGACCGACGACCAGCCCGTCCCTCCACGTCCACATCGGCCTCAGCCTGCCCTTCTGCCCGTCCCTGAGCCACCTCGCCGGTAGACGACGGGGCCGACTGAGCTTGCTGTCTCGCGAGTTTGACCCTCGTCATCGTTTTCCTGACGTCGTGCGCAAAAAAGGACAGAAAGCCCACGAGAAGAATGACCGTGCCGACGAGGATGAAGATGAGCAGCGACTCGATGACTTCCATGTTTGATGGAAAAGTTTATGGGGGTTCGATTTGTTTGGTGTATCACGTCTGTCTGTCTGTCTGTCTGTCTGTCTGTCTGTCTGTGGTTCGAGATTATGAATAGTCACAAGCGGCTTTTGTTTTTTTTCTCCCCTGAGAGTGAGGCGTGATGCTTAATGTCGATATCGCGTAGATCACAGCTTGTGCATAATAAGCTCGAGCGAGCCCTTTTATATTTACTCATGTCGACGTTTACAACGTGGTGATTCAGCGCCTAAACGACGAGAACTTTTTTCCTGGACTGATTGCAGTGATTCACACATATCGCCAACTCGGATTCACGACGAGTCCAGGCGTGCGTGGCGTTGGGGAAAGGAAGGGTGGTGTTCATGGAGTCAAGCGTGGGTGATGGAACTGCCGTCGAAGACGAAACCGTGAAGATGTCACACGATTATGATTATCAGGAGACTATCCCATATGTAACGATACCACAAACCCGGATCCAAGCCACATAAAGCAAAGCGAAGGGTATAATGCTATGTGCAGTCCCACCAAAATGTTGTATCCCCGTGTTCCGTTGCCCGAGCCCGCCGCCAGTCCGTGCCGTGCCGTGCCGTGGCCATACCCGTACCCGTGGCCGTGTTCCCCGTACCTGAATGCCTGAATGAGAGCTCCCCTGTTACATGACCGTGTCCGAAGCCCCGCCTCTATCACCAGTCCCCGAAACACGCCGGCGGCATGCTCGCCAGAGCAACCGAAAACCCAAAAGAGAAAAATGCAAAGTGTGTTAAAAAAGGTAGGAAAGAAAGAAAAAGCGAGAGATGTGTATCAGTAGATCGCCTCGCGGTGGCAGCAGGGGAGGACATGATGGTGCCGGATGGCGTGAAAGCGAGAGCGATGAGATGTAGTTAGCGATGATGTTTGAGGACGATTTATGAGATTGCCGAGGTGTATCGTCGATAAGCGATGCTGGGTGGAAAACCAAGTGCCGTTGATGTCGCAACCGTGGTACGCCCGCGGAGGTTGAGTATGCCGAGAGGTCGTAATGGAGAGAGAGGAGCGTGTTGAGTTGACATGGAGGGTAGTAGCGAGCGATCGTTGAAGGGAAAGATTCGCACAATGCAGCCCAAGTCTATCACCGAATGATCCGATCAAAGACGCCAGTGTATCCCTCTATGTGACGGAAAAAATCTGTTTCCAGGGCGCAACAAGTCCAGGAGTGAGAACAAACGAAAAAGGGCGGAGGGTGGTGCATGGGAGGTCAACCACGAGAACGACGAGCCATCGCAGTGCGCGTCGCTAGTAGCGTCGTCGTCTTCGGAGGTGCATCAGCCCGTACCCTGGTTTTGCTGATCTCGGGGTCGAGAGCGTCGCTCCAGCATGGTTTTTGGACGTTGGAATGGAGGGTCGGAAGGGCTGCACGAGAGTAGGATGGACCGCGCCACCCGCGCTCAAATGCACCATCATGCCAGGCAAGGTTCGAATCCGGTGGCGGAGAGGGGCCGGTTTGTATGTCCAGTTCGTTGATGTCGACACTTTGGGGATATCGTCTTTGATCTTCGTGCCGCGTCAAGCATGTTCGAGACCTAGCGGCCTGAGGGTGTCAACACACACGGAATGATACACCTCATGTGAATGGTCCGGGTGAGCCCTTGCACCCTTGTAGGAGCACACGGGTACGCCAATGCACGGCAGAAGAGGTATGGCGGGAAGACAAGCGAGTGGTCGGCCATAAGTTGACTCGGGTGGCTTTGAGGCGACATGGTGCGATTCCATGGCAGGCGGATTTGGCGCGATGTTGTTTGGAAAGGTCCTTGACGCAGATGATGTACGTCATGCAGGCCGGCCGGATGCAGGCTGGCCCTCCAAAAGACGATCACCAGATACACCCCCAACCCATCATGCACGAGGACAGCAGCCAATCAAGGACCGAAAGGGCGAGTCGAAGCTGGAATCCGTTATCGACGTGCAGGTGGAAGAGGGCTGTCTCGATAGGGTGCGTCAAGTCGGCATGGATAACACGGTTTGGTCTGAGAAGAGGGACGATGCCCATCAACAGACCAACTCCCGGACGCCAAGTTGTTTGACTGCAGTCGAAGAAAGCGGTGAGATGAACAAGGAGTGTCGAGGCCGTAGAAGAGTCATCGAGACCCCGCCTCGCCCGCATGTTGCTGTGAGGTAGTAGAAGTAAAGAAGAGGAGCAAGAGGGATGGTGCGTCGGAAAAAGACCCTGTCCCATGTCCCTTCCTTGTCTCCACACCTTGGCCGTCGATGTCGGGGGTGGGGCTTGCACATCGGCCGGCCGTAGCGGGGCGTTTGGTCGTCTATTTCGGGAAAGGTAGAGGCAGTTCGGAAGAGTTGATTGGTCTGCGCCACAACAGCTGACAGCCCCTCAGGTTCCACCCAACCACACCGACATGGTGTGAACGAGACCAAGGGGGGGTAACCCGTGGACCCCTACACCACCACCCTCTACGAGAGGATGTCTTCTTTACTCCCCATCTCTCTTTGCGTTGCAGCCCATGCCGTCCGACGTCCCAAGCGCCTGCCCCAATCAAGTCGACGACGTGCGACCTCGTTCCAACGACGTCTCTTCAGGCCACCTCCAAATATTCTCACTTCCGCCGTCCTGCTCTTGTCCTCATGCCTCGTCCACGCGGCTGTACTTGGCATGTCACATCCTAGCAGTGGCAGTGACTCACTTCCAACACGCTGACAAGACTCTCCCGTACTGGCCAAGCATGCCATTCCTTGTGCTGAAATCGTCGCTCGCTTGTCCCAAAGCCATGCGCTCCCACTCCCACTCCCATCGGGGGGGTAGCCGCACGGCTTCATGCCCGTTGTGCCCCGTCCCCATACCCACCACCACCGTATACTTGATGGCTTGGGGCGTGGTGCGCTGACATGGACTGATACTGCTCGGCGTAGGTCGTAGGAGCATGCATGGCTGGTATCGCAGTATCCCATCTGCCAGGTGCTGGCGGAGGCGTATGCTGATTGCCGATCGGCGTGTGCAATCCGCTCCCGTAAGAGCCGGTCGTCATCGAGCGACTGTCATAGCCTGTCACAGATGGGAGAGGTGCCGCCAGACGAAGCCCAGATTGTCGCGGAGATACGGCTGTAAGCGCGGGTGACAGTGTTCGCGGGGGTCCGGTTGAGTACGCGGGCCAACTGTGCGTGCTTCCCGTAATGGACCGCGGCGACGTCAGCGTGTCGTGATGCAATTGAGACGGGACACCATATGCGCTGACATGTTCCGACCCAACAGTCGGGGCCGGCGGCGTCGGCAGAGGTGGATAGGCACTGACAGGCGTTGGTGTTAAGAGGTGAGAGGCCGGGAGTGTGGATGACGGGCTGGCGCTGTATTTGCCAATAATCTTTTTGAGCGCCGACTCCAGTATCTTCCACGGGAACACCTTGACGTCCTTCTCAATGTTTCTTGGCTTAGGATTGGGGAAAGCCATGATAATCTTGAAGAACTCCTCCGAGTCCGCCTTGGCCTTGCTGACCGTCAAGGGGCGGAAGCCTTCGAGGTTGCGCCGTATGCGGTTCTTCTCCTCAACGGTGAACCTGGCAGGGGCCACCACCAGCTGCTCGAGTAAATAGATGGTGTCAACGGAGGTGACGTAACATTCATTCTTCTCCGCCCACCAAATGCAGCTGATGCAGATGCTGTTGGGAGGTCGCTCGTTCACGTTGACCGCTCTGAATGTTGATGTGAGTGTTGATCCCGTTTGTTTCTTGTTGAACATGACAATCCGTCTTCGGTTAGACCACTCCTCCGGCGACCAGTCCACCGCCATGGTATCCAGCTTGCCGATGATCTTCAAGACAGCCTTGTTGGAGTAGGAACCCCAGTGACTGTATCCCGAGCTTTGACCGCCGCCAGGTGAGCTAGGAATCGAGCTGGTCCGCACAAGCTGGGGAGTGGTGGCGGATGGCATGGGTAAGGGCGTCAAGCTGGGGCGAGATATCTGTGTGTGGGTGATGGGAGGACCTGGGGCCCGGTTGTATGCCTGCCAGCCAGCCATCGGCGGTCGTAAAGGCGGCGGCACGGCGCGGGGATAATGCTGCTCCGTGAAGGAGTTGGTTCGGTAAGCACTGAGCATGCTGTTGTTCTGATCTTGCGGGAAGTGGGTTCCATAGGGAGCTTGTGCTGATTGCTGCGGAGCAGTCGCGAAGTCATAAGTATTTGTACTGGGCTCGTTGCCCAGCTGAGTGCTCGCTGACCTGGGGGACTGATGTTGTTGTTCAGGTGACTTGGACACCTTCCTCGTGATGTCTTCCGAGCTAGCACCTGGGCCTCCCAAGGGTGCTTCGTGATATACGAAATGGCCCACCGCCGTCCTCGAGACTTCGTCTCCGTTTTCCGTCTCAATCAGGAGCGACACAGGCACGTTCTCGCTGGCGCAACTGGTGACCACAAAAGGCGGCGCATCCGCCGAAACAGTGAGCATCGTGGCACTGTCCTGGGGGTCCTTAATAGTCTCCGCTGGCACCTTGTTCGCCCCGAAGATGAGGGAAAAGTACGGTGCAACTGTGAGGAGATCATACGGCGACGAAACCTTCACAATCACCTTGGTTCCAGCGATTCCAGAACTTGGCTGATAAGAAATTACCGACAGCCCGACATTGCCAACGGACATATACGGTGCAACCGCAGAGTTGGCCGCGAACGCACTTTGGTTCATCTGGGCCGCCGTGAGTTGAGCAGCACCGCCATGTTGGGCCGGATAGGCTTGCGCGCCGTACTGTTGGTAGGCGGCATCTTCGTACCCACGGGTCGAGTCGTACCCTGAATGATGGCATCGTGTTAGCATGTCAGAGTGAAATAGAATCCGAGACCTTGCCCTAGATATCCTGCTCGAAGTGCTCATGCACTTCCCAGGAGCTCTTCAGCTCGGGAAAAGACCTACCGTGGATTGGGCCTGGCTGGGGTTTCCCGTAGTGGGACATGGGGAGGAGACCACCTGGCGGGGAGTCACCCCGAAGGTCTCCGTTTGCCCTCGCGACTGCCTCTTCGTACTTGAGAGTCACCGTCTCTGGTGAGTCGAGGCCTTCCTCACCGATTATGATAGGCCTTTGAGGATGAAAGTCGGGCTGCTTGCGGTGAGGGATAGCTTGTCAGCCTAACAGAACTCTCGAAACAGTATGCGTCAAGCGCGCCTCAATCGTTGGCAGCAGCGTCTCAGAATGGCTCAGCGTCGTGCTCTGGTGATGGGTTGACTCACTTCAAAATGCTTGTAGGAAGCACACTCAAACTTCGCAGTAGACATCCAAGCTGTTGAAAAGGGTGTACTTGGGAAAGGATGTCGGGTCTGTTACCGCAGAAAATGCAAACCACTGTTTCGGGAGCGGCTTTGCAACGACAGCAAGGGACTATGGACTTGTGGGACCACAGAGGGGCAAGGGGGAAAGGGAGAGATATGCCTTGAGATTACCGTGATTAGACTGAAGTCCGCAGGTGGTTGAGAGATCAAGTTCAAGCGCGAGGGAAGGGAGGATCCTAGGAGAGGCGAGTCAGTCTTAGCAGATTCTCCCGACAAGTATGATTTGAGACATCGTACTCAGATATGTGGATGGCGTTTCCCAGCTTGCAAGTGGCGCTGCGAAACTGGTAGATCGGCTGGCTTGCTTCTCAGGGCTGATGCGGTTTGAAATTAGGGAGGAAGATGTCGAAGCCGTTGATATTGTGAAGTCCAAAAAATTGAAGAATGCGTGTCGTAGGAAACCAGAAACTTGGGAAGGCGGAAAGAATACCCAAGAGCGGCGATCTTAAACCAAGACCAACTTCTTTGAAGGTGGATGTTGCGGGAAATGGACTCAGACCGATGCACCTGTCATGGGTCGCTAAACTGCCGGCAAACCGAAATCTGAAATGGAGTTTCGGGAAGACCCAAGGATTCCAGCGCGGTGGTTACCGGCTGAAAGACGTTCGTGCCAGAGGCTGTTCGCTGGAATGCACGTCAGCCAGAAATCCAAAGATTGCGTGGTCGGTGCTGCTTCGCAGGAACTGCTGGCTGGACGGGAGGTTGCAGCGCGAACCATATCGGCTTCCTGCTGGAGTTCGTGGTCTGGCAGCAGGCGCGGGCGGAGGAGAGGGATCACGTACTCAACCGTTGGGACTAGGGTGTTCGCCAGAACGAAGTCCAATCACGGCTCGGAGCTGTCGACAAACGGGCAGATGCGGTTCGTGATGCCGAACCGGCAAAGCTGGACCGTGCCTCGTTCGTTCGTTCTGCAGACGGACGGCGAACCTGTTCGCAAGGCCAACAAGCAGCTGTTAGAAACAGAGCTCGATGAAAGCAAGCCCAAGGTCCCGCAAGGCTCTTGCGCTTCCTTTGGCATCAAAGGAGGAGGCGGAATTTTGTGGCCTACCAGAGCCGAGATGTTAGACGGGCATGAGCAGAAACAGCGAACAAGAAGGGTGATGTGAAGCAGGATAGAGTGAGAAAGAGATGGAAGGCAAGAGGGAGAAACGCAGACTCAGAAAGTCAGACCGTGTCGCTGATTTTGTTGCGGGGGTGAAGTAGTAGAAGAGGAATGTTGATGAAGCACGAGCGAGTGGTGTTGCATTTCTTGGAGAGGTCGACAGGTAGATAGCAAGGCGTCCAGTCTCCTTGCAGGCCAAGGTACGTGTTATGAACGTGAAGTAGAACGACGACGGCGGCGACGACGACGAGTCTGTGGCGACACGAAACCAGATCCACACGGAAGGAACAGGGACCTTGCGAAGATGGGTATTGCTTTTCTCTGCTTGCCGCACTAACAGAGAGCTCACGCACCAATAGCTCCGTTCTGGGGTTCCCGACGGCCCTCCCTTACAGTAGCACCCCTCGTCGTTTCTTTTTGAGGAGGGCTCTGATTTTTGCCCTGGTAATTGCAGATAGCCTGGCCTGCGGATGACTTCTTGGTGGTGGAGGAAGAAGAACGGCCAAGCAAGGCTCCCAGGCCGGGTGACATTTGTGGGGATGAGGGGAGAGGAGGGGGGTACGGATACAGAGTATGGAGTACGGTATCTCGAAGAAGGACAGTACGTAGCGTCGAACGTAGAGAGAAGAGAATGACAGGGACGGACAGGGATAGGGGCGCCGTTGAGATGCGAGATTCCAGGTGTCTTATGAGCTGCAAGGTTCCATTGATCTGGAGAGAAAGGGTGGGCGGCGGAAGTCAGTCGTTCATTGGGGCCGTACACAGCGTGTGTGTGAGTGACTATGGCTGTCGACGATGATGATGATGATGAACGTGGGACCACTTCAGCTGGCAGAGTCGGTATGGAGTTTGAGGGCAGTTGTGCGAGAAACGGAAAACCTGGGCCGGGGGTAGATAGGCGAGCAGGGCTATCACTCTGTTCATGTGTCCGCCTGGCCTACTACTCGGACGCCGCAGAAGAGCTTGGCCATTCTGTGTCCTTGATAGGCGGGGCACGGGGTGGTCGTTCTAAGAGGCGAAAGAAGCAACGAAAGGGCCCCGTGCAAGGAGACCGGAGAAGAACCACTCGTTCGTACCAAGCAGGAAGGGAACGGCCGACTAGAAGGAGGCGGGAATGACAAATGACGGGAGCCACAGGAGGATTAGGTATTCCTTGGAATATGAGAAGAGGACAGAAAAAAGAGAAAAAGGATGAGAACGAGAAGAGGAAAAAGAAATGATGGATGGCACTTACTCGAGATCGGCCGTGATGGGCAACGCAGCGCAGCAAAAGCAGAAAAAGCAGCAAAAGCAGTGCCGGGGCGATGCTGGTCGTCTCTCGGTACGTATAAATTCATATGTTTAGAGATGGCACACACACGCGCGCACCCACACACCCACATACATGCCGCCACACCCACAAAATACCGCTGGTGCAAGATTGCCGTGTAAGTCGGTAGACACAGAGGGGATTTGTGCGTGGCTCTTATTGCTCCCCTGAGTAGCTTAGCTTCAGTGAATAGCCCTGGGGCAGCGGGAGGGCTCGAGGTTGAGCTGAGAGCAATAGCTGTAAAGAGTGAGTGAGATCGACGGTTATGGAGACTGGGCAGAGCGAAGGGGTGTGTACAGCCGAGCAACGGGTGTAGCCTGAATGACGATGCGGAAGCTGTCGGTGTCGACGCTACGAACCAAGAATTAGCATGATTGGTCATAGCTCCTAAGAGTAGCTGCAGCAAGCCCAATGAGAGGATGGGATGGGATGAACAAGAGGAATGGGAAGGGCCGTATGGCATGTGGCCAGTATTAGCACGAGCCGGGGGCCTGTCTAACGGCAGGGAGGGAGCGTGAGTAGCCTGGGCAATCGGGAGACAAGCGGGTCGGTCCAGTGTCACTGGATCTGGCTTGGGTACTACCGACCGGCTGAACCCTTGCATGCGTCCGTCCGCCTTTGAACCTTGCACCAGACAGTCCTGTCGACTGATGTACATGTGTGTGTGTACATGAGCGCAGGCGGCCTATTACAACGCGGCTGCGCTGCGGATGCGAAATACTGGCCTTATGCTTATGCCATTTCAGGAAGTGGGATGAACGGGGAGTATGGGTACGGAGATGAGATGATATCGAGAACGAGAGGGGAAATGGAGGATGGGAGTGCAAAACGAAACAAGCATAGTACCAAGCAGAGTTTCCCAGGCATGTAATGTAAGTAGCTGTGGAGGAAGGGGTACCCTTGACATGGTTATGGAGACCGGTGGAAGCAAGCCGGAGTAAAAAGAGGAGACCGGGAGATCCGCACCAAGGGAGGTCTAGGTACGCTGCGGCACAGAAAGTGAAGATGAGACGTACATCAGGTCAAACCACCAATAGCCAGAAGTATGATGTAGAGACAGTCTCTTCCGCCTGTATCCTCTGCGTCCTCTTGCCCTTTATGAATTGGTCTGCTTTGCGCTTCTTCTTCTTCTTAAAGCAATCTTTCTGCTGGTGTTCCGAGTATATACGACGAAAACGAGGTACCGTGAATCAGCAACCACTAGGATTGATCGGAGAGCGTTGGGTTCGCCCGGCTTCGTTCGCGGCCGAGATAGAAGCCGATGGACATGTCAAGCCCGATGGACTGGTTAATCAGCAGACTGGAAGGGTCGTTATGAATAATTCCAATCGATAGTCGGCGTCGTCTCGGTTGCTTAGGGTCCCGAGGCGCATCTGCCAAGTGAAGATCTCTGATGCTGGTGTGGAGTGGCCGCAAATTATCCGGACGGGTAGACGGGCTGTCAAGATGTTAGATACGCCAGGGCTGGCTGTAGCACCGTCACCGTACCCGACTGTGCTTATTTCCTTCTCTTCTTGTGTCTGCTTTGGGCCGTGATCAGCAAGACCAATTGCAATGGGACGCGGCACGCACTGACCCGTGGCGCCCAGAAAAACGAGAGCCTGAAATCAATAGAGAGCAGCCAAGAACAATTTGGCGCCGTTGCTCTCCAAGGGTCCTGCTCTTTCGGTGTTTGGTGTCTTTGCACGCGTGCGTGTTTCTTCGTGTCTCTGTTACCGTCCGGGGTTGATCTCGGAGCTTTCCCTGGCCTGTTCTTCCCCTTGTCTTGCTGGGGAATGCCGGGACCCCGGCTTGTTTAGTTGGTTTTCTCTTGCTGTGCCCTGTTACTACCAATTGGTCAGCCCGACGTGTTAATAGTGCAGGTGAGGCACTCAGTCCCGGCGACGATCAGTGGGTTCATCCTCCCGCTGGAGAATAGCACCAGTGCAACATCGCCGGTGAATCAGGGCTTCATTGGGTCATGTCGATGGATTGACATGAGCACGGGGGCCGATGGAGATTACAGGCGATGCACCGACTGGCAAGCAGCGTGAAGTGAGTGACTGAGAACTTCTCGTCTTGCTCCATCTGCGTATATCGCCAAAGGTTCAGCCAGCCAGGAGACAGAAACGAATGGGCCAAGGTTGATGAACACGCTTGGAGAGCCAAGACCCAAGCCGGCTTTTCACTGCCTTCAGAGGCCTGTTGAGACTCGCGCTGCTTCTCGCAACGGGTCACCCCCTCCCCCCCGGCCCCTGCAGCCAACAAGATGAAGCAAGCTGATGCGCCCAGTGACGGGGATGATTGACGGGAACGTAGCCAGACGGCAACGCCTGCAAGATGGCCAGAATAAACTTGGCACCTTTCTAACCCGGGAAATTGATTGAGATCGCATCCCCCGTCAGTTCTGCCCGAGCAGGCCCCCACCCCCGGCACAGCTGAACGGCCTAGCCTCGATTATGACTGTGCAGAGGGGGCGTATGTTGAGAGTCGCTGGTGGCGTCACCGAGGCGGATGATGATGGTGAGGGCAAGCAAGATGACAATTTCGAGGTCATAAGATATCGTAGATACCGACGACCATGAAACATCTCGTCGAAGCTCACACAGCAGCACTCTCCGAGGCGTCTGGTGCATGGCATCAAATGCTTGGTCTCGCGCTGGTATTCCGTGTTTTCTGCCCAGTATGGAGAGCCTCTTTCTACAAGAAGGGACCCTGGCGCACTCGAGCGAGTCCCTCGGTGCGTGGATGTGACTGAACAGAGAGCAATTGCCTGGTTCGTATGGGGGAACGTGAAAGAGGAAAAGAGTTCAAGACTCACGGGTTCGGCCAGGTCTAGCGTTTTGACGATGTCTCGTCCGGAAATAGGCGGATCTGTTTCTGTCTGCCGATGCGTGTCAACATCACAACTATCCGTAGTGCCCGTGTCTCGCTGTCATGTCAGGCACGGACATACTGTTCGTTGCCGCCCACTTGCTGGATTCGCCTTCTTCACGCCAAGTCCAGCACACTGAACAATGTGGTCGAGCTGGGGTCGGCCAGCTCCAAGTGGGACCGTCGAGAAGAGGCACTGAGACTGAGACTCGTGTCTGAGTTTGACGCACCCGTATTTGAGTTAAACTGTCGTGCGGTCGATGCGAGTGAGTTATGGTGCTAGCGAGAGGCGCGCAGCATGATGCGAGGGGTTGATGGGAGAAAGTTGCAGTCGCAAGCTACCGGTATCTATCAATGATGAGACGAGAAGCCAACAAGTCGGGCCAATGCTATTCTGGCCAATGGCTATTGACTAGCCTTGGAGAGAGTTTTTAGGGTAGGTGTGTACAGGCAACGGATGGCTCAACGTCGTCGATACCCCGGGAACGGTTGCGGTCTTATATTTCAACGTGGGTGCTTTGGGGATAGCCTAAGTGTGTTTTTGGCGCGGCGTCATATAGATGACTTGGGACAACATGGCATTGATTCAAATGCGCTCTTCTCGAAAACGTTGGTGTAGCCATTGACCGGAGTGCAAGCGAGCACCAGTGCCAAAAGATGAAGATTACCGAGATACCGTTGGCTGTCAGGCCATGGAGTCCTCTCCAAGCTGATGAACACCAGATTGCATTCGTCTGTGTAGGCGCATCCCCGGGGATCTCTTCTTTGTGTTTCGAACGCAGGCGAGGGCCGGATGGCGAGGATTTGGAAGGCGGGGTGAGATTAACGTCGTCTCGCTGACATTCTCAACCAGTAGAGTCTTTGTGCCTTCAACTGTCATGGGTGATGATGCGTTCCTCAGGCGCAGGGCGGGAGGCGTGTGAGAGCGAAAGCGGCGTGCGAGTGTGGCGGCAAGATGGGTGGGACAAGATCCGACATGAGGAAAGACGCCAAAAATGCTAGTTGAAAGCGCCAGAGACCGAATCACGCCCGGCCGACATATCGATTGGTGCTACTGGTGTCTGTAGTACCGTAAGGTATGATGGGTTCCACGGCGGTGGTGGGCGGCTGTAGTGGTAACTGGTAAGGTGAGGGAGGCATGGGCTCTGAAGCCCTACCGTAGTCGGAGCAGTGATGAAGCGAACGCCAGAGCCTGGCGAAGGAAGCCAAGGCGGCAACAAAACCCTCAGCCCTAGCCGGAGAAATCGCGTCGAAGTATTGAAAGCCGGGGCGGCATGTCCTGATGCCACCCAGCTAGGTTGACCTTGACGTGCAGCTTAGGACCTAACTTCTGTATGCGGAAATTGGTCTATACGGGAGAGCGAATGAGTGATGGCGGCTCGTATGCTCCATGTTTGGAAACCATCGCCTATCGGACAAGTCTGTTGGCAGGTCCGCGATGTCGAATATTTTCCCAAGGCCGTAAGGGGCGTGGAAGGAAGTGATAGAGGGAGCCCCGTCATGGCCCACACAGGCGCGGGTTTCACTGCGTGAGGGGAGACCGAAGACATGGCGACAAGGGCAGTCCTGGATCGACGGCTAGGAGGGGGCTGCAGGGACGGCCCTTGCTAGAAGATCTGCGAGTTGAGCTGTGTGCCCCATGCATGCGGGAAATTGGTGCCCAGACTGCTAGTTGGAGGCAGGGCAGCAGAATGGAGGCAGCTGAGGCAGCATGCTGGAGGAGGGTTGGGATGGAGTGGTGCCGGAGGAGGTTGGTGATACGGCCGTGTCTGCGACTGACAAAAGTGCGGGACGAATGTAGCGGTGTCGGTATGGGTGTCGGTGTCGGTGTCGATGCCGGCGTTGATGATATTATTAGCCATGAAGGCGTGGGAAGACTCTGCCTGTACATTGGAAGCTGAGGTGAGGTAGCTGAGGCACTTAAGTTGAGGTATGATGGGGAGGCCGATAAACAGGCCACTGGAGGAGATGGTGCAGAAACGAGTGTCGGTGAGGTCCAGTCGTCCAAGGTACCTATTGGAAGGTAATGAAGGTATACTTAGGTAAGGCAAGGCAAGGCAGCTAGCTGGTTAAGGTACCTACCTACCTGGTTGTGCGATACTTCAGTATTTGGCTACAAAATTTGAACTTTTGCTCTCCCCTCCCTCTCTCACCCTCTCTCTCTTTCTCAGTCTCTCTCTCCCTCTTTCTCAGTCTCTCTCTCTCTCTTCTTTCTCACACACATCTCAGGCAGTCTGCTATGGGAGTTGCCAGTTGTAAGGAGCCTTCCTAAAATAAAATAAAACCCCAGGTTGCGACCATCAGATGGAAGGTTTGACCATAATGCTGATGAGGCGACTTGGGACAGGCACGTTGCACGTTTTACCTTACCATGCCTTAGTGACAGGAAGCCGTTCTCGGGGGGCTCCTTCCTACTATAGGTAATCACAAGTAGAAGCTACCTTAGGTACTTCTTAAGGTTGCCTCATAGTATATAGGTACATCTTGCGGCTCTCCTAACGTACCTTAGGGTACACAGTATTAGAGCACTGACTACCTAGGCATCCAAAGAAGTTGTTGTGATGCTACTTACAACTGAATAAAGCTTGGGAAAGCGCTTTACATAGTATTCCCCTGATGCAGGTTGCAATTGTCATCGTAAGGAGGGCACGAGCGGTAAGTCTAGGGAACGATCCGTCACGGGATGAAATGTACGTACCGTAGCTTGAATCTAGTCGTCCAAATACAGTGAGTCTGTGCTAGACATCAGACGAGTCTCAGTGAACATGAGCTTAGGATAGCTGCTGAGGACGCGCCAAGAAGCAGAGCGTGACGATAAGGTATGTTAAGGCACCTTACCTTAGGTAAGTAGCGACCTGGAACAGCTAAGTGCGCTGCCGTTCATTCGTTGCCCTTCTAAATTCACCTTGTCACCACCATCTTCTTCCAAATCACATTCATCACCCCCTTCTTATTCTTCTTATTCTTCTTCCTTCCTTCGCACCTCCAGCAACCTAGTACTATGTATGGGAGATGGTGTTGGGGAGGGAGAAAGAAAAGACTAGAAGAAGAAAATAAAAAACACCATCCAAATCCTCCAGTCCCCCTCGCCGCCACTGATCCTGAACATTTGATGATTTTCTCCGCTAGAGCTTTCTTATTCATTTATTGAGCCCTGCCCTCGTCCTTGTGCTGCAGGTCCCAGAAAGTAGGGTCCACCCTGGCATGTCGGATTTCTACTGCAACCGTCCGTCAGTACGCCTCTTTCACCCTCCACCTCGCACGTCACTCAGCACACCGACGCAGCAATCCTCCGACGTCGACTCTTTGGCCCAGCTTCACCTTCATCTCGACAACTGATCAAATGACCCCTCCTCTCGACACAACCTCCAGGTCGCCTTCGCCCTCACCTTGGCATGCTCCTCATTCCCCTTCAATCTTCCCCGGTCGCTATCGCTGCGCGGTCTCTGTCTGCCCGCCCCCGGCCTGCAAGACAACTCGAACAGTGTAAGATCGGGCTCGGAGTCGATCATCGCGGACAGGGAGGAAACTTTTCGCCCTCCGCCGTTTCGATACGTCTTCACTTTTTCTTCGCTGCACCTTACGCGGCTAAACTTGCGCACATTCAACCCGCCCGGCAAGAGTACTCTTCGCCTGCATCGTTGAAGCCTGGATCGTGCCATCGGCTCAAGCTAAGGCCCTCACCGATTCTTGCCAACCTGCCCACCTACTATCTGCCATGTGTATGCACCGGCACTTGAATCCTGCACTGCCGATACCTTCTCGCCCTCTCTGCCTCCCAGAGATCACCTTGTGCTAATCCTCTGTGTCCAAGGTACGAGGAAGTTGAGGTACCCCTTCTCGAATCTACAGTCGGCCAACCGCCAGGCACGACACACACGGATACCGCACCTCGGGTACGGCCGTATCACAGCGAACCAGCCCAAGCTACATTCCTACCAGGCACCAGCCCATCTTACACCAAACGCCGGATCGAGCTTGTCTGTGCTTGGGTCCTGCTACCGTTCCAGTGTTCGCCCGTTTACGTTCCCATCCTTGTCCCGCTTCGCAAGGCCGCTTGCCGCCTCCCGTCCTGCCTCGATGGATGCGGTGCCTCGTTGACTGGCCTGCGACATCTGTCGGCTTGTCTCGACGACGTCTTCCATCCTACCGTGGCTTTGGAAAGCAAGCGTGGGCATCCCGGCAGTCTCGCCCGCCACTGGACCCATTGCTCGTCCTCTCTCGCCTCTTTTCGTCTTACAGCCTGAACCTCGGTGCAACTCTGAGCAACTTTGCCCTTGCGCAATACCAGATCCAACCACTCAGTACTGGATCTGTTCCCGGATACTTGTCATATTATTCTGCCCGCGTCCCTGACCGTACCCTATCATGCCATGCCACTGGTATGTACCTCAGTAGGTCATCCCAGCAAGCGCAAAGGGAAAACAAAATAGGTGTTGGTACGGACTACTTTGCGCACCGGGCCTCGTTTTCTCTGGGCCCGCATCATGCAGATTGGTTGCCGAGTACCCTCGCACCCGTACCGTCGTGTTTTGCGTATGCGAGACATTCTTCCTCGGGCCCACCTCACGGCGGCAAGCCCAGTTTGGCGGATTCGCATTCCATAGGCCAACGAAACCATGTAACCCGTAACTACCATCAATAATTGCGGCTGCGGCAGGCAACCTGGTTTCTTAATTGTCCATGGTTGGTTGCGTAGTCACGGCACTCGCGATGATATCCCGCCGGCGGCTCACCTTTCTTTGAAGCTTTGGGTGTCAACTGTCACGGCAGCCGCTATGTATGTACATCAACACAACCCGCTCTCAGTTTGCCGATTTCAGTGCCACCTGTAAGCTCCCAGCCGTCTTCACATCACGTTGGGTAGTTACCATGCGCCACTGTTCTGTTCTGCGCACATCATTCCGGTTGTTATTCCCAGGCGCTCGGATTGAGCCGACACGGGAAGCAAGGGCTTCTAGTTCCAAGACAACCTCCATCACCCATCCCCTGCCATGGTCTCGGGCATATGACTTGACGATTTTCAATTGTGAACCGACGCTGCGGTTCAAATCTGCCAGCTGCTTGCGAAAACAACGCGTCTCCAAACCGGGGCAAGGCTTTGGGATCCATGTCCTGTAGCTGTCCTCAATTGCAAGACCTATCGACTTGCAGGCCATGTTCAACCGTTGACCCCGGGTCGGCGGAAAACGTCCTCGGCAAGGCTTACTCACTGACGAGGTTCACCGCAGCTCACGACTTATCGTCGAGTCCACGGCCGCCGCTCGTGAATATGCAACCACCCATTACCGGGAATTATTGCAAGAATTGACAGGAGCAACGCCGGTTTCACTTCCCAAGATCATGCACGTCCATAGTGCCCTGGAAAGAGATCTTGCGCTCATTACCTTGACTCTGTTGTCTCACCCCTCCATCGCTTCGCTCAACGTCTGCCTCTGAGCGCTGTTGTACGACACCTGCGTCTGAACCGGGAGGCCGCCATACTTCCGGTAATGCTAGAGGCGCCTTCACTGGCTGGAAAACCTCGCCGCAACGAATCTGGGGAGTCCGAACCTACAGCCCCGGGTGCCACAAGTATCGCCAAGTGTGGTTGGTCTCTATGTGAGCTCCTGACGAGTCTCGCTCAGTTACGATCGACCTCAGCACTGCTTCGTGACATCGCAGTCATATCGACGCGTACAGCCGGTCCCCGCGCGAGCGGGTAATTGCTTCTACGGACCTGCGGTGTCCTCATCCTCGCTAATCTGCTCCTCTTACGGGTCTTATGGTCAGCACAACAGCCACACCCACAGCCCTGGGTCCGGGTTACTTCTTGATTCCGCCTAGGCCTCTTGGTTCGACGCTGCCATGACGCCTTCACAACCGGTCCCTACGACTCCAGGCTATGGCGGATGAACAGGCCCCCTGCGGCGTCTCAATCGTAGCGACGTTCCAAGTCTGGCACCCTGGCCATCAGCTATCACCGCACACCAATTTCGGACCCGAAAAAGGAAGCCCAGGGCAACTTCACTTAGTGCAGCAGGCTTCTCTACACACTTAGCCGCCTATCAGTTCCCGTTGACTTCGTGACTTGGTCAAGTCGGCCTGACAATCACTTCGACAAAATCATTTTTGATGCGGATTCGGCAAAGAACGTTATACCGCGTGCATTCCTGATTGCCTGTACGACATCAGTAGCAGAAGGCGCCCAATCCTTTTAATGTCCGCGACCCAGCACGCTGGGAATTTGACCGGGATCGAGAACAGAGCCACAGAGAAACTGATCCAACTGTTTGCGCCCGGTCGTTGGGCTCACGGAAGCGAGGCCAGCCTTTGTGCTGGTACCAGTCGATAAAGTCACCATTGCTTCCCAGGAAGCTCGGTGATGTAACTGGCTCGTCGCCAGTTAGATGAGAATGAGTTGGAGCACCCGATCCTGCACGTTTCCGTTTGCTGGTCCTGTCTTTTGGGTCGAACAGCTAAGCTATCGCCAACGACCAGCAGAATTTTTGCTTCCAATTCGGCATTGAGTTAGTTGATCGCAGCAAAAAGGAATTGTCAGGTTTTGGGTACGGCTCTGTCAGAACGAGACGAAGAGGAACAATAACGAACTCAACACGCCTCGAGAACCAGCGCGTTTCGACATGCATCATTCAGTTGGCAACCATTCTTTGCGATGGTTGTCCCGGGTCGTTTCATACGGAGCAAAATGGCAAGTTCACGGTCACTCAACGACAGCGCGAATTGGGTAGGCGTCATGTTCGTAACACGGCAGTCTCGCACGAAGACGGCTTTAGTCGGTCGCACGAGAAGGCTCTGTGGCAGTCCTGCAGGCCGCCGTCGGCATGCTTCATCTCGGTTTTTCCCACGATCCTGCAGCAAGGCGTGTGTGACCAATCAGCAGCAGAAGAAAGTATAGGAGAGATGGACGGATGATCGGTTGCGCCCTGGTGTAATGCCTCACCCTCGCTCAAGCTGGGTGGGTGACACAAGCCAGTTTCTGTACTGCGGTACTGGCCGCATAACCATGCTCAGGACGCTGGTCTCAACCCTCTTCGTGTCATCGCCTTTTGCTAAGCGTGGCTCGGCCTCTTCGCGTTGTGTGCCAAGAGGAAGCTTCCAAATAATTTAGGAAAGTGGGGAGTTGTTGAAATAAGAAAGCATGGCGTTTCGTGGCGCTAAATGATGATGGGCTGGTTGGGCTGGCACGCTGGGAGAAGCCCATCCGGCGTGGGGAGCCCCAGTTCGTCACGTTCGATATTCGAGCCTCGCAGAGGTTACGAGACTTGGACCTACCTTCTCCATGGCCAGACCGCGGTCAATGGCAATCCTTTCAGGATCACCACTGGGGCCTTTGTCGACTCCAAGGATCCCCTCACTGCCTCACTGACAACCCACTAAGGCGTATCCGTGTCGTCATCAAGTGACTTGTTGACATGAGCAGGGGTTTCCGCGGCTGGCAGCAGCACCGGCATGCCATGTCATATTGCCATGGAGGCAGCGAGCCACAGTGCGACTCATTGCGATATCTTGAGCAACAGAGAATCATCCTACCGTGGTTCCAGATCTTTCAAGATCCCGGTCATTTCCTTCGCTCGTGGCCACCAGCCACAACCCATTTGTTGGGCTAGCCCGTGAAACTGCTGCTCACAATCTCGGCTGATCACACTTTGCCAAAGTCAGCAGGCGCTTCTGCTGTTGGGTCTGTCCAACTGTCGAACCCTAACGCTCTTTGTAGTTGTATTTGATTTGCAACCACGTGGGAACGAACAATGGGCGACCTGGACGAGCCCGTTCGGAAACTGCGGTACTACGTTTCGTTTCATCCGTCTGGTCATCCAAAGCTCCTCCCGTCTTGAGCGGCAGCTTGCGACCTAGTGCATTCTTGTTTATAGCACGGTCGATAGCTCTCCATCGGACGAACGACGCCGGCGACGCGCGCCTCGTCGGAGGGTGTTCGGCGGCTTCTGGACAGGGCGGCCAGCGATCATTTGATCGGCTGCAAGCATAGCCTTGCTGTCCCCATCCGATCGACCCTGGACTGCGTGCGAGAACCAGGGTTCTGGGGAGAAAATCTCCCACCTCACCGTCACACTCAAGGTGGATGGAGGGAGACCAGCTAAAGCCCTCCAAGACTTCCTACGAGTGCACCCCTTTCAGCCATCCATGCATGCCCCCATACACCGACCATGTCGATGGCAGAGAGCGGTGGGAAGCTGCATGATCTTGAGCTTGAACTTAGGTCGTTGCTGCAGCATTTCTCGCTTTCCCAGCTTCTGCCATTCTCAAGTTCACGGTCGGGCCTCGTAGCCGTCCAAGACTTTTGTGTGCCGACCACGGCTGCTTCAACAAGCTAGAGACTCTCGGATACGGAGCATGCTCACGGGTTCATTGCCCCGCTGCCGTCGTGACGCGTTGGAATTAGACGACTGGCAATCAACCGGGCGTAACCAGGCCTTTCCTCCACGCCTCAGGACCCCCAACTTGAGTAGAATGAGGCGCAAACGGGAATCAGTAACAGCTTGGCTTAACCCTGTCCATCGGTACCGGGTCTCTTAACGGCCGTGAGGATCTATGCAAAAAGTTTACTACTCGGATACGTCTTAGGCGTTGACTTGGAAGGAGGCGCATTAACATCTGCTGCAAGATTCACTTCTATCCCTCCTGGAAGATGTATTTCTACACAACGACACAACGATTCCGGAAATGAGCGGCTTATGCAGTGCTTTTCTTGAAATATACGAGACTAACGACATCAGTCCCTCGCCTGCCACTTAATCCCAAACCGCACGACCTCTCGCAACTCGCCAAAACGCTTCCGTCACAGCTACTAAGAAGCATACGAGGTGCCACTCGTCTACCCCTGGTCCCGCATTCGTCTCCGCGCTGGCTCGAACAACAGCGCGGGCTACCGTGGCTCGCACACCTGGGACCAGTAGGCGCTCTGCCACCCAATTTCGCGGCCTGACATGACAGCCTCATGCAGGCCTGGATCAGAGTCAGTCTCGCTCGTCAAGATCCTCTATTGGCCTGACCCCTTATCGTGGCCAAGCCCCGAGGGATTGAGGCGTCTGTCGTGTACTAGCAGCGATCTGATCCTATTTCTTCTCTCTTCCTTGTAATTTTTTCCCCCTTTCCTTTACCACGGATTCACCCGCAGTTATCCTGGTCTAGGGGCAAATCTCAGACATCCTCTAGGGGTGGATGCTGTAAAGACTGGGGGAGGGGCGTAACGCGGCGATGTGGCTGCAAAGGATTCAGATAATCTATCGTCGTACCTCTCACGTTTGCTCTGAGCGTCGAGCAACGCATCCAGCAACGCACCGCAATCCCAGTGATGAAGCAATCTCAAGGGGGGGGCGCTGACGGGCGTTGTTTTTCTTCCAACGTAACATCTAATCAAGTTTGGCGAGTTTCTTGTATCTGCCGAGTCACAGAATTACACGCTGATGCGCTTTCGCTACACTCTAATGTCGCACAAGAAGAAGAAGAAGGTTCAAACCCGGGGACTCTTTCGAGGTAGGGTAGCCGCCAGAGAACGTACCGAACAAGGACTCGAACCCAAAACTTTCTTCATCGAGACCATCGAGCTGGGTGTTCCCGCGCCTTGACGCCGATCGGGGATGGGTTGCCCGTTTCTGCCTGATGCTGAATCGGTCGACGTCTGTGGCTCAGACGTTTGACACACCGATGGGGCGTCTCCTTCGGGCCACCAACACAGGAACAGTTCTCCGGGCCTGTTCGGTGTGGGCGTGAGCGTTTTGTCGATCCATGGGTTGCTCTTTGAGCCACGGAAGATGTGTTTAGGGGGGGGGGGGGGGGGGGGGGGCGCAGTTGGGAGTCGAGACACAACATGCTTGAATAGGCGAGCCCGGTTGCTCGGCATCATGGGGTTTGAAATCCTGTGCCACGGTGATGTGAAATGTCGGACTGGCGACCCTTTGTTTCGAGGATGCGGAGAGGTCGATGTTGTGGAGTTCGCATGGCAGTTTTGGTCGTTTTGGTGACCGCTGTGTGGTCGGTGGTCTTGTTGAATTCCATACCGGATGTGAGGTCAGGCCGTCTACAGCTCCATCTCGACGTGATGATCAGGCCAACTAAGCGGGGCCTGTCCTTCTTCTGATACGGCGGAAGTTTGCGTGCTTTCCGCGATCAACGTGAGAGGCTTGATTTTGTCGACTTGGTGATATTGAGAAACGTATTCGAAAACGCCTGGGAAAGGTCTGATGCCTGGCCGAGTATGTTCGCCTCCGTGCTGGCCGCGTCTTCCATGTACTCGACTCGTTGGCCGACCGATCTTGGACGTGAGTTGAGGCTTTTTCTTTTCAAGCCAAGTTGCGACTCTTTCCCCTTTCTAAGCTTCTCTCCATAGAGGCTTCCGAACATCATAACCTTGTACGAATGTCTGGAAGTTGTTTCTGACAGCACAAAGCAATCTCGAGACCATTTGATCTAGCTGTTTTCATCGAGCCTCGCAGTGCCCCTTCAGCCTACGTACGTAGTTGGGTGAGATTCCGCGGAAAAAGGTCGTCTTCATCGTGCCGACGACGTCGAAAGAATCTGTCGGTTTTGACTGTCAAGTTTACATCGCTGCCGCTCCGTCTCTCGGTGTCTACGTCCACTTCTAGTGAGACGAGGAGAAACGGCAATCCAAATCTGCACGTGGGGGAAGACGCCGCCTACTGGGAGACTGAAATCGGTAGACACGCACAGAGAGAAAGGTTTGGGACTTGGAAGATTGTTCTACGGCCCTAGAGATGGCCTGTGCCGCAGACTTTGGAGGGGAGGAAGTCATGCCGGTTTCTGCCAACTGCGTGAATGTCGGCTTTCTAGGATACTCTGAGACAATTCTCTAGGTTCTTCATTGAACCCTGCTGGAGTGTGGCCATCTCGTCGTACTTGTGCCAAAATTTGGTAGTAGTCCTTGCTTCCCTTCGACCCAACAGACACAGACCGTGATCGTCCTTAATCTTGCGCCAGACTGTCACCGTACGAATAGATTCCGTATTACTCAGAGCTCATCCTTGATCGCTCTGTTCGTGCGGTCATGGCTCTTGGCCTTGAATCCGTCACCAGGCTGCGCGATTCTCCTGAGCCGGAAGACCTTGGCCGCATGGCTGGGCACCACGGCCTTGAGCTCCCCCTTGGGCTCAATATGGCCAATCTTCTTACCGAACAACCTCGGGTCCTCCCTCTCGAGGCCAGCGGCGTACGGAACCTCGGTGGCATTATACCAGTTCGCCTCCCTGAAGACCTTGATTCTGTCTTCATGGCTCTCGGCACTCAACAGCGCCTCCGCCGTCTCCGTCGGCATCCTGTCCGCCCACAGGTCATGGACAGCCCACCTGTACCGGACCTGCGGCGCCGAGCCCCCAGGCCCGTCGCCGACGAAGATCTCGGCCAGCGAGGACCGCATTTCGATCTCGGCGCCGGCGGCGTTGAGGAGGATGACGATCTGGTCGCCGTTCTCGAGCCGTCCGCTCCAGACCTGAGCCTCGGCGATGCCGAACTCGTCCGGCACCAGGTCACCGCCGACGTCCCGCCTGACCCGCAGAGCGCTGCGCCCGTGGGGGTCCTGGCTGATGGCGATGATTGCGGGGTTGTTGACGATGCTCAGCGCCTCGGCGGGCATGTCGCGCAGGTCGTTGCCCAGCATCATGGGCGACTTGAGAGCGGCCCAGAGAGCGAAGTGGGCCTTGTACTCCTCGTCCGTCATGCCGCCCTGCCCGACTTCGAGCATGTCGAGGTCGTTCCAGCCGCCGGGGATGCTCTTGTCCGCGAAGGCGGCGACGCGGTTGATGATGAAGAGGACGGAGCAGTGCGTTCCGGGGGCGACGCAGAAGGGGTCGGCGGCGGCGTTGCAGCTGCAGAGGTCGTCGGGCCGGGTGAAGGAGTCGTAGATGTCGCCGGACATGCGCCAGGCGTTCGAGATGGACATCCCCCACTTGACGGGACGTTAGCTGCCTAGCGTGGGTATGACGGGCGAAAGGGGTGTGAACCTACCGTGTGCACGTAGTCCTCGCCCCAGTTGCAGAGGTTGAGGGCGATGTCTCGTCCCGTCTCCTTGAGGGCGTCGGCCATGGCCTTGAACCTGTTGAAAGAGATCTCGGGCGTTCCCATGCGACCCATGTGGTAGCAGTTGTCATACTTTAGGAAGTCGACGCCCCAAGAAGCAAAGCTCTCGGCGTCGTCCTTCTCGTGGTCGAGAGACCCAGCTACGCAATCGTCAGTCTGGAGTCCGGGATACTATCGACGGGCCGTTGTGAGCGCACCAAACCTGGCGCAGGTCATTTCGCCCGCGGTCGAGTACATCCCGTACTTCATGCCTAAGCTGTGAATGCGGTCGGAGACGTGATTCAGGCCGTTGGGGAACTTTTCGAGGTTCGGCTGGAGCTTGCCCTGGGCGTCGCGGCCGTTCTCGTCTTGCCAGCAATCATCCAGAACAACGTGGTTATAGCCGAGGTCTCTGAGACCAAGGCTTACAATGCTATCCGAGGTGCTGAGAAGAAGATGCTCCGATACGTCACAAGCGAATGCATTCCAGTTATTCTACTCATTGTCAGCCCCTTATGAATGATCGCCGAAGACTAGTTGTAACTCACCCATCCCATCGGAGGCGTGTCAGCCAGTCCATTGTTGAGAGCAGCAACTTGTCCCGCGGACGCCAATGCAACTACGAGACCCAGCGATCTGTATGTCATTTCAACCGTCTTTAGAGTAGAGAAAGGAGAAGAGGAATCTGCTTTTCGCCCTGCTCCTCGATCAAGCCGCAAAACCACTCGAGGTTTGGTTCTTATATCGAACAGGACCAGGAAAAAGTGGTCTCACGAATGCGCCGTTCAGCTCCGCCCATCGTCTCCTCCAAGCATCCACGTTTCGGCCTGGTCGACTTACAACACGGCCGGCCGCCAAGGGCGGGGCACCGAGGGGCACGTTGGCCGGTGCGAGTCCTACAAAACGGAGCGTGCTGTCGACAGGGGGCGGAATACTTTGGAGAGTTTCCCGCCGACTTCTCCGCACCAACCGGACCCAGCCCGAGTCATGCGTCAGATCCGCGAGCAAACGGGCTTAATCACTGCATCTCAGAGCCAAAGGGAATAGCTGCAGAATGCTGCCAAGAAACCACCCCACTGCTTTGTCGTATGGTCTCTGCAATTTGTAGCCCTCGCCGGTGTAATTTTCGGAAGGCGGACTTCGGTGCCAGCCCCATATCACGAATATGCGCCGCTGCAAGACGAGGCATGTGAGAAGCAGACAATTCCTTCTGGATCCACTAACCCTGGGAGTCTGGAGGTCTGTTGACGCTTGACGTCTCCGTCGACCGGGTCAAGAGCCCAGAAGCGGCTACCCAGCTTCACCACACAATCCACCCCCTTCCCCTCATCGGAGCCCCTCCATCGACCACAGAGACTCCATGCCGTCTCCATCCTCGCACCGGCCAGTTCCGACGTCCTTCTCCTCCATGGGCTCCGCAAATTCAACCAGGAACCGGAGCATCCAACGGTCCAGAACAAAGCTGGTGTCAACGCTGGTGCGTGCTGTCTCGTGGAATGCCCTCAAGCGGCTGATGGCGCGATCGGTCGTCGGCCAGTAGCAGCGAAGTTGCAACAGTAGTTCAAAGTTCCTCTCAAGACGTCGACGCGCTACGCTTATGTCTGCCTCGTCGCCGCTGAACAGGAGAGTGTGAATCTGCACTGTGGACGCGATGACCAGAACGTGCGCAGTCATTGTGTATTTGACATCAGCACCGGCAGTTGTCTGCGCGCGGTAGACTATGTCACAGAGCCGGGCTGCGTGTTCCTTGCACTTTTTCGCATATGAGTCTCGTCGCGCAACAGACGCCGACGCTGTGGGGTTGATGGCCGTCGTGGCCGCGGCGCCATAGAGGAACTGGTAGTAGAGAAGCTGCCCGAAGTGATAGTAGCCCAAGTACACCGCTGCAAACGTTCTGCCGAGACCTCGGGCTGCGAACCAGGCAAAGTTCTCGGGCGTATCTCTCATGTTGTCAGGAAGCGCGGCGAGCCAGTCCTCCATACGAGCGCTCAGCACCTCGACTCCCTGCTCAAGGGAGTCCCAGTCGGGGTTCTCAGCAACGCACCGCTGGTTGAAGTCGTTTACGTCGAGGAGGATCCGATTCAGCCTCACCATCTGCGAGAGGTGTTGTGAGGACTGGGTCGAAAAAGGCGTTGCAGGGGCGTTGCGGCTCATGGAGAGGAAGGGTAGGTCGTCCATCGGCAGGGGAATGTCGGATCTCGCCGGTAGCAACTTTGGTAGCTTCACCGCGGTGGATGACCAGACGTCGATCATGCAGAGTGACCACCAGACTGGAGAACTGTCAGTTTGGCTTCCTGTGCCTTGTGCCTTGCAGATGAGCTTGGCATTGGGGGGTTGGTTTACCCCGGATATTGACCTCGCGTTCCAGCAGACTGGTAGCCGGCCGATTGGGAAGATCGAGCAGCTGCGCCATGCGACATGCCACGCTGTAGTAGATGTTTTCTGCTTCTCCGTCGCCGTTGGCTGTCGAGGCGGCTCCCACTAGCACGCAGAGTTGGATGGTGGTCAAAGATGCTTTTCGTAGGTCCAGCGTGGCCTCGGCGGCTTGCAAGTATCCGTATCCCCTGTCCCGGGGGTTTATGTCCGCATACGCAGGATCAGTTGAGAATCTAACAGTCATTAGGTCTTTGGCTATCTCATTGGCGATGTCTGGGGAACACACCGTGCAGCCAAGGCGCAGATGCCGAACAGGATCCCGTGGGGCACCTGGTCGGCGAGGGCATCTTCGATAAACGTCGGCCGATGGAAGAGGGAATGGAATTGGTCATGGATGTAGTCAAAGTAGAGCCTCAAGAGATCCAACCGGACTGGTAGACTAGGCAGCGTAGCATGCGGCGCCGTCTCACATCGGACGCACCAGCGGCTGGCATGGGACCCGGGCGATAACGCACTCGCTTGTGCCTGCTGTTCATGATCTTCTAGTTTTTGCCTGCGCCGATTCTCCCTCTGCTCGTAATATCCGCCTTCCGGGGGTTGCTGAACGCACTTGATACCCCTTTCGGTGCAATAGATGCAGTCTTCGAGGCCTTCTCTAGACTGGCATTTGCGCCGACGGGCTCTGCAAGATAGTGTCAGGTAATTCTGGCCTGCTCATAACGCCACGAAGTAACAAAAGGGAAACCGAATATGTACCGGCATGCAGCACAAGCCGAGGGTTTCCGCATGCCGCGGAGTAGTTCCCGGAACGAAGGCCGCTATTGTTTGTCAAGCGGCGCAACGAATATTGGACATGGGCATATGGGGCGCGTTTGACAATATCAACGATGAAGGAAAAAAAAGAAAGGAAAAAAAGAGGAAACAGCGAACGTTGTACTGAACAAGGTACTTTCGATTGGGGCCCCTTCCACCGGGTTTCCAGCTCGATTGGGGGCTAGCGGCGGAATAATCGCGGAAAACGGCCACAACCCTAGGCCTGGCCCACAATAGTCCGACGAATGATGGCATCTCGTTGCTCCCCCAAAAGTCTCGACCGACCACCGTCCCCAAACCCGGAGAATTCCCCATGGGGACCCTCCAACGCTTCTCGTCTGCAGCATCGGTCCCCAAACGTGCGATGCCAATGCTGCCACCATCATGGGTTTTCTCTGGGTTCTCCGCACAGCCTCGGTAATACCAGGTCCAGGAGATTGGCTTGGTCTTGGTCTTTGGTTTGCTGACGGCGGGTGATGATGCTTTGCGTTGCAGGGTGTCAAAGGGCCCCGCGCTCTTGCCTATAAATGCCACGCCGTGTCCGCTTTGTCAGTCTTGGAATGTGGGAATAACCTCAATCTGAGTCGCCAGTCCGATCCTCCGTCATTGACTCTCAATCACCTAACAACATGTCGCAAGACAAGGCTGTCGGCACCGACGCGATGCCGACCGTCAGCTACGGTGATCAAGGCGAGGCCATCACGGCGATGCAGATCGAGCGCGGGATGAGCGTGCGCGATTCGCTCCGCTTTTGGCCGAAGGCAATCATGTTCTCCTTCATCATTTCCCTCGCCATCATAATGGAGGTATGACGCCTCTCTAATGTGATCCAAGAAGTCGCTAATCTGCTGGAAGGGTTACGACACCAATCTGATGAGCAACTTTTACGTCTTCCCCGCCTTCCAGAACCGCTATGGTGACCAGATCAACGGTGATGGCAACCCCATCGTTTCGTCGAGGTGGCAGACCATCATCAACAATGGTGTACAGGTCGGATCGATTATCGGCCTCATCCTCAATGGATTCATCACCGAGTGGCTCGGATACAAGAAGACCATGATCGTCTCCATGATTGCCATGATCGGAGCTGTGTTTATTCCGTTCTTTTCCAACGGCTTGCCCATGTTCCTTGCCGGTGCCCTGATCCAGGGTATTCCATGGGGCATCTTCCAAACGTTGGCGGTCACGTACGCCGCTGACATCTGCCCGATGGCTCTGAGAGGCTACATGACGTCCTGGGTGTAAGTCATCTCTATGGGTCAGACATGGGATAATAAGCTCACAGCTATAGCAACATGTGCTGGGTCATTGGACAACTTATCAGCAGTGGCATGCTTCGCGGATTGTTGAAGATCGATAACCAGTGGGGTTACCGTATCCGTAAGTAAGCCGCCGACTTACTATCCAATGCAGCACTGACACGCTCGGCTGTAGCTTTCGCAATCCAATGGGTCTGGCCCATTCCCATCATTATCGGTACTCTGTTTGCTCCCGAGAGCCCATGGTGGCTTGTCCGTCAGAACCGGCTGGACGAGGCCAAAGAAGCAGTACGCAAGTTGACATCTCCTCAAAGCGGTGTACACTTTGATTTGGATGCGCACATGGAGATGATGCGGCTCACGAACCAGTTTGAGATCGAGGTCAGCTCCGGCACCCACTACTGGGACTGCTTCCGCGGTGTCGACCTGCGACGTACCGAGATCGCATGCATGGTTTGGCTTACCCAATCTTTCTGCGGAGTGCCCTTCATGGGATACGGCGTGCAGTTCATGCAGAATGCCGGCCTCAGCGCCGAGAATGGCTTCACCATGGGTCTGGTACAGAACTGCATCGGTCTCATCGGCTGCTTCATCGCGTGGTACATCATGACCCACATCGGCAGACGAACCCTCTACTTGGCTGGGCTGTCATCCATGGTCGTTATCCTCACCATAATTGGAGGCTTGGGCGTTGGAGAAACGACAAGCGGCAAGTCCTGGGGCGTAGGAGCCCTCATTGTGGTGATGCTCTTCTTGTTCCAGCTTAGCGTTGGCCCCTCCTGCTACACTCTGGTAGCAGAGATGCCTTCAACTCGACTCCGTGTCAAGACAGTCGCTCTCGCCCGCGCCTTCTACAACTCTGGGGGCTTCATCGTCAACGCACTTCAGCCCAAAATCATTGGAACCGAAGACTGGAATTGGGGCGCCAAGGGCGGCTTCTTTTGGGCCGGTATCGCAACGTTGTTCCTCGCCTGGACCTTCTTCCGGCTTCCAGAGCCATTCGGTCTGACGTATTCCGAGATTGACTTGCTTTTTGAGCACCGTGTGAGTGCTCGTCATTTCTCGCAGGAAGCGGCCGATTCTCTCCGCCCACAGTTGGAGGAAGTTGCCAACCGCCAAGAGAAGATAGTCGCCGTTGTCAGCCACCAAGAGGCTTGAGTTTCGTGGTAGCTTGTAACCCACTAAAGCAGGCAAGGTGTTATCTCCAAATGATCCTCACACATAAACATATTTGCTGCATGCGTAGCCCGTGTATTTCTTGCAGCCATCAACACCACGTGCACTCGGCGGAATGGCGGCAAAGCCCGTACGCTGCGATTCCGGTATTCGCCTGACATGCTGCAGTCCGGGAGTCGACTTGACACTAGTGCGGTGTGGCGATTCAAGTCATGATATATCTCTAAGTTTCACCTGTGTCCTGTCCGTACTGCCACGTCTCTACGAAGTGACCACATGTTATCACACGTCTCGGTCACGGCGATAAGCTAACACACCCATCGGCGCTGTCCTCCTGGAAAATGCCGCTGAAGATGACGCCCTCGTCAATGCCGGCAGGCTGGGACAACCTCCCCTCCAACGGGCTTCTTCAAGACACCGAAGTGGTACTGGCCCTGGCCGCTAACATCATTCTGGACAGCGTCGCCCTGAGCGGCGAGAGCGTTCTGTCGGTTGGGTAAAAGACCTTGGTGGTGCTGATCCGGCGTTAGCGATATGAAGGTCCAAGCACGCGGGATACTCACTTGGCGTCGAAGTCCAGGGTGACGGCAAAGTTATGGGTGACTCCTTCGGTGAAGGGTGTGCTGAACAAGAGGGGCGGCGCCGGCTTCGTGTTGACGTTGCCGAAGAGCTGAAGGCTGTCAGGATCGGCGGTGCTTCCGCCGAGTATGGTGCCGGTCTTGGGAACCATCTTGTTCGTGCCGAAGTCGTTACTCTCCAAGAAGGCCATCTGGTACTCGTGGGAAGCGTTGAGCGGACGCTGGGCATCTTTCGCGATGCTGAAGTACAAAGGCTTGACGCCCGCGGTGGAGGGGTCGGTCCCCGAGTTGCTGGATGGGATCGGCGCGGCGCGGCGGAAGCCGGTCTGGTTGTTGAATATGGACTTGTCGCTGGAGGATGTAAAGTCGGCGGCCGATGCCTTCTCGGGTGGAACATGTTGGGGTGGCCTACCTGATGGTGATCTCGACGGGGACGTTCGTGGTGCCATCGAAAGGTGAGCCGGCCTGCTTGGGCAGTTGCAAGACCTTGCTGAAGCTCAGGCCTTTACCGAAGACATTTTGGGGATTGAAGAAGTTATTCTTCGCGTCGAGCACTTGAGAGGGGTTCCGGACGGAATTCGTCCGTCGAACTGAATCTTGCATTGCTGTGCAGCTGCTACCGAAGCGAGAGAGATGATAGCGAATGATGGAAAGCACACTATTTTGAAGTTGGACCAGCCGGAGCAAAAGAATGGAAGTGAACTTATGTCACCAAGAAAAGAAAAGAAAAGAAATAAAGAAGGAAAATCAAGATCACTATGTTGGGAAAATAGAAGCAGATATGAAGAGCACGCAGAGCAAGGTCATCATAAAGCGATTGGAGTCCTAGACCACTTATGTAGGCCTTTCAAATCACTGTCGCTTACTGCCTTACTGGTTTACGGAATCATTAGATGCAATAGTACTTGACGATTCATGTGGCCTTGGCAGCCGTTTGGGAGGGTTCGTCGAATGCTGAATGTCGGAACCGGATGAGTGTGAGTCCAGAAGGTGGACATCAAACGTGTCAATGGGCGAAAGGAGACAACGAAGACTACCGGAGGTTCGAGAGACCCGGAGACGAGGTTGACGTGAGGTACGACTGAGGGTAAAAATGGCCGCCAGGGCTGTCACAAGGGCGTGGAGTCGAGACGATCAAACAACATCGTCTCAGGGGCCGAACTCTGGTCTCGTCCGAGAGTCCCGCGAAGCACGGGAAGATCAGATGGACGATGTCGGCTGAAGGGCGAGAGGCGCTGACACGTTGAGATGGGCGAGGGGACCTCGCAATGACGGCCATTCGCGCATCGCGAAAGCGTCCCAAGTTGCCGCTGGCTTCATCTCATTCTGTCAATGCATCCTTCGAATCCGAAGGCTCGCGCGTTGGTGGTTATGACAAGTTCTGACGGCTGACTCATTAGTCCCAAATCATCTTATAGAAGAGCTTGAACCTCAAAATTCGCGATGTCAAGCAATGGATGCTGTTGCGGCGATGATCCGGAGGTAATCCATGAGGTTTCCTTCTCCATTGGTGAGATCTGCTAGACCTGTGGTAAATGGAGAGGCCTTGCTTGATACTGCGACTCAATGAAACAATCTCGACCCAAAAAGCAAGATGCAAGATGCAAGAAGGTGGTGAAGTAATATTCGAGTGCAATCTCGAGTGTAATAGGAGAATCGGGATGAAGACGGATAAGAGCAAAGAAACGGCCGACTCTGCTCTTGGCCTCGAGCCAAGATGGAAATCTCCCGCCGAGACTGTGTCGCGAATCGGTACCTCGTCTCGCGTGTACCGTGCATTAAGTTAAGGTGGTCAGTCTTACGGTGCCCGACCGCTGACTTCATACTGTGTGAAGGGGTCGCTACACACTGTAACTCCCCCACATTGTTTATTAGGTAAGGTAAGGTACCTAGGTGACCTCTTATCGTTATCGCGAATCAGTGGGGTTCGGTGATCTCACTAAAATAAGGTAGCTACCTAAGGTACCTGAGTGAAAGTGGAGAGTCTTGAAGTCCCTTCGGACAGTCGCGGTACCTCGAGCACAACAACTTCCGATTCAACGCACCTGCCGTCAACATCACCAATTGCCTTACTATTTTTCTCCGACAAACGACAAACACCTCACCGGCAGTGGTGCGTGTTCTGTGCTGTTTTCACCCACGGCCAGTCCAACGTTGCGCCTGAAGCTTGCGTATTAAGCTTCCAAGCGTGGGTGCTCCCGAGCACGTTCTGAGACGCGTCTGTTCTTTGGAAGGTCGAGCTTGGGCCGAGCAAGACCTTTGCCTCACCTCTCAGCCTCACCTCTCAGCCTCGACTCGCGACTTTCAACTTCTGCAACCGCAGTTCAACCTGCAAATCGGGCCGGCGCACACTTGGACAGACCAGGAAGCTTCGCGTCCACTTTCGATTCGTCAACCACGACTCTCGGCCATACCCTGGCGCCGCGAATCCTTGTCACGCCGCATCTGCATGCTCTTTCCCATCGCGTCGGTACCACAGTTAACCACCCACTTACTACCTACCTACCTACATACCAACCACCTCACCCACCACCACTTTCCTCGTCGCCGTCGGTGTGACACAGCACGACCTTGAAGCGAAGAAACCCTGCAATCTGTGTCTTGTTCTATTTTCATTCAATCCTCAACAGGACGAGACAACGAGATCGTATACGCTGCTACCAGAGCAGGAGCTCGTCGATTCGCGTCAACGACAAGAGACCTAGACCGCATTCGAACCTGGTTGTCAGCCGCCGCTGCGACTGCGCTTTCGCGTGTGCTCGTCGGATCAAACGAGAGAACCGAAGCTTCTCCAGCTCGTTCCGACTTACATCGTGGTCGCCCCGAAAAGGAACCGCCCGGAGGAGTCAGAAGCCCTTCAGCACGCGCCTTTGGCATCGAGGCTGTGATCCTTTGGTAGCCGAAGACAGACGCGATCAAGTCCAATGGGCCGACTTTGACGCATTCGATATGCCTACCATTCAGGTGACCCCCGACGAAGACACCCTTCTGCAGGGGATCGCCGACGCCCTCCTCAAAGCCCGCAAGGTTGTTGTCGTTACTGGAGCCGGCATCAGCACCAATTCTGGCATACCTGTGCGCGCCTCTGTTGCGAAACTACCTCATGCCATGAGCTAACTTGACCCCAGGATTTCCGAAGCGAGAACGGATTGTATTCCCTCATTCAAGCCCAACTCGATGCCGCGATCCGGAAAGAGGGAGCCGGAGCGAGACGTCTTTCGTCATCTGACGCCAGCATTGACGACGAACCAGAAAGGGAACAAGAACGACCGGTCAAACGACGGAAGCTATCCTTTGAGGACTCTGGAATTTGCCTCACTAGTGAATCTTCGCAAACATCCAGTGATCAGGAGACCAGCACATTCAGGGGGAAGAGCTCATTTTCGGGGGAACGCGCCAATGGACCGACAGGGCGCCGAGGCAAAGGTCAGAAAGTTGAGGAGAGTCGCGAATATGGGACCTCGGGTGGTCATATCGAAAGACGAGCAACACCGGTCAGCTCAGAAGCCTCGCTCCGACGCTCTAGGAGAGCTCAATCGTTTCCTCCAAGTCCGCCAGAAGACGTGGAGCACCCGCTACGGGGCTTCCCAGCACCGGTGCATCTCTCCTCGGGTAGTCCCACTCGCGGCTCTCTGCGGATACGAGGTCGTTCTGCAAGTCCGGGTACTCGTCGGCTGCATGCGACCCAGGCCAATTCTGCCGAGTTACGGAAGAGGTCTTTGCTGACGTCATCACGGGTCACGATGCAAGCAACGGAAACTGATCGCTCCACCAGATTCGCTTCAAGTCCGCTGAGACCGCCCCGGGCTTGGTCCGGAAACAACTCTGAAGAAACCGGTACTCGAACGGACGAAGCCCCGACGACTGGCCAGACTGCGACACATCTGACAACACCAAAGGCTTCAAAATACAAGCTTAGCAGCTCCTCGCCTTTATCATCCCCGCCTAGCGATTTCCTCCTACAAACACCGCCGTCGGGTAAGGTAACTGACTGTTTTGCGCGTTCAAATCTGTCTCTTCAAGCACTTAACTCATCATCGCCTTTGTCATCGCCACCCCCAATATTGTTCGACCCATATGTGGATCAGTCTTCATCGACAAGCCGGCAATCCTCTAGCGTAGCTAGCAGCGCAGCATCTTCAGAAACCGACGAAACGCCCCCGTCATCTTATCCGAATAAGCCATCTCTACCTAACATAAAAGGCAGAGATCTTTTTGACGCGTCCGTCTGGTCTGATCCACTACGAACGTCGGTGTTTTACACCTTCGCTACCACCCTCCGACAGAAGGTCAAGAACGTTCAGCCAACTGAGTCACATCACTTCATCGGGCATCTACGCAATCGTGGAAAGCTTGTTCGATGCTACACACAAAATATCGACCAGATCGAGGAAAAGGTTGGCCTGTCCACCTCACTTCAGGAAGGCCCAGGGCATCGTGGTCGCTTTTCGAGAAGATCGACCGCGGCAGCACAAGCAACAACGCCGCCGAACTCAGTCGACAGCAACCAGGGCACAGTCACGTCGGTAGAAGTTGCCGCAGCAAACAGGGATACGACTAATGCGGAAGATGGCGAAACGAAGCAGGAGAATGCGATTTCGATTTCTTCCGTTCCGACCGAACCGCTGCCTCAACAACAAGAAAAGAGGCCTAGCGGCGTGGAGTGTGTTTTCCTGCACGGCTCTCTGGAGTCCCTGCGATGTTTTCAATGTGGCAAGATCTGCGCTTGGGACGAAGATGGACGAGCAAATGAGACGCTATCCGGTCGTCAACCCGAATGTCCGTATTGCGTGGGTGCTACGGCAGCCAGGGAGGAGAGGGGCAAGAGACGCCTGGGTGTAGGGAAGCTACGACCAGACATTGTACTCTACGGCGAAGAACACCCCAGCGCTCATCTCATATCTCCGATCATCACGCACGACCTTGGACTTTACCCCGACCTGCTTCTGATCCTGGGCACCTCTCTCAAGGTCCACGGCCTCAAAGTGCTGGTGAGAGAATTTGCCAAGACGATTCACAGCAAAGGTGGCAAGGTCGTATTCGTCAATTTCACCAAGCCTCCGGAAAGTTCATGGGGGGATATCATCGACTATTGGGTACAATGGGATTGCGACGCTTGGGTGTCCAATTTGAAGGACAGGATTCCCTTAATGTGGCTTCCCCCAGGCACGAAATTGCCCAAGAAGAAGAAGGAGGCAAATGAGAAGGCCAGGAGGCGCCAAAGCCAGCCCAACGCCGATAACAGGACGAAGTGTGAAGCGCCAAAACCACTCGGAAAGGTTGGATCTTCTCTTGCGCCGAGCGCGACTGACACAACTGCCCCGCCTGGGAACCCTGAGACGATGGAAAACTCACCCACACCTGGCATGACCGCGAACACCGTAAAGCAGAGCGCTACATCTGCAAACCCGCCGGAGCCTCGGCAGCATGAGCCAGTGCCCGCAACAAGCAAGGATGTAGCGAACGATGAGGCCCAGGCCGAGCCAGTATCAAAAGTACAGTCCACTCAAAAGCCGAAACCGGCCGGAAATACACCTCCAAAACCTACAGCTTCACGCCCAATGGCAGTCCGCGACGACAAGACGAACGCTGCTTGGCTATCGTGGAAAGTGCTTACCGAGTTACGCCGTATCGCCGGCACTCAGCCTCCAGTCTCATATTCTCCTACAACCCTGCGGGTCACAAAGACCAAGCCGAAAAAGCCCAGGAAGTCGGCTCCAGCCAAGTTGGCTCCAGTCAAGTTGCCACAGCCGCAGCCGCAGCCGCAGCTAGCAGTGTCCAATGACAGCGACAATGCGCCAGCACCACCAGAGCCACATGAAGGGCTGGGCAGTGTGCACCAAGGAGAAGCAATGCAGGAGCAGGCTCAAAGTGAAGGTAGCATGGAAGATGTTCCTATGGTGGAGGTCGGGGCGAGCTCTATCTTCGCCGCCGTCAAACTTAACCCCAGGAAGCGGAAGCGAAAGACCATCGATGGTGTTGAGGTGTCCATAACGGGAACTCCACGGTCAGTCTCTGTCGGCAAGACTCTTCCAAGGTCGGGAACCCAGAAGGCCAAGACGCCAGCAAGAAATGAAGAGCCCTTGGTTGTGTCGCCAAAGATACTCTGCGGCCTCGACAGTGTTCCAATAAACTCGTTCAAGCTCCCGCCCCTTCAAAAAGCTGGCCTGTCAAACACTGCGCCGCCGAAACTGCCGGCATTAGAACCCGCCCATGCACCCATGGGCCCCTTGGTGGAAATATCGCATAACTCGCAGATTCGCATCGAACGAAGGGCGACACGTGAGCAACCGTTCTACTATTGCGATGTTCTAATAAACCAATTGCTACGCGCACCAGATTGGACCCGTCCTCAGTTCATGCAGGGAGGTTCTGTACAGCTGAGGGCGGCAACAAATTTAGCCATGACAACGGAAGGACCGAAGGACGTGGGCAGCCGAACATCTTACTGGGGAAACGGTTGACCTAGAGTGGGTGCAGTATTTCTAGGAGGGACACAGGAAGCGTTGAGTTATACCCCGTAGCCGAATACCATGGCGCTCAGACGGCGCCTATTATGAGCAGCGAGCATCGCAACCTTCCCAGCTCGTTTTCAGCCCCTTTTGTGAGGTGATTCTTCAATGGTCAGAGTGAGCATCGACACTGACCTCGTCGTCCAGCGATTTGGAGTCTAGTGCCGGCTACCGATGTCTTGTAGGCCGGAGGGTGCTCTCTCCACGAACACTCAAGCCTCCACAATCATCAAGAACGACAGTGCGTGCATCTCATTCTTGACGGGAGACGCTGCGCGAGCTGGTCCATGTCGAGTCAGGTTGCAACTTTGACCAAGCGAGGGGCCGGGTCCCAAAGCCGAGGAGTTGAAGGGTTTTCTTCAATGGCAGGGGATGCGATGCACGTGGGCCGGACATTAGCTCGAGCCGGATTGTATATTTCATGTCACCTTATTTCGCCCGTCAAACCTATCTAGCCAGCCCAAAAGTTTACGCTAGGTGGGGGTAGCCTTTGAGGCGACAGGTGCCCGGCGCAGTTCGCCACGTGAAGAGGTCGCCCAATAACCGGAAAGTCAACGATGCCAGGAACTTGAAAGACCCTACTTAGCCTAGGTATGTAGTGAACACATCTCAAGCATCTAGCCGGCTGGTCGAAATCCAGGTATCCACAGGGGTGCCTCTGCTAGTTCTCCCGTACCGAGGGATCCAGATCCCGAGATCTATTCTCCTTGCGTCCCGTCTGCCTCAGACCGAATTCCTCCGATGCAGGGCATTCTCGCACGTCCTTCCTCCCCGGACAACAATGCCTCGGAAATTGTCACGAGATGGAAAATGCTCGAGAAACGCGGCGTATGGGGACAAGCAAGAATAGGAAATTCTCCGAAACGAGATCCGGGGTCTATGGTGGAATCGCGGAAATGCGGCTGAGACTCTCTGGGCGCACGGAAACCTTGAATCCTGGAGGTTGTTGTCTTTGGTGAGACGAACCCCGTGGACCGAGTGTACAGTAGGCCCGCCCCGCATGACACGTCCTCAAAGCTCTGTGAAGCCGACTGTCAAAGGTATTTTGAAACGCAGGAGAGAGATATGTTCGGACGGCGGCAGGCGGCGGCGCGGCGGCCCGGGGGGGAGCGGCCTACCTCAGGTACGAGAAGAGAAGCCCCAGCGTTCTACCTCCTGTCCCTTGTTGTCGTGATTTTGGGTTTGATTTCCCACAAAGAAGAGGAGTTGAGTGCAAAAGACGATTCTAGAAGGCGATGCCGTGTCTTGCAGGCACTGATCCGCTTGTGGTGTCTAGTTCGTGGTGGTGTCCTTGAATATTCCCAGGCTCTCCGACTAAGGTGACTTTTGAGCTTCATTCCTAGAGAATGTTTGACTCCATCCATGGGATAGGCCAATTCTAGCTCTGACTAGGTCGGAGTCTAGTAACCACTTGACAGCATCGCGAACTCGATGAACGCTGGTCGTCAAGGGGCAAAACAATACCCGGATGCCCTTTGATGCTGCTGCTGAGCTGATGTTTGATGAAGCACACGAAACGTGAACGTTGCCCAGCCCAAAGGAGTCGTTGATAGACTGGTCGAGACGCCTGGCCTCCGTGACGCTATTGAGACTCTGCAGCTTGTACTCTACTATGGTTCTATGTAAGCTGTTGATTAGAGATGATCGAAAACGCCTCGTCAAAGCCACATGCCATTACTTTGAGCGCTAGATGGATTGGCAAAGCCCCCTTCGTGGAAGCCCAACTACGTGGGTGGCGATGCTGCACAACAGCCACGGACTAAAGATACAAATTCGCGTTTGTTACTGCGTAGTATAAGCTTAGCGGGTGAGTGTCTCGCTACAGTTGGATTCGGGACTGTGTAGGGTGGCCATGGCTAGAGCGGAAACGTCGAGATGGCTTTCGGCGACGTGGTTTTACCATTTTGAAGAGAGGACGGGCTTCTTGGTCTCTCGCATCGGCGCGTTTCTGTTGGATATGCGCGATGAGGCGGCAACGTTGTACATGTGATTAAGCATATGTTTTTGCTTGGTAAAACCTCGTGGTGATTCGGTGGTTGTTGATCTTGTTTGGTTTGACTTAGCTCACCTAGAGTAGCAACCGCCCTTTGACCCCCTACCTACCGTTGGGATTCTGCCATGGCCTCGCGAATTTCCACTTTAGGTAGGTAGGGAAAGAAGGGACGATCTTGATGGATGCGACCATGTATCCCTGCCTGCCATGTTACAAGGTTACCTCTGTAAGAAGAAACGAAACCGCGACCACGGACCAAGCGACTAAGGTAAGGTACCCTACTACCTTATATGGAATGTACCTACATACCGTAGGCACCTTAGAATTAGATAGGTAGGTAGGTACCTTAAGTAGTTTACGCTACCTTGCGGATACCAAGGCACCTCACTCTGAAGCAATTTCTGTCATCCAATCTCTGCCATCCGTTCCCGATTCTCTTTCACCCACCCCTCCTCACATCGTACCTTATTGCCTAATTGAATCATACTTCACACCTTTTTCTCCTCCCCATGAACCGAGTTGGACATGGCTTCCACTTGGCCAAACACATCTTGTTGTTGTTCGCCGCCAGAATTATCAAAATGTCGCCAACGCCTCGAGCCAAGCTTCTTGGGCTTCTGAACCAATTACCGAGAAACGCATCCAAATCCAGCCAACGGGCACTATCCGCAAGCCACCTTGTCCCTGGCTGATGTTTGTCACAGCCAGATGTCGAAATCTCGATGAATCGGGCGCCGCCTTCGGGATACCTTCAAAGGATTCCGGGGTCGAGCAATGCACCCCAGACAGGCATTATCAAACAAGCTTCGTGTTACAAAGAACCGAAGTCGCCTCTGTATGATTCTCCAATTCAACGGTCAGGACTTCCGAGGGAAACAAGAACATCCTTATTCGACAAAGAAACATTCCGCGGTGCTTCTACCTCGAATTCTGCGGTATTGAGTCCGTAGTCAATGAGCAATGGATTCCCACATCGACAATTGTTGTTGGGGTCGTCCACACGCCGGCCGACGCCTGGATAATGCCCAACCACGGATTCTGGTGTTGCTGTCGATCATGCTCACATCTGCGTCTTACTGGCATTCAGTAAGCCGCCAGCCAGTTGTGTATTCCGAGCACATGGGCCGCCGCACATCACCACCACAACTGCAGCATGGCATGCTCAATCGCCGAGAGTATACTGCAAAATATTCTTCTTCTTCTTCCGTCTCAGTTGTGGAAGAATGGCAGCGCGTTTTCTGCTCGTCTGTGCGGACCTGAAGCGATCTGCAGGGAGAAGGAGTCGAGACATCCTCATGACGTCGAAGCCGCTGTGCTTCATTGAGCCCGGCGATAGGGAGCATTGCTGGACAACCGAAGAAACGAAAAGGACAAATCGCTGCAGCTCTTGATTCTTTTATGAGGACGCTAGCGAGCACTTTGACAAAAAGCACAGATAGCCAAAGACGTTAGCTCTTGAATGAGAGCCCGCCCGGAGTGGCGCTTTGGCTTGTGAGCACCGGTGCGAATAGTTCCTCAACCACCAAAGTCGCCGAAACTCACCGCCTGGACGCTTCAGGGGACAGATGTCCATCAGGATTCTGTTCTGTTGTTGTGCTTCGGTTCAGACGCCGATGCGAGTCAAAGCTTAGACTACCACATAGGACTCGCCTCGCCTTTCGTTTTCGCTCAGCGAACATGGTCATCAGCCGGTTGTTTTGCGCCGTCAAGTATCGGCAGAGTTGCTCCGACGGCATGCCAGTATCATAACGCACAGCGAAGTCTGCAAAGAGGCTTTCCAAAGCTCGCCCGTCCTCATATATCCTCATTTCACATTCATATCCGGCGCTGGTCCAAGATTCTTATTCTGGATGGGCTCTCTCATCTCCATTCGCTTAATCTCAGCCGGCTGCTTACACGAAACTCGCACTCTCATTCGCCGTCTCGGAGTCCACGCTCCAGAAAATCAACGCACCACCAAGCCTCAATCTGCAGATGCGGCGTTCTGACTGCTGGACCAGCACATCCTAACCTTGGCGAAGTTGCTCGTTTCGTCGAGCTGAAAAGTTTTGGAGGGTGGGCGCCCTCATTCTAGGGCCCAGATGTGGGATACTAACTGACGCCTTGTTCATAGACGCGCAAGACGCCGGGATATAAAGCAATGGTCAACCCTAACCGCTGGTCGTGGTCGGGAGCACCGCGAAAACCTCACGCCCTAGAAGATGCTGTGACCGGCAACCAGCTTCTCGTACCACCCTCCGTCGACTCGGATTCGTGCGACGCCGTACCGGCCGACAAGAAGCTGCAGCCAGGCGCTGCTGGTGTTTCGTCGCGCAGGCTGTCCAACAATCGGTGGAGCTGGCGGCCGAACGCAATCATATCGGTTACCTTGGAGGACCAACAAGAGAACGACCAAGAAGATAGGGAGCAAGACCGGAGTGAAGCAGCGCCGCCTGCGACATCGAGCGGTCCGCGTCGGCTGTCGAAGCGTAACAAAAAGCTGGGTGCTGCCGTGCCCACCAAGAGACCAAGACCATCTTCTCTGATAGCGCCTGCAAGCGCATCTTTCGGGGCAGCGCCATCTTATTCGCAACTCCAGCAGCAGCAGCAGCAGCAACAGCAGGCGGAAGACCAATCGTCCTCCCAACCAAGCCCCCTCTCAATCCAGCCCTCGTCTCAGCCCTCGGCTGGAGTCAAGGACGTTTTTAATCGTTTCCTCAGTCGCAAATTCAGCAAATTGCATATAAAGTCTTCAGGGCCCCAAGAGGCTGAGCCGACACCACCGCCATCTCGGCATCAGCTGGATCAAACATTAAGCTCCAGACCCATGCAATCCCCGATGCGACCTGGACCCCAACTCCACAATCCCCAGAACACCCTCCGAGGAGCGTCCCCTGCCAACCCTGCTACTCACACCCAGACCTTGGCTCAGGGTCGCATGGCTGCACCGCTGCCGGGGCTTGACGAGGATACCGAATTACATTTACCTTCACTAGACGCGCTTCCCGCGGCTGCTACAGCCACAGTTGCAGCGACAGATGTCGGTAATAGCACTTCGCCGTCATCCATTCCTGCACCTTCGGCAGACGACACCGGGATCTTGGGCCGTTTGATGCGCCGGCGATTGGCTCCCAAGGATAAGGACACTGAAAACAATAAGAAGCCGTCGAATCCCATCGACAGCGACAATGCGAACTTGTCTGCCACCGTCGACCGCGAGAACACCAGTTTGCCTGATCTGGCTTCCAAACCCAATGAAACTGCCGGTGCCGAAATGCAGGCGCGCTCGCTGCTGCTGCCCGCATCCCACGCTTCGCACAAAAAGCTGAACCACAAGACGCAGACCAAGACCCAGGCACAAGACGGCGAGGTTGTCTCGAATTCCCGAAGCCCACCTTCCTCTGTGCCCCGGTTCTTGAGACAGATTGCCAACCCTCAGCAGGCGAGTGCAAGCCCGACCCAGGATCTCGGGGCCGTCACACAAGAGCCCGAGCTCCAGATCTCATCCCAGCAGCACATGGCGGCTCCAACGCCTGCCACGCAATCCAATGTGCGTACGAAGCCCAGCTTCGGCAAGCGCTTCTGGTCGAGGTCCGGCGGCAACGATGTCGGCGATGGGGAATCGAACAACCACAAAATCGACAAACCACCCGTTGCTCCCGTGGTCCGCCCAGTATATGTACCGAGACATGCCGCCTCGGACTTTTCACGCACTACATACCCACCGCGCCACCATCGCCTCAGTTTCTCGAATCAGCAAAGCGAGACTTCTGCTCGGCCACTGGCCACCATTCCCACTGAGACCATCGAGGACGAATTGCAATTTCGGGAGCAGAGAGCCCTCGCCTTGATGGCTGAAAAGGCAGAGAAGCGGAAGTCGCGAGAACTGTTGTCGTCGGCGAAATATGATGTACCCTCTCCCCAAGAGCTGCACCGACGTCTCGAGATCGTCAAGAGCAGTGAGATCGAGGTTGTGACTACGAGGGAGCCCGGCATCATCGACCCTTGGCCGCAGCAGCATACCCTCTTGCAGAGCAATTCCAACGTTTCGTCCGGAAACGGCAAGGGTCCCGCAAGAAGCCACTCCCAGTCGCGCCCGAGATTGTTGCAGAGGCACAGCTTCAATCTAGTTGCCGACCCCTACGCAAGAGACCTGACGCCTCCTAAATCGGTATCACCCGTGGAAATGGAGGCGCCTTTTGACCCTCCAAGTCAGCCACCGCAAGTGACGCCGGAGATCGCCCCGCAGCAAACGCCCCAGCCCGCTCCCGAAAAACTGAAGCCTTACAAGCCGACGCACGCCGGAAACTCAAATCGCCCCAAAATCCAGACGGATGAGAAGCCTCACAAAGATATGACGGACTATGAGCGATTCATCGCCGATGCTGAAGCTGTCGAACGCGAATATCACGCCCAGATGTGGCGCAACTTGGCACGACGCTCGGGACATTACGGCTATACCGACAACGCGTACGGAAGTCAGAGGCCAGACCCGGTCTCTGTCAACCCGGGCATCGCCAACACGCACCAGAGCAGCAGGCGGGACAGCGCTTATTACTCTGTCAACAAGAGGGCAAGCGTGATGTCGGCTCCCGGCGAGGATGAGCGCAAACTGATACATGGACAGCCGCTGGGCCAGTACGGCGTTGATAAAAAGCACGGCTTGAGGCACCAAGGAAGCATCTCCAAGCGTATCTCTGACTACATCAAGCCGTCCAAGCCACTCCATGACATGGACCAGGAAGACTGGATGGTGTCGGGTCGCGCGAATCGCGGGAGTCTCATTGCAGGGGTGGCCGAGGAGTCATAGGGCAGAAAACTGGACGGAGTACCATGATTTACAACATTTCTTTGGGAAGGCGCTATTTCGAAGATGAGATGATATCCACGGTTTAGATGGTCGGGCTACCGAGACAGAATTGCGTATTAAACATTTTTTTTGTCACCTTTAAAAATTACTGTGTTCTTCTTGACTGCCACGATAAGTGACTCATCGTCGACTTGGCTTCCGTGAGCCCGTTCGCATTTGTTGGCTTTAGTTATGTTCAGTTCCGACTTGACTATAATGACTACTTTTTTTTCTTAGTACCATTAAGGTACCTGCTGTCCCCCAATCGAGTTTGTTGCTCTCAAAATATAAAATCAGGAGACTTCATGACTCAGATGACTGCGAGTATTCGTAGGTCTGCTCGATTGTTTTTTCTCTTCCTCTGTTTTGTTATTGTATCTCGGTTTTACACGGCCGCTATATTCTCAACACTTGCTTTCCTACATTTGATCGCCGACCTCTCATTGTCACTCGCCGTCGATGACTAGCATGGTCAGTTTTAAATGTTCTGTCTCGCATTCAAGATGCGAATCCATTGCATTTCGGTCTTGCTAGCGTCATTCAAATGCGGAATTGCCTTCTTCGACCGTTGTCCCCAGCCGCTGCTGCTATTGTCGCATAGAATAATCCTCCAATCGCTGGTTTCCGTCTCACCTCCTGCGTGACACGTCCTTCCTTGTCTCGAGCAGTTTGACTTCTTCGTTGTTATCTCACCGTTGGATATCCCCTACGTCTGCAAATCACTAATGTCGAGTTTTTCTCCCAAGTGTGACCTTATCGACGGACGCTTAGTCACCATGCGCGAAATGTCCGCTCCACTCCGCAGATAAGGTCGGGTGGTAGGTACCTTACCTTGGTAGGTAGGGAGGTACCTACCTAGGTAGCACCTCTGCAGTACGTACCCCTTGGCGACAGCAGCGAAGAACCCAAGGTACCTACCTACCTTAGGTAAGGTGGGAGGTTGAAGGCCATCTAGGTGCAGGGTCCACGAAAGTACCCCACGGGCCACAGAAATTGGACGAGTGGCCTACCACGCTGCACCCAATTCGCCATCACGAAAAAGTACAGGTCGCCAAACGAAATCCTGCGGCTGCTTCCCTTTTCCTTGTTTCTTGCTAGCAACAACCCAACCCCTCCCCTTCACCGGTCGTCTTCGTTGGCGCCTCTTTCGTCTTCCTCCATCATCACTCCCGCCCGAACATTCGATGCTACTGAAATAAATAGAGGACGACGACAAACACCCCCGTCTCCCTCTGTCCGCCCTCCTCTCCCCTCGCCCGCCGCCTGGTTTCCGTCCCGCGCTGCGCCGTGCTGCGCCGTGCTTTCGCTCACGATGGCGCCCCTCGTGGATAACAACCAGATAAAGCTGGCCGAGCTGTGGAAGCCCTTGCCCACGCATTTTCATGCCTACGTTTGGCCGTTTGCCATCGCATGGCCGGTCTTCTTGCGCTACTACCTCACCCCGGAACTGTACGAGAAGCACATCGCATCCGAGGAATGGACCTTTGTGTGGATCGGCACCATCGTCACCTTCCAGGCCCTTTTCTGGTTGAGCACTCACTGGAGCGTCAACCTCCAGGCTCTCTTCACCGCCACCCGTGCCAAGTCGATTGACGACGCGGAGCTGATCAAGATCATTCCCGTTGCCAACGCTGGTTCCTCTGAGATCTGCAAGTTGGTCCGCGACAAGGTAAGACAGACGCCCACCGCGAACACGCGCGACGACCCGAGTATATGTGCTGCAGGACTTGAGCTAACCCAAAATCGCGCAGGTTGGCGGCAAGATCAATACTTCTTTCCTGTTCCAGAAGCGCCGCTTCATCTACTACCCCGAGGAAAAAACCTTCCGCACCCTCACCTACGACATCGACCTCGAGCCGAAGCCCAAGATTGGTCGTTACCAGCAGTCGAGGGGCATTGCGACACAGGATGAGCTGAAGAGGATTGAGGAGCACTACGGCCCCAACGCCTTCGATATCCCGGTCCCCACCTTTACCGAGCTCTTCAAGGAGCACGCCGTCGCCCCCTTCTTCGTCTTCCAGATCTTCTGCGTCGGCCTGTGGATGTTGGACGAGTACTGGTACTACTCTCTCTTCACCCTGTTCATGCTCGTCGCCTTCGAGAGCACCGTCGTCTGGCAACGCCAGCGTACACTGAACGAGTTCCGTGGAATGAGCATCAAGCCGTACGACGTCTACGTCTACCGTCTCGGCAAGTGGTGCGAGATTCAGAGCGATAAGCTTCTCCCCGGCGATCTCGTTTCCGTCGGTCGTACGAAGGAGGACAGCGGCGTCGCCTGCGACATGTTGCTCGTCGAGGGCACCGCCATCGTCAACGAGGCTATGCTTTCCGGCGAGAGTACCCCTCTCCTGAAGGACTCCATCCAACTTCGCCCTGCGGATGCGTCCATCGAGCCGGAGGGTCTGGACAAGAACGCTTTCCTTTGGGGTGGAACCAAGGTTCTGCAGGTTACCCATGGCAATCCCGATGAAGAGAAGCCCAAGCTTGCTTCTGGTGTTCCTCCACCTCCCGACAACGGCGCCATGGCCATTGTTCAGAAGACCGGTTTCGAGACCTCCCAGGGCAGCCTGGTTCGCACCATGATCTACTCCACCGAGCGTGTTTCCGCCAACAACGTCGAGGCGCTGCTCTTCATTCTCTTCCTGCTCATCTTCGCGATCGCCGCCTCCTGGTATGTTTGGGACGAAGGTGTCAAGAAGGACCGCAAGCGTTCCAAGCTTCTGCTCGACTGTGTCTTGATCGTCACCAGCGTCGTTCCTCCCGAGTTGCCCATGGAGCTTAGTCTGGCTGTCAACACCAGTCTGGCGGCCCTCGCCAAGTTCGCCATTTTCTGTACCGAGCCATTCCGAATTCCTTTTGCCGGCCGTATTGATGTGGCTTGCTTCGACAAGACCGGTACCCTTACTGGCGAAGACTTGGTCGTTGAGGGCATTGCTGGCTTGGGACTGGGCCACACTGGCACCGACACCCCTCGCGAGTCTGATGGCGCCCACTCCCACATGACCCCCGTCAACCAGATTGGCTTGGATACTACTCTGGTCCTCGCCACTGCCCATGCTCTTGTAAAGCTCGACGAAGGGGAGGTTGTCGGTGACCCTATGGAGAAGGCTACTTTGACCTCCTTGGGATGGACTCTAGGCCGCAATGATACCCTCGCCAGCAAACCCACCACTGCTGCCACCACAGGTGTCAGTGGAACTGTCCAGGTTAAGCGTCGCTTCCAGTTCTCCTCGGCCCTCAAGAGACAGAGCTCCGTTGCCACCGTCAACGGCGCAGACAAACTCGGAAACCGGATCCGCGGTACGTTCGTCGCTGTGAAGGGTGCTCCCGAGACTATCCAAAAGAGACTGGCTACCGTGCCCGCCGATTACGAGGAGACCTTCAAGTACTTTACTCGTCGCGGTTCGCGTGTTCTTGCACTTGCCTACAAGCAACTCACCGTCGACAATGAACTCGGAAACAGCAAGATCAACGACCTGAAGCGCGAGAACGTCGAGTCTGGACTGACGTTTGCTGGATTCCTGGTTTTATCTTGCCCCCTCAAGGACGACGCAAAGCAGGCCGTGCAAATGCTCAACGAGAGCAGCCACCGCGTTGTGATGATCACAGGAGACAACCCTCTTACAGCCGTCTACGTTGCCAGAGATGTCGAGATTGTCGACCGCGACGTTCTGATTCTGGACGCCCCCGAGGACAACGAGGGCGGCGACAAGCTCGTCTGGCACAGCGTCGATGAGAAGATCAACATCCCTGTCGATCCTTCCAAGCCGATTGACAAGAAGATTCTCGAGTCCTACGACCTCTGTGTCACCGGCTACGCTCTCGCCAAATTCATGGATCAAATCGGCTGGAACTCTATTCTCCGCCATACCTGGGTCTACGCACGCGTTTCACCCAAGCAGAAGGAGGATATCCTTGTTGGTCTTCGTGACATGGGATACTACACTCTGATGGCTGGTGACGGTACCAACGACGTCGGTGCCCTCAAGCAAGCTCACATTGGCATTGCTCTTCTCAACGGCACCCAGGAGGATCTGAGCCGCATTGCTGAGCACTCTCGCAACACCAAGATGAAGGAGATCTATCAGAAGCAGGTTGACCTCATGAAGCGCTTCAATCAGCCCGCTCCTCCTGTTCCCGTCATGATCGCTCATTTGTACCCGCCTGGGCCTAGCAACCCTCACTTTTCCAAGGCAGTTGAGCGGGAAGCGAAGAGGAAGAACGTTTCTCCTGAAGAGTGGCTCAAGGTCAACGGCGTTTCCGCCGTCGAGACCGTCACTTCACCGGCCGCTCAGCAGCTTCTTGACAACCAGGATCCCAGGGCTGCCCGCCAGGCGCAAGCCCAGGCCAAGGCCGCCAGCTTTGCTGATAAGATGACCAGCCAGATGATGGAGAGCGAGATGGGAGGAGACGATGAGCCTCCTACCCTGAAGCTGGGTGACGCCTCCGTTGCTGCTCCCTTCACGAGCAAGCTGCGCAACGTGATCGCCGTTCCCAACATCATCCGCCAGGGCCGCTGCACGCTAGTTGCGACCATCCAAACGTACAAGATCCTCGCCCTCAACTGCCTCATCAGCGCCTACAGTCTCAGTGTTCTCTACCTCGAGGGCATCAAGTTTGGTGACGGTCAATACACCATCAGCGGTATCCTGATGAGTGTTTGCTTCCTGTCTATTTCTCGCGCCCGTGTCGTCGAAGGCCTGTCCAAGGAGCGTCCGCAGCCCAACATTTTCAACTTTTACATCATCGGTTCGATCTTGGGACAATTTGCCGTGCACGTCGCCACTCTGATCTACATTGCGCGCTTCTGCGACAAGCTTGAGCCGTAAGTTCCTTTCAATTTTTGCAAAATTCTCATCCTATTGCTATTGCTCCTTTTTTCTTCCTCCCGATATGCTCCCATCTCCCCTGTCTCTCATCTCTTCCTGTCAACTCTGGCGGGATTACTCTCAAATGTCCCGGGGTTACTCCCAGTCACCCTAAGAATACCATGAGATCGACTCCAGGATGGTCTGGGCTTTTAAAACCTGTTTGCCTCAGACTTTTGAACCATCCAGCTAACATTTGTCCAGCCGTTCCGGTGAAGTCGACCTCGAGGCCGAGTTTGCTCCTAGCCTGCTCAATAGCGCCGTGTATCTGCTCCAATTGATACAACAGATCAGCACCTTCGCCATCAACTACCAGGGCCGTCCCTTCCGCGAGTCTCTCCGGGAGAACAAGGGAATGTTTTACGGCATCGTCGGCGTTTCCGCCCTGGCCTTCTCCTGCTCGATGGAGTTCATCCCCGAAATCAACGAGCAGATGAAGCTCGTCCCCTTCACGGAAGAGTTTAAGATGACCATGACGGGCGTGATGGTTTTGGACTACGCCGCTTGTTGGGTCATCGAGGTCGTCCTCAAGCGCCTCTTCTCCGACTACCGCCCCCGCGATATCGCCTCGCGCCGACCCGAGCAGCTGGAGAGGGAGAGGATCCGCAAGGAGGCGGAGCAGAAGGAGAAGGACGAGGAGGAGGAGAAGAAGAGGTTGGAGAAGGTCGCCGAGTTCGAGCGCAAGGTGGAGGAGCGCCGCCAGCAGCTCGAGGCCTGGCGGCAGGGTCGCCGGTAAACACCGGCAGTAGATTTAGTGTTCATTCTACGTGTATAAAAGAAGAGCTTAGACAAGATGGTGTATTATAGCAACCTTTGACAACTGTCGATTGCCAGGTTTTCGGGTATCACTGTGCTCGTTGTCCATCGTCTGGACTACGTTCTCCATAGTTTGCTGTCCCTGTTAATATTCACCACAGTCCTTCTCTATCACCCGCAAATATCATTTAATACAGTCGTCTCTTGTGCTTCTCGCGGGGATCTTAATCATCTCTTGTCAGCACAACCTCGGACTATCCCGCTTCTCTTGTCTCATTTACCCGTTTTGACCCCGTCTCATCGTTCACTCATCTTGACTGCCATTCTGGAATAGATATGACAAGGGGACAGTAGGAAATGCGCCAGTATGGTGAAGGAGGATTGTGTATCACTTGCAGGGACGATAAGGTAGTCATGAAGTCAAGCATGTTTGGAAGTTTATGGTACAGTAGGCAGACCTAAAGTCGATGCCGCGGAGAATGAATGCACGACTTTTGCGCCTCCACCTTTACCCTTATCCCAGCCGTACACTCAACGCAATTAAGGAATTTCGTCAGATCCGGCCCAGAGTGTATTTCAACCTTACTCAACCATGTATCCGTCTACTACAACAGCACGTTCCCCTTTATTTATTCTGTGCCAGAACAGTCATAGAACACCTATTTGGGGGGGTTCTGGGCGACGAAAGAGACACCCTTGGCGATGTTCTTCTTGAGGTCGGCGAAGCAGGCCTCGAGGAGCTTCTCCTCGGCAGCGTCGACCTTGCCGATGGGCAGGATCTTCTCGACACCGTTGGGGCCGAGCTCGACCTTGGAGGAGAAGAAGTCGATGCCCTGGTCCTTGTAGAGGGGAGAGTCGACAAAGGTGGGCTCGATGACGCCCTGCTCGCCCTGGGAGGCGCGGAGGAGCGACTCGGCCATGCGGGCACCGGCGAAGGCCATGGAGAGGGTGGCGGAGCCGGCGCCGTCCTTGGCCTTGACGACCTCGTCACCGCCGAACTGGACGCGGTTGACGAGCTCGGCGTTGGAGCTCAGGTCGGGGTGGTTGCTCTGGGAGAAGAGGGGCACGATGGTGACACCAGAGTGGCCGCCGACGACGGTGATGTTCTCGTCCTTGGGGTCGGTGCCCTTGATCTCGGAGACGAAGCGGGAGGCGCGGACAACGTCGAGGGTGGTGACGCCGAAGAGGCGCTTGGGGTTGTAGACGCCGCGGGCCTTGAAGACCTCAGAGACGATGGGCACGGTGGAGTTGACCGGGTTGGAGATGACCAGGATGTTGGCGTCCGGGCACGACTCAGCGCAGGCCTTGGCGAGGTCGCGGACGATGGAGGCGTTGGTGTTGAAGAGGTCGTCACGGGTCATGCCGGGCTTGCGGGGGACGCCGGCGGGGATGAGGACGATCTCGGAGCCCTTGAGAGCGCTGGCGAGGCCGGTGGGGGTAGGGTCGAAGCCCTTCACGTTGCTCTTGGTGTTGACGTGGGAGATGTCGGCGGCGACACCTGATGGGAGTGTCAGTCAATGGGTTCGGGGTGAGCCTTGAGAGGGGACAAGGGGCCGTACCAGGTCCTCCGCGGATGTCGTAGAGGGCGAGCTCAGTAACTCTGGGGTTGAGCTTCATGAGGAGGGAGAGGGGTTGGCCAATGCCGCCGGCGGCACCGAGGACGGTGACCTTGGAGAGCTGCGGGAATAGTCATGTCAGCCATTGGGTGCCCTGTAATGGAATTGACATCGCTGGGTGGTGATGTTGAGTCGGCGGTGCCTCACGAAGCTTGGAGCTCCCGTGCCCCCGAGGTCGGCTTTTCGGAGTTCGAGGAAAGGCAAGCTGGCACGAAGGCTGCCAGCTCAATGAAAACAACGGACGGTACGTACGTTTCTCGCCGAAGCGGAGAACATGCGGCGCTGGACGAAAGACATGTTTGCGACTGGAAGGAGGGAGGGGGAGGTGTTGAGTAGATGGTACAATTGGATAGGTGGGTGGGAAGGAGAAGAAACGGAAGAAAGGTTTAAAAATTTATGAGGCGCGCGAAATAAGTTGGCACGGAGAACAAGCAGCAGGATGGAGCGACCAGTCAGTGTGGAAGATGCGGCGTGCGAGGTGAGAAAAAAGATGGGACGGGGGCTGCCGGAGCACCCAGGAATAGGTACCTTAGTGATTCGATGCCGGCGAGTGGGTCCTGACACCTCGCTGGCCAACATTGCTGAGGTAAGGCACTCTGGCGCGCTGGAGTAGAGGTGCATTTAGTCCCGGTGCGGGTCTAGCGTCTCGGGGTGCCGGAACACTACGGGAAAACGCCGGAGAAGGAACATACCGTTTCCTCCCTTCGCCGACTTCCAGGTTGAGAGTGGCTCAAATGCTGGGATAACATTTCTTGCTGTGTCCTGCCCGGCCTGATCCCCAACTTGTCGCCGTTGCTGAGGTCCAAAAGATGCGAATGGACCCTCGGATGGAGGGATGCGTGATGGTGAGCATGTGCTTATCTGCTTCGATGCTTCCGTCGACTGCTACCGCATCTTGGCGTTCCCTCGACCCGAGGTCGTTCCTTAAGATCAGACTGTTACCTGACCTCTCCAATTCGATGTGTTGACGAGATCGACGCGGGCTGACCTCACGTCTGTCATTTCCTCCCGGGATGTCCCAGCATTCACCGGAGAGCATAGAGCATGTTACACTGTTGATGAGAACCGGAACCCTTCATGTGGCCCCCTTGGAGAACCTCGATTTCCGATCGCACCTCGATATCACCAGGCGTTGTCGACTAAACAAGGGAACAGCCACCATGTCACGCATACATGCAGTCTGCACTCTGATTGAGTCTCTCAGGTCGAAGCCCGACGCTCCGCCACCGGCACCTCCTTCATGGCTTCAGGCCCAGTCTGTCGGCCCGCCCCTTGCGGCCTGTTCCCGTCCGTCTCCGACTGGCAACTCCCGGCAATAGCACAACACTCGCGGTTCGACGACACTGCACACAAAACGTCGCCGTTCGTGCCCCATCAAAGGCTGTCTTGTGTTTTAGTTGTACTCGAGTAATGGCGAGCCAACCGCTTGCGCACAACTGAAAGGATGTCTGAGATTTGAATTGCTTCTTTTTCGAAGGCTGGCAGATATCTTGGTGGGATTGAAGTTCGTGACTGGCTTATGAGAACTTCGAGATCAAAGAAGTGTGTTTTGAGTCTCTATCAGCTTCGTCGCAAGTCTTGGTCGCTTCATGGCCGAAAGAGTCTCTTCCCCTGCGATCTACAAATGTCGACATTAGACATGTGCAAACTGAATTGAACCTCCTCGTTGACTGACTACCTACCTCCACTATCATCTAGTTGATACGCATTTTATCTACGCAGTAAATCATCTCGCCGAGTGACTCTTCGGCGGGGCAGCCACAGTACGTGGACAGCTGAGAGGTACCTCAACAGCGTCGCGGGGGAGCTGTGGCGGTAGCTCTACCTGCCTGAGCCTAAAAAAGGAGCCCCGCCATTTTCTTTCCGTCGACCTACCGACCGATTTCATCATCACTTGCCGCTGCAGATTCCCTCCCGAAGAAACCACGCCGACGTGCCGCGACGCAAATACATCCGCCGACATGTCGATCGCGCAGCTCTCCAGGCTGCTACCTCTTCCAGAAGAAGAACTGAAGCAGATGCTCGACTATGCATCCACACTGTCAAAACCCGAAGCCGCTGCGCATTTCAACGATCTGCTGGGTGATTCGCCTCAGGCCGTCGAGTTCATCTCCTCTTTCAACTCGCGAAGACAAGACACAAAAAAGAGCTCTCCCTCCTCTAATACCAACAACGAAAACAACGAGACCGTCGAACCAGGGCCGAAACCAGCGCGGGGGCCCAAGAAGAAGAAACAACCAAACCTGCACACCCCAGTCGCGAGAAAGATTGAGGCTTTCCCGCCGCTCGCCGGGACAAGTTATACCAAGAAGGAACAGGACGATTATTATGTTGGCAAGAAATCCAGCCAACCGACAGAAGGCAGCAGCACGTCGGCAAGCTTCAAGCAGCAACCAGTCAAGAGTGCGACGCCCCCGTCGCAACAGCAGAGGACAGCAGGAGGCTACCTGATATCCGACGTCAAGGCGAAGCCGAAGTCGAACCCGGTATCACGGTCATCCACACCAAAGCCTTCGACAAAGCCTACGACGACGAAGGTCTCGATAGCAGGCGGAACGCCCATGGCGGGAGCGTCGACGGCCTTGACGGACTTGGACGCTGCCATTCGCTCTTTGGAACTCACAACTAATCCATCTCTGGGCGAGGACCCGAAAGCCAGAAGATGCAACTGCGTTGCTACCAGGCACCCCCTCCAGACGGCTGCTCCAAACTGCCTTTCGTGTGGCAAGGTTATCTGCGTCAAGGAGGGCCTCGGCCCATGCACTTACTGCGGTGCGCCTCTGTTATCTACGGAAGATGTACAGGGCATGATCAAGGAGCTTAAGGCGGAGCGAGGACTCGAGCGGATGGCTGCAGATCGCGAGACCCATAGACGCCCCGAGGTCAGTAAAAAGCCAGCGCCCTTCAGCCAGAACAAGATGTCGGAGGCGGAAGCCAAGGCACGAGAGCACCGCGACAAGCTTTTGAACTTCCAAGCGCAGAACGCACGCAGAACGACGGTCAGGGATGAAGCGGCGGACTTTGATGTCAGCGGAGCCATGGCGGGCGGCGGGGGTAACATCTGGTCGACGCCGGAAGACAGGGCGAAGGAACTCAAGAGGCAGCAGAAGATTCTCCGCGAGATTGAGTGGAATGCCAAGCCTGACTATGAAAAACGACGGCAGGTGGTCAGCATCGACGTGGTGGGTGGCAAGGTAGTCAAGAGGATGGCAGCCGTGGAGAGACCAGGAACGCCTGATGAAGAGGACGTTGTGGTCCACGAGGATGGGGATGAGAATGGAGTCAACGGACAGCAGCAGAGCGCAGGCGGTGGCGCTTTCAGCTACAACCCATTGCTCGGAGGGTTGATCAAACCTGTTTGGGACGCCAAGGGCAAAGGGACCCAGCTTGAAGGTCGAAAAGACCGGAAGGTACAGTGGAGGAGGGTACAAGATGACTTTCATGACAACGAGGCGGTTATTTTAGATGGGGGTGCCCATGGCCATGCAACAACGGCTGATGAACCATCTTGCGGGTGAGGATGCTCTACTGGACAGCATGATAGAAGTAATTGGGCAGCGAAGACGATGCGTGGACGGCACGGCTTGATAGGTGAGACAAAGTCTGCGGTACAAGATGACACACCTTATGTGGACCTGTCAAGAACATCCATCCATGGGCAAAGGCCTCACTTAGACGGCGCATAGCAGGCTGCGTGTGCTTCATAGAGACTTGACGAAAGACGGGAAGTGGACGAGATACGGGCTTTCAAAGCGCGTGGTGCAAGTCCGGATGGAGCAGTACCAGTTTAAACGTTCTTTCGTTCTTGCGCCCAGCAGATTTGCAGTGTTTGCTTGAGCAGCCACGAGGATTGGCAATGGCATTTGGCCCTGGCACCATCCAATGTCAGGGGGTCGTCTGGGATTGGCCCAATCATGAGGGAAAACATGACCAGGAAGAGCAGTTGGTTGAACGGCGGAAAAAGCAAACGTGAGCGATGAGTTGGCGGGCAGCACCCAGCGAGAAGCCGCTGCGGTGAGACAGAGGCACAAGGGTACGTACTGTATTCGCTCACGTGACTTCGTGTCTTTGACCTGCTGAGTCAGGCCGAGCGGGCAGCCGGGCGTGTCGCAAGCAAGGTGCTGTTGGGTAATATTTTTTTTCTTGTTGTATGTCGTCAGTCAGCTATATGTGCTTCTCTTACCGCAGAAATCTGACTTTTCGGCTTTGAAATTAACGTTGCCCGAATCGAAATGCTCACTTGAATCCCTTTTTTTCTTTTCCCACTGGAAGAGTATTGTTGTGAGATCAGGTTCTTACTGTTATTTGTTTCTTCGCAAGCGAGGATCCTCCCAGCGAAAGGTTAAGGTAGCGTAGCTGGGTCGCCTATCGCTGCAGTGGAGGTCCGGGGCGGGGTGGGCGGGAAACACGGGTCCAGTACTGACACTGAGTGGCCCTTGTTACAGTGGGACCCCGCTGCCACGAGAGACTGACAAAAAAAAACGCGACCCAGACCGCGTAAACCGCCTGCCCTGCTGACACCTGAGCTACCTACCTGGAACGTCGATTCCCCCGCGTCTCCGTCCACTGGACCACCTCTGGACGACTTCCGTCAGGTCCAGCGTGACCTCCGCGGCTTAGTGTCGTCCGCGTATGCCACAAAGCTACTTTGTACCTCAGGTACCTTACTTACTACCTTACCTACCTACCTAGGTACCTCACCATCACAACCACAACCTACCGACGCTTTCACACATCGCACATCCGAATCGTCGCAACCATTTCCGCCTACTCCTCCTCCTCCTCTTCTCTCCCCTACTGGTACACCCTCCTCGGCCTTCGCCTTCTGGCCTCACTGCCGCTCTCGTCATTACCGTCGGGCGTTCCAACAAGCCGCCCACACGCCCATAGGCTGAGTCGCGCCCGTTGACTATTACTGCTATTGAACCGTCAACCTGGTCCATATCCAATCCATATCCAATCTGCCCGCCATGGACTCGGCTTCTGTCCCTCCTCGGCGTGGCCAACTATACGACTCTGACCGCGATCTCTTCAAAATCTACCCCAGAGCAGACGTATCCCAGGCAAGATTCCTACCAGATACTGCTATCCGCCATGCCCTGCCGGACACGACCGAGTCGCAGGCCACCAACACCAACACCACCGCCGCCGCCGACGCGCTCCCCAGTGCACCAACCTCGGCCGACGCGACTGCGAACCACCACACCCAAACCCACCAAGGCTATACTCAACACCAACATTCGCAACCCGTCCTGCAATCTAAGCAGACGGCTCCCACACAAGAAACTCGGCCGACGGAGAGAGCGCCAATTGCACCACCCGCGCCTTCACAAGACCGCTCCTCTGCTGCCCGACCAACCCCCTCCGTCCATTCGCAAGATTCCAACTTGTCCGCCGACTCCGACAACGTGTTTACCCAACCCGCGAGTCAAGGCGAAATGCCCGGCGCCAATACCAACGGCCACAATTCGAGTCAAGAATCACAATTACTTCAGCTGTCGCATATTGCTGCCGCCCAGGACAAGCTGGCCGAGGGCGATGCCGCTATACCATCGCGGAAGCGCATGGCCGATGGTGTGGTCAAGGACGACACCTCCCCCGTTCGCATAGGTCATTCCCGGAACACGAGTACCGTGAGCATGGCTTCCACGTCAGCCAGCAGTGTCGGCGATGTAAGCCATGCCTTCAATCACATGTTGCGCGGTTTTGTTGTACTGACAAATCACAGTGGTCGAGTGACCTGAAGACGCGTCTCTCGTATGCGATGCTCAAGGTGAATCACGGCTGGCAGTCGCACTCGATAGATGAGGTCGAGTCCATGGCCTCCCAAGCCGCTTCGCCCACCTCGAGCCATTCCACCTTACACGGCCGTCAGGAATCGTCTGCCAGTCCTCGGGCCAACATTGCTCGCTACCAGCCTGCTAGCGCCGCAACCACTGCTAGTTCAGGCCCAAGTCCTGCAACATATGAATCTTTTTGGAAAGACTCTCAAACATCCAACCAAACATCACTCTCCCCGCCAGGCCCTGCTCAGCATGCCCCCACACTTGCGCCCCCGGCTCCGATTCAACCGTCAAGACCAGGCGGTTCTCACAACCCTCGTCGCAACTCAAACCCGCGCTACACGCCAACCCTTCTCTCGCACTCGCACAGTGCCTCGCCTCACACGCCTAGACAACAGCCCGCCGGCGCCACGCCGAACCAGAGGTTAGGCAGGACATCCCTCATCGACCCTATCCTTTTCTCTCCCCATCAGAACGTCAGGGAGCAGGACGCTATCGAATCTCTCATCTTCATGAGCAGCCCGGGAAACTCGGCTAACATGAAGCACAACTACTCTCAATCTGTGGCAGCAAGCCTGCCTGGTCGTCACGCACTGCCGAACTCACAACCACGCAAGAGCTTGCCTTCACAACGGCCAGTACAGCAAAAAAGGGTGGGTTTCGAGAAAAGCCCTGGTGGTGTGACAGTCATCAGCGACATGGATGTCGATATAGACTCTCCTCAATCACGAGGTCCCATGAGGAGGCGAATTCACGGTAGCGCCAGCTTCTCAGCCGGTAGCACCCTCCGGCCGCAGCTGTCACTTCCTGCGGCCTTAGGTAGTTCTTCAAGGCCTCGGCCGCGCTTGGCGGACGCTGACATCGAGCGTATGATCGATCAGGTTGCCCAAGCCGGGGACAGTTCAGATGATGACGACGGCGAAATCCAGATCCCAGGGAGGAACAGACCAGAAGGCTCTGTTGGTGTCTGATTGTACATGTTCCCATTTGTTTTTTGGTCTGGGACGGCCATCACTTGTTCCAATTGCATAGGACCGCAGTCTGGCTATCTGATGATGCTCTCTGTCTCAGGGCCAGCCAAGCGGATGATGATAATGACTTTCTATATGGACACGTATAGTATATAGCTGCATATTGGGCGTAGTTCACAGGCAGGATGTCGTGACCACCGAGTCGTTTTCTTTTCAATCTTTGCAGATTCCCTTCCGAACTGGGCTCTCCGAAACATGGCATAAGACGCGCTATATCGGTGGAGGTTGAATTGCTTCGGATCAACTTGCATCGCACGGGCTCAGGCCGCATTCACATGGTGGGAGCGTAGCAATCAAATTAAAGAATTTCAAATGCGGTAATTTTCATTTGTTCGACCCGAGCGTTGGTTTACATGCGTTGCGAGACGCCAAGCCGACCTGAAACAATCTATGAGGGTACTAACATGAGTCTCACTTCACCTAGCATTGAAGGCACGCGAGAGTGTATATGAAAGCCCAAAGCCCGACACTATTATACAGCGATCGTAATCGCATTATCCCAAACGCCGAGTCGTTAAATCATGCCGAAAGTGGCTGGCTACCAATGAGGACCACCGTGGGGTCCATGGTATCCGTGTGGCTCATGACGTCCGTGATGTCCATGGTGCTTGCCGCCACCCATCAAGGACCCCATAAGTCCGCCGAAACCACCGGAAGAACCGTGGTGACCGCCGTGATGCGAGGGGCCGTAATGCGGGGGACCGTAGTGGTGAGGAGGAGGAGGAGGAGGAGGGGGCGGTCCGTGGTGGTGGTGGTGATGGCTGTGGGAGGGAGGCGGCGGGCCGCCATAGTGATGGGAGTAGTGACCGTGGTGACTGCTGCTGTGATGATGGCTTCCCGACAGACGGTGCTCGATCTTGTTGGCCACCACGGATCCGCCCAGAGCACCCACGACGGTGCCCAGCTTCCCGCCGAAAAGCTTCTTGCCCGCATACCCGCCCACGGCGCCGCCTCCAAGGGTGGACAGGAGACCCCTTTCGCCGTCCTTGCCTGTTCCCAGCTCGGCGTCGGAACCCGGGGGCCCGGTGCTTCGGGGGCGGTTATGGCCGTAGTAGCTGTTGCCGAGTTCAGACCGGTTGGCTATGGCGGAGCGGGGCCGTTCGCCGATGGGGCGGTCTAGTTCGGGGTAGTAGCCGGCCGAGTCGCCGAGCGGGGCCGCGAGGTGTTGTTTTGAGGAGCGTTTGGGGGTGTGGCTGTTGTGGCGGGAGCCGCCGTAATAATCTTGAGCTGACATGTGTATTTGAAGTTGTTGAGTTGTGTTGTGGATGTGGATGTGGTGTTTGATGTGTTTAAGATGATTTATGAGGACGCTTGTTGGGTATCTTGGTGATGTTTGATATGGAAATGGAAAGGAGACGGAACGACTGCGATTCATGACGAGGGCTCACGATCACCTTAAGTATTTGCGTATCCAAATACTCGAGTAAGCACGGATGGTGCGAACATGACGGATCCCAGGCGGTGCTGGGGCGGAGGCCCGGTGCAGTGCGTAGACAGGGAACATTGCACCTCGAATCAACAACGTCCATCCCTTCACTCAAACGGCACCCATCTCCACACTGCCAGCGTTAGCCACGGGTGGTGACATATCTCTTCGGGAACACCTGGAAGTATTGTGCTTGCGGTGCATACAACCAGTTCTCTGATAGTGATCACGGTACCGGGTCGCTGGGTTTGGCAGTCACGCGCGGGGCCCTGCCCGTTTCTTGCTCTGATCGTTGGCCGCACGTCATCGCTACACAGATTATTGCTCCCAAACTGGCAATTCGAGGTACGTGCAGGTGACTTGAGCACTCGAGCGGTCCCGAGGCCGTCTCCCCATAAGGCAGAGACAAGAGTAGTCCAAGAGACAGGAGCAGGGGGCGGGAGGCGGCCCCGGTGGCTTGCCGATGACAGCCTTGAGCTAATAAGGCGGTCCCAGGGTGACGAATGGTTGGGCGAAGTCGGCGGGGGTTCTGAGGCTTGAGAACGTTTCGGGGGAGGCGGTGCGCTGAGCCCCACACACGTGACTCCACTCCGGTCTTCGGCGTTAGTGCAAATCGGCGAGTCCGGCCAACAAGTCCACCGGAATGCCACCCGCTTGCGTGCTTCTTTTTTCCTTTTTTTTTCCCCGGCGCCATTTGCTTTATTACCTCTTCCTCGCCACCGTCACTCAATTATCACCAAGCCCGGTACAAGGATGAAGACGAAGGTGACGAAGCTGTGTAAAGCCACCCAAATCCGCACACACGCTCGTCATTATTGAGGCTCAGCGTCGAGAAAAGCTTCAACCCACCCATCATTAAGCATTGCCCTGCTCCCGTCATCACTCTCAGCTGGGATCTACAGAACTCACCTCATCTAATCCTTTCATCCCAGCTCCATGGCCTTCACGGCCTCAGCTCAGACAATCCCGTTTGGAAGGCAAACACCGCTCTCGCAAATTTCATCATGCTCAGACCGCAAAACCGCCCCTCCAGTCTGACCCCGGTTCCCACCGTTCCCGTGCCTGGCCCGGCCCTGCGCTTCTCCACGGCTCAACCCGCCAAGACGGCACGGCAATCACTTGTCGAAAAAAGCAGGTAATCTTGGTCGCGTTGCGGGGATCCCGCCATACGCTCGCTCCTACACCCCACATTCCCGAACGACAAGCTCCAACGTTCGGATTCACGACCTTCGTGCCTGAAGTCGGTGCCAGCGAAAAAAAGATGAGAAGGTCTCCCGCCAGGCTGTCAAGCCGTCAATCGGTCCGACGCGGTAAGCTCCAATGAAGAAAGTGTTCATCATGCATCGTTTTATTCATGTCGATACGGAGATTTGCAACATCGCAATCTCTCTTTTACATGCTCACCCCCCGGCCTCATTCACGACACAACAAGACTGTCCTCCAACCCAACGTCCCTGCTCGACGCCGCAACCCTGACGCCAAATGTGCCAGCCGGCACGATCCAGTTCTGGCTTACGACGTCCCAGTAGCTAAGGTCCTTGCGGCGGAGAATGAACGTCGCCGTTCCGGACTCACCCGCCGCGAGCTTCAACTTGTCAAAACCACGGAGCTGTTTGGGAGGTGCCGCCGGCGCGCTGGACGGGAGCGTGATGTACAGCTGCGCGATCTCGGCGCCGTCGACGGTTCCGCTGTTGCTCACGGTCGCGGTCACGGTGGCTACTTCTTCAAAGAGGTCCTCGCGGCCCCCGGGAACCACCTCGCCCACGGCCGGTCCGGACGTTGCTGTCGAGGTGACGCTGATGTCCGAGTAGGTGTAGTTGGTGTACGCTATCTATGTCAGCCATATATTCTCGAGTGAGGTTGCCGGGGGGACTCACATAGTCCGAAACCGAACTCATACCGCGGCTCGATGCCGGCCCGGTCAAAGTGGCGGTAGTCGATGTACAAACCTTCAGCAAAGTTGTCTTCGCTTCCTCGCGAAACTGCAGTGCCGTAGTCCTCCGCACTCTTCCCAATGGTGTAGGGCAATTTTCCGTTGGGGTTGGTGGCGCCCCAGACAACGTCCACGAGAGCGTTGCCGTTCTCCTGCGACGGCAGGCCAGCCCACACGACGGCCTTGACACCAGGTTGCGCGAGGATGCTCTCGAGGATGATTGGACCAGTGCTGTGCACCACGACCACGACGTTCTGGTTCGCGGCCGCCACAGCACGAACAAGCTCGTTGCCGTTGTGCCACGGGTCGAGGTTGTTCCTGTCGCCTTGGTTGCCGTCGACCGTGATGTATCCTTCACCCGAGTCCGAGGTGATGAAGACAAAAGCGGCATCCGCACCGCTGGCCGCCGAGGCGCCCTGGGTGGCATCGTCGGTGCTGCTCGCCGTCACCTGCGTGCCGTCCTGCTCCGCCCTCGCGCGGATCGCGTCAAGCGGCGCTACGACATACGGATAGTTTACCGTGCCGGAGCCCCATCCCATCCCCAGAGTCCCGACGTTGCACCCGCGGTCGACGCAGGCGTTGATACCGTCGGGGTTGTTGACCGACGATGAACCGATGACGGCGATCTTCTGCGGTGTCTTCAGCGGCAGGATGGCCCCGTCGTTCTTGAGCAGCACAATGCCGTCTCTTGCGACGGCGCGCACGTTTTCCTTGTGGTTCGCCTGAACGTTCAACTCAAAGTTGACGGCTGGATATCCCTGATCTTGTCCGAGCAGGTACCACGCCGCCAGAATACGGCGCGCCGCGTCGTCCACTCTCGACTGGGGGACCTGCCCGTTGTCGATCGCGGCCTGGAGTTGAGGTCCCCAGAGGACGGTGCCGCCGTTGAAGTCGCTGCCGGGCATCATCATGTCCAATCCGCTGTTGGCACCGCTAGCCGTGCCCGTGGACGCAGCCCAATCCGTCATCACGTATCCCGGGAACCCAAGCTCCTGCTTGAGCAACTGATTCATGACAGCATCATTCTCACATGCCCACGTCCCGTTGACTTTATTGTACGAGCACATGACAGACGCGACGTTGGCCTTGACCGCCTCGGCGAACGGCCAGAGGTACAGCTCGTGCATGGCCCTGTCGCCGACGTTGCTGCTGATCGTCTCGCGGTTGACCTCTTGTTCGTTCACAATGTAGTGCTTCGCCGTCGCCTGCACGCCCGCAGACTGCATTCCTTCAATGGTGACCTGTGTCGCGAGGCCCATGAGGTATGGGTCCGGTCCGAAGCCCTCCCAGTTTCTCCCCGCCGCCGGGATCTTGCCCAGGGCACCGCATGCCGGGCCGAGCATGACGTGGACGCCCAGGGCCTTGGCCTCGGCGGCCTTGTACGCCGCCCGCTGCCGGATGAGTTCCAAATCCCACGTCGCCGCCGCCTGTATCGCCGGCGTGAATGCGGTGACGCTGCTGGCGTAGCGCACGCCCAAGGGTCCGTCCTGCAGGCAGAGCTGCGGGTAGCTGATGGAGGACGCCGGGCTGGTGTTGCCGACGCAAGGCCCGTTGCCCCAGCCGCCGCCGGAGACTATGCCGATCTTCTCGCTTTGCGAAAGGCGCGGGAGCGCGGCGTCGGCTTTGGCGTAGGCTGCTTCCCACTCTGGAGAACGCCGGGGGCCGGTTTCCTGCGCGCTGGCGAGGGATGTCGCCGCGGCTAGTGCTGCGAGCTTTCGGAAGTGCATGGTGTGTGCTACTGCGAAGGGACGGGTGCGGATCTCAAGGTGGCCGTAATGGCTTGGGATTGCGGCCGGGAAAGCATGCTCATATATACTCTATCGTTCTGACTAACCTGGAAGACCTTCACGAGAATAGCCTCTTTGACCGCCGGCTTGCAGGGACGATCTGTCTTGTCCAATTTGCTCGAACCCCGCTGAGCGTCCGGCCAAGCTGCCGAGAAGGCGTTGGATCGTCCAGCCGGGAACGACGGGAATTGCAGGCTGTCTTACGATCTCATGATCCAAGGCGAGGAACGGTCTGGTTTCCTGGGCAGGAAAAGGCGCGTCGAATCCTTGTGCTGTCGACCTTGGCGCACTCTATCGCGAGGCGACACGTCGGGACTGGCTCATTGACCGACATCTCGGTAGTAGCATCCAATGGCTTGGTACCTATCCTGATGCCCAATGACTGAAAAAACCTCAGTCTGTTTGCAAAGTTCATCCCGGCTACAGACTAAGTCCCACGTCATGCGGCAGCTGCACCCTCCGTTGCGGAAATGGGTATTGGATCGGCCGGACCCTGTTGATTGCGTTTGATTCATGTGACACCAACAGCGAAAAAGAAGAATGGAAAAACATCCTTGGGTTACATTGAAATCTCTTGGGAGATGGGAAAGCTGGGGAGATGAGCAGTTGGGATGAGGGGAAGGGGCCTGTTGACAGGGAACATGGCCGCGAATGAATGCCGTCCGGGTTGCATTTATGGTTAAACTGCAGCCACTCCTTTGGTAAGTATCCAATCCGCATCCCATCAGCTGAACTTGTGTTCCCCTGAGCATATTATATGACGTTGTGAACCTAAATAAATGAACGTTGGCGCCATATCCCCCGCACGAGAATGCCGCGTGCTTGGCTCCGGAATAGTTGGGTGGCAATTCCTTCCGTCCATGGTACTAGTCCCGGCGGCGGATGTGTACTTCCGTCACAATGTCGCGAGGGGTAGTCAGGGGAGAGATTCAGGAGAACAACTTGGCTTTCTCGCCGCCGGAGGTTGCCAGATCATAACGGATGGGGCAATCTTTTTTTCTTTCTCAAGCAATTGAGTTTATGCTGTCAGGAACGCTTGAACTCTATTAAAGCATGCCCACGACGTATTTCACTCAAATGAAAGTCAATTAAGTTGACCGCCTCTTGTTGGTAAGGAGTCGTCCATTTTCAGTTACCAGCTGAGTTAACTCGGGCATATCTTGAACGGCTCTTCGTAAATGTAATATTACTTCAATATAAACCCGTTGACCAATTCCTAAAACCCTGTCTTTCCAGGCGACAACACATCATTCAGGCCGATAGCATCTTTAAGCAACGTCGTGAACAAGGCGCGGTCATTGAACGTTTGGTGGACTGCCGTCTTCCATGAAGCTTATGGGCTGTCCACGTTTTGGCGCCGGGGTACCATTCTTATACGTCGCGGCCGGAGGATGGGACGACCGGTGAGTAGGAATTGTGCCATAGTACTTTGCCTGAATCGTGGCTCTCAAACATTTCGACGGCGCCTACACTAAGGGACCCCATTTTGGGGGAGAAAGCCGGGAGTTACACATTCGCCACGAGGTTACACTCCCCGGCTGGAGCAGTGAAAACCACTGTTATCGGCATTGCGGCTTTGACGACTTTGAAGCGGCGTTTGCTGGCCTTGATCAGCCGCGCATATGCCTCTGGAGGTGTACAAAGTGCGAACACGCTTCGACGCATCAGCTCGGTAAGAACAACTGTGAGGGGCACGCCGTCTTCATCTTCCGAGCACTCAACAACGATGCGGGTCTATGGTTCAGGCGCTTGGGATAAGTGAATGCCCATTTTACTGATGATTCTTGCAGTTGATCAGTGCCTTAAGCTGTGACATGACGAATAGTTCTAGCTACAGCTGGACTCATCAGACAGGCCATCCAGTCTCGGTCCCAAGCCCCTGATATAGTCATGGTGTCAGCTCGTCTGCTTCTCGGCGACGCTTCGAACCCCCAGGAACATCAGCTTACCCCGAATATGAAGACCATGCTTATTGTCCTTAATAGCACCCATATCGGTTCTCACTAAGTCACCATTCAGATGGACTACCTTTATGCCGCATAGTTGCTTGTAGTGCCTCTCCTCAAGTACGTATCCAATGCCTCTTTCTAGGGTGTTTCAAATCACTGAAACCCAGTCCAGGGCTGGTACAGACATCCTCGAGTTCATTCAGGCGGCTTTTTCTGATCTTGTTGTACACACCTGTGAACGACGCGCATGGTTCGATGACCTGGTTCAATCAATGCAGATCGAGGATAATCATGCCAGAAACTACTGGGGCAGAGCCATCATACCTAGAGTCATTTCATTTTCCGGCAAGCGTGAGATGAAGCGGTTCCTCATGTAATCATATTTGCCCCAAGTCCTTGCCTCGTGACACTGTTCACAGCGACTTTCGAGTTTTGTTCGCATACCGACGACCTCGCGGACTTGTGCAACCGTTCCATGCCTTGCTGTCGCTACCGCTACATGAGGCCGGCTTAGGAAAATGGTAGCAGCAGCTGTGACTACCATGAAGGCCTCCCGGAGCACCTGATGGTAGATCCTGCGAAACGTTGCCTTGGCCAACGATGGTATTTGCAGCGAGAGAAAATTGGGGAAGTCTGGCATGTATAAGTACATACAATATGTGGGAATTCAAAGATATTAGTAAGGGAATTTTCGGGAGACAAGTATTAGTCAAATAACAAGAAAATCTAGGCGTGAAACTGAAATAGCACTTAGACACTTCTTATCAATATACATCTACATCGACCTTTTACACGTTTGTATAAAGGGTATAAAGGACCAGGCTCCACTACACTGCTCGGAATAGTCGATCATTTCTGCAGATCCAACAATATCAACAGCTACAGTTGACCAAGATGCCCACCGACTACAAGATCCCGGAAGATCTTAGTTGCCAAGTTGACTTGAGACATTGACACTTTGCCGATCAGTGCCAGAGATCTCTTCATAGCCTTCGAAGACATGATGAGTCACAAAGAAGTGAAAGAAAGGGCTCAGAATGAGTTGTGGAGTTGAGTGGAACGGGATGGTTCTCTGTGGCGTGATGGGGATGCATAGTGGCACAATACGTAGGAAATGCTTGACGGTGAGATTGATACTTATAGATGATTCCAGACCAATATTAGCAGGGCAAACCTCGCTGGATTTAGCGCTGTGGTTCATGGCCGTATTACTGGCCATGCCTTTAGTTGTTTTAGATACAAGATGTCAGCAGCCAACCGGCCTCTGTTGACCAGGAAGAGTTGCGACAACTTGATCGTCGTCGGTGGTTCGTTGTTCTTGCCGCCAGGCTGGAGGACCACTCTGCCCGACTTTCGGCGCTTCCCGTCAGAGATCAGGCTGCTCCAGAATGAAAGCGATAATACTACTGGACCCGGAGCCGCGTGCCAATGAGGTCGAGACCGCACGGTCCCAGAAAACGGCCCTTGAACGACTACACTGTTCACACTAAATTGACGCACACCAACTGGACTGGCTCCTGATAACACCAAGAAGCTCTACCTAAACGTGACCATCTCTTTAAGGTCTCCTTGCAAACATGTTTGCGAGGCGGTTCTTCCGTTCGTCGCAGCTGTCCCTCGATTTACCTCGTCCGATAATATCACGGTCCGTCATGGTCTCGCGAAAATTCTCCAGTCCGTTAACACCATTGCGGCCGCGCGAGTTTCCGTCTAGCGGATTCGAGGTTATAGACCCATCTCAAAGGGTAGAGGAGGAGAGATTGCCCTTCTACAAGCGGGAGGACTACTATCCCATGCGGATCGGTGAGGTTCTCCAAGACCGCTATCAGGTAGTAGCAAAGCTGGGCTATGGTACAGGTTCGACCGTGTGGCTGTCTAGGGATCTCAGGTAAGCTTTACTCCTTTTAATTTTTAACGAGAAGCTATATTTACTGATTACCTACGCTCCTGCTCAGAGAAAACTACTACCGGACGCTTAAGGTTCATACGAACACTCCAAATTATCACCAGGAGCTGAAGGTTTATCGCCACTTATCCGGCATCAATATGGATCACCCTGGCCGGGAATACGTACGACAATTCCAAGATTCATTCAAGCTGAAAGGCCCTAATGGTGAACACGACGTTTTTGTCATGACACCTCTAGGCATGAGTCTCAGAACTCTACAGGAGTTGCAAAAAAATAATATCTTCCAGCAGAGTCTCGTCACAACAGCTCTCGGCCAGGCGTTACTGGGGCTGAACTTCCTCCATGAAGCGGACGTGATCCATACTGGTAAGCATCTGGGCCTATCTCCTTCCAAATAGCGACAATCACCGGCAGCCGAACACGGTTATCTAACCAATGAATAACAAGACCTTCATTCGGACAATCTGCTTATTGCTATTACGGACGATTCGATTCTCTCCACGGTGGAAGAGAACGAGATTCACAGGCCATCAGCAAGAAAGAAGATTGACGATACCATCATTTACGTCTCTCAGTATATGTTGGGAGGTGCCGGCCCGCTCACCATCTGCGACTTAGGACAGGCACGCATCGGTAGGGTGCAGCGCGGGAACGCTATGCCGGTGTCATATCGAGCACCTGAAGTTATTCTCGGTATGACCTGGGGAGATGCTGTGGATGTCTGGAGCGTGGGACTCCTCGTATGAGACCCCCTACCCCATGCTCTCATGATTCTCTTTTCTGATACGGTTCGGGTTTCTCGCATTAGGCCTGGGATCTTCTCGAACGAGAAAGTCTCTTTCGCGTTTACGACCAGGAATCTGAGGAGCGGAACGACGCCCACCACCTTGCAGCTATGACGGCCCTTCTTGGTCCACCACCGCCCGAATTTCTAAGGAGGACGGAGAAAACACGCAGATACTGGAATGAAGATGGTGAGTGCCTAGACAGGAGCCCTGAAATTGCCCCTATAATGCATCAGTCCGCTCGTCCAACCCGTTCTAACTGAGGCTTTTGCTTGATCTAGGCCAATGGCATGGTCCTATCCCCTTGCCACCTGAGAAGAAACTCGAGTCTCTTGCCAGCACCTTGTCAGGAGAAGACAAGGACATGTTCCTCAACTTCCTCCAGTGCATCCTCACCTGGCTTCCCGAGGACCGCCTCACCACCCTGGAAGCTTACTTCCATCCTTGGCTGAGAGGCGAGAGAGGTTGCTCAGAGTGAAGATGAACAGGGGAGGGGTATGGAGTAACGTGATGGTAATTAAGCATGGCCACTGTTGGCATAGAGCCGAAATTCCTCTCGCGAAGACACCCTGCAAGGGTGCCTGGCTCACCCGGCTCACCCCGGGTCACGCTCCGGCCGCACCTGAACGACGTATTGGCAATAGAAGTTGGTCACGGATAAGAAAGCCGATATTAACAGCTTCACACAGTTTCCATGGATCCTGATGTTTGGTTAAGGCATAACGAAAATCAGAACGAAAATCAGAACGAAAATCAGAAGAACAGTCACGAAGATGTGAGAAATTTCCGCGGCAAACGCGCTTTGTGGTGTGCTGTTGACCTGGGGTTGTAGACGATTTGGTTTATGCTCATGCCGATAATGTGATGCGTCATGGCCAGAAACCTCCGGTACTAATAAATTGACCATGTGATATCAACCAACTTTTACTCTCTTACCTGTCTTTTCTCATCTCATTGCAATGCAGGTCCACTGTCTTGTTTACCAAACATATGCCACCGTAGGCCACAGATAAGAACACCAGCTCAGCCCGGAGCAGAACCTTTCGTCGTATATTGGCACATACGTTCTATTTCCCCCCAAAAACACACGGGTTTGTTTGCGCTTTTCGAGTCGAAAACGGCCTTGTCGACACGGAGAGACTGTGTCTCGAGTGGCACGCTCAGAAACGCCTTTTAGGCTTGCATCGCAAACCCTTTCACACCATCTACAAGTCAGAGCTGCTGTCGACTCTACCGCCAATAAAGATTTTGGTTTCTGGGCCGCCGCGAAGCGATTAGCCCCTGAAATTATCAGCTTTGCCGTGGGAAATCGATCCTGATATCCTTGAGATTCTGGGTCACGATTCATTCAAGTCACGAGACATGCATGACCTTCTCTTCACATACCAAAATTCGGCGTACATAGAGGGAAATTTGTTGTCTTCGGCTACAAGGCCAAGGGACTGTGTATATACGACGTTGTCATGTAATTACTCGACGAGGAGAGTAAAGTCCACGGCAAACAGTGAATTGAGTTACCTTGGCTGGCTGTCAAACCCAACGGTCCCATCATAACCAACTTCATTATTCTAATTTTGTAGCCATTCGACGCTGATAATCGACGAATAAATGTTAGAGGTTATCAGTGGATATGTAGTAGATGCTGGCCTGCAAGTTTCGTGGCTGTGCTCCGGCAAAGGCCCAGTTAACTGCCAGCAGGTTGGAGCCCGGAGAATATTGAGTGTACCCATGGGAGCACGTCTTGCTCTGACACAGAGCCAATGCATGGGAAGAGCAGGAACCCGCAAATGGCGATATCAAAAGCTGTTTGGGATTCTCAAGAATGATGTAATGTACCTGCCCTTCTCTCTGTTCGACCAGGCAAAGGAAAACACGTTTAGCGATGTAAAGGCTGATTGCGTTCGTTGGAGCATTGCTGTAAACTAAGTTGATAACCCTGATTGCATCTTATTTATGCACTGGACTAGATACCGGAGGTGTCATCAAGATAAAGTAGAGGTAAACACAGATTAATAACTATATATAATTAAGCTAGTTCGTCACTATTTATAAACGTTTTGCAACTGAATTTCAAGGACGTACGTACGTAACGTTAGTTATCTAAAAATTACGAAAATCACAAAACAAGGTGACTTGACTAACTATATACTTACTATGCGAAACCCAAACGCTGAACTCTAATAAAAAGGTTGATTGAGTAAGTAGATAAAAACGTCAAAAACTTTAGAAGATGCGGCCAGTGTGGATTGAACACACGACCTTCAGATTAAGTGATTGAAGTTGACTTCAGTCTGACGCTCTCCCAACTGAGCTATGTCCGCCACGATCTTCGTTGACTCCACCTGCTATCTTTGAGTCTAGGTAGTGTTGCTTTCTCACGAGCCACTCTTCATCTCACCGCGGTCGAAATGTTCGTACTTCTTCTCATCGACAATTCAGCTGAGGTTTGCGTGGAGATTGAGTGGGTTGACTGACGGCTATAATGAAGCAGAATTAATGTTTAACTCAAATTTCTTATGCTTATTAGTGGTTGGTAAACTTCGGAACCGCGCTTCGATGATCAGACGGTAAGCCTAACATAACCCTCCAACAAGGCGAGAAACACCCGAACCGGGGCCCGCGGTCACGCCCTGCGAGTGACATACAGAACCTAGCCAAATACCCACCCCGGCCGTCACAATTGCTTTCACTTACAGTTGGCCAACGCGCTCTTGAAAGCCGAAAGCATACCTAAATGATCAACTGAGTCCGTGAATCTCGGATCACGAGTCTGTTTTGAACCGGCTACTGATAGACCAGTTGATCTCTTCTCACAAAACAATCACAGCCGGGCCCCGCTGCACCTGTCGAATCTCAATCGGAACGGTTTGTCCGCATTGCATTGGGTACTTCGTTATCATCGTTGCTGTCATCTACTTGAATTTACAAAGTTCACCGAAGCCATGGGCCAATACATCCAAGATGCAGATGCCCTCCAGGTGCCTTCAACGACATTTGGCAAAGCACTACTCAAAGAATTCCTGATCGACCCCTCATATCGCAACCTCAACCACGGTAATGAGCAAATTCACCCCACATGATCTCACCACATCCACACTGACACCTCATCCAGGCTCCTTCGGCAGCATCCCGAGACAAATCCAAAAGGCCCTCCGGCATTATCAGGACCAGACCGAAGCCCGTCCCGATCCCTTCATCCGCTACACCTACCATGACCTCCTCAGAGAATCCCGCCAGGCCGTCGCGGACATGCTCAACGCACCCCTATCAACCGTGGTCTTCGTCCCCAACGCCACCGTGGCCATCAACACCGTCCTCCGAAACCTCCCCTGGAACCCCGACGGGCTCGACGAGATCCTGTACTTCAACACAATCTACGGCGCCTGCGGCAAAACAATCGACTACGTCGTCGACACCCGCCACGGCCTCGTCTCGCAGCGCGCCATCACGCTCACCTACCCGCTTGAGGACGACGGCATCCTCGCCATGTTCCGCGACGCCGTCGCCGAGAGCAGGAAACAAGGCAAGCGCCCCTCCGTCTGCGTCTTCGACGTCGTCTCCAGCCTCCCGGGCGTCCGCTTCCCCTTCGAGGCCATGACTGCCGCCTGTCGCGAGCTCGGCGTCGCCAGCCTCGTCGACGGCGCCCAGGGGATCGGCATGATCCCCATCGACCTGGCCGCCCTCGACCCGGACTACTTCTTCACCAACTGCCACAAGTGGCTCCACGCCCCGCGCGGGAGCGCCGTTTTCTACGTCCCGGAGCGGAACCAGCATCTCATGGCGTCGACGGTGCCGACGTCCCACGGCTACGTCCCGAGATCCGGCGCCGCGCGTTTCAACCCCCTGCCCGCAGGCCCCGAGTCGCAGTTCGTCACGAACTTGGGGTACGTCGGCACGCTCGACAACAGCCCGTATCTCGCTGTCAAGGATGCGATTGAGTGGCGGAAGAGCATCGGCGGCGAGGATAAGATTATGAGTTACATTTGTACGCTGGCGAAAGCGGGCGGCGCAAGGACTGCTGCCGTTCTGGGCACGTTCATCATGGACAACGAGGCCGAGACCTTGACTAAGTGTAGTTTGGTCAATGTGGCGTTGCCAATGGTGATGAGTGAGGATGCCGATACTCCGACGGCCACACCGGACGGCACGGTTACGGTGCCGGAGCGAGAGGCTTACACCATTGTCAACTGGATGGTTGAAACTTTGGTGAACGAACATCAGACTTTTGTTGCCCTGTTCTGGCATAATGCACGATGGTACGCGAGGTTAAGTGCGCAGGTTTATCTTGATGAGGATGATTTCGAATGGATTGGGTATATTTTGAGAGGTCTCTGCAGGAGGGTTGCTAAGCATGAACACAAACCTGTATCATAGAGCAGTCGTTTCGCATGTAGCTCTGCATCAGACGAAGGGCAGAATAAGTGAAGCAACCAACATGCCGAAGGAAACGCTATGTTCATCACGTCGTCATTCATTTACTACGCCGGTTAGAGAAGCTAGCTCATGTTGTCAAAGCGAAAAATGGGGTCTTCTTGTGCTTAAACTAAAAAATCTTTTCTCGGCTATCGTCTCAGACGCTAATGACTATTGCGATTACCATGGCAAAGGGAAGAGCCATTAAGCCCCCCGTGGCAGCCATACTCCGCCCACTCCCGGAATTCATCGTCGTCGTTGTCGAGCCGGCGTTGTTATTGGTATCCCTGGAGAAACCACAAGTGAATCCTAGTGCCATTGAAAGAAATGAAGTGTTGATTTGGATTCGCGCTCTCGGTGTTGTTCAAGGTCTGGTATCAATGCTTACGCCGCTGCGCCGGGTGCGGCGGGTGCGGCGGGCGCGGCACCCGCTTGTTGGCTGTTTACGATGTGCTCCGCCATTCCGAGGGACATGTTGCCACCGTTGAAGGCAACGAATTGCGACTTGAACATGATGTCTCCGTAGATCTGGAGCCTGGACGTGGTCGCCTGCAGTCCGCCGAAACAGGCTAAGTGAGGGGGTGCGAGGTTAGTATTGAGTTCAGTCAGGGGTGAGGGGCATAAGGTTTGAGGAGCTTACTTTGAGCGTCGACCTTGGCAAAGTTAATGTCGCTACCCTTCACGCGGGCCATGTAGACACCGCCGATATCCATCATCAGATCTGGAAGCTGGGCGTTGCAAGGGAAAGTCACACCACCAACGGTTTGGTCATTCTTGGCGCCCTGGACCTGCTCGTAGTAAGCCTGAACCATGGGAGGGTTGGCCAAGATGAGGGTGGTTCCGGTGTCGGCGATGGCCTGAGCACCAGGAGTGCCCTGCTGAACCTGACCGCCGCCGACGGCGAACTTCTCTGAGGGGAACTGCCAGAAGCCAGTGGTGGTGTTGATGGGAATCCAGGTCATCTGGCCAGTGAACTTGGTGTTATCGATGCGACCGAACTCGTAGGCGCCGACGGTTTTCTTGCGGAGGTCAGCGGTGAAGACAGGCTCCGCAAGACTAGGCATGACGTTGTCGAAGAAGGTCTTCTGAGCCTGGGGCTTGATGGTGTTGAGCTTGGAGAAGGCGAGACCCAAAAGGCCGTTGTTGGCGCTGTCCTGGACAAATTGTTGTGAGACGGCGGTGGCCATCTCAATGGCCTGATTTTCAACGACGGCGCCACCGATATCGACGCGGTCTGTACCGACAACACCCTGAGCTCCAGAGCCGTCACCGTAGCGAATGCTGAACGAGCTGCCCTGGATCATGGCAGCGCTCTGACTCTTCGCAGGGTCGTACAGTTGATGGCCCTGTTGGGAGGCGGCGTCCAGCATGGAGGTGAAAACCCACAGGTCCGAGGAGCCTGAGTCAAAGTCGACGTTGACCTCTTGCCCACCAATCTGGATAGGCGAAACGTACTCAACGTCGTTACGGATCGGGGTGGCTGTGACGAGACCGGTTCCGGGCTGACCGGGGGCGGCACTCTGGTTGCTGGCTCCAGCGGCGAGAGACTTGAAGCCTTCCGCCTTCTCGGCCGGGGCGTTCTGGGCCTCCATGGCGTCCATGGCAGCCATGGCGTCGAGGAGTCCTTGGGGAATGGGCATGCTGAACTTGCGGTACGCCTTCATCAGTTGTCTAGGTCCATTGTGACCTATGAAGCCCTCGTTCGGCACTCTGGGAACGAGGAAGGAGCGCTTCTGGATGTTGCCACGCTTCTGGACGGGGGAGGCGTCGGCCACGGCGAGGAGTCCGAAGAAAAGGACCAAGGTCCGCAGCAAAGATGACTCCATGTTGTCTGTCTATATCGTCCGTCGCCAGGACAACTCTTCTGAGAACTGTAGAAAAAAAGGACCACACCAGGTGGTTCTCGCTGTCGTCAAGGAAGGACGAGGGGCTATCACCAGGAGCCCTCAGGTACAGAAATCAAGAGTTCGCTAAAGAAGCTAAAGAACGGAGCTGGGAACGATGAGGCCGAGAAGAGGAGAGTAACCCAGGACGGGGGAAAAAGTAGGCAAAAGAAGGGAGGACTGGTCGAGTTAATGTTCAAAGTAGGAAACCCAAGAGATGGCCACTTGGTGGCATGGGTTGCGAGGATAGAACATGTTGCAAAAAATGGGACGACGACGCCGTGCGCTCGTTGCTTGGAGCCTCCCAGGAGGGCCAAGTCTCAAGTTGTGATGCCCTAGTCACAGATTGTCCCGCTCAACAAGGGTGTGCGCGTCCATGTCAGGCCGGGCCAGCCCTGGTAGAGGGCGGATCTGGTGTATAAGCCGGATCTGGTGTTGGACCGGTCGAACTACTGCGAGGGGACATGGCTGAGGGCGAGCGAGGGCAACGGAGGAGGCGAGGGGGTGTGCGCTTTGGATCAGGATTGGAGGCCGCAGTCCCTCCCACTAGTCGGGATCCAAGACACGAGTTGCAACAACGGGGTGGATCTGGCAGCATGTTTGGAATTCTGCGAATATGTCGGTCACAAGCAGGGGAGTCAGTCCCCTTACCCCACAGTGAGCCAAGCAGTGATCCAGAACAGGGACTCTGGTCGATCGATGCCGGGAGACTAGCGCAGGGGTTGTGGGTCGAGGGTGTGTGGGTGCGAGGAAGCATGGTTTGCCTCTGGTCCTGGCCTTCTGGTATGGCTCTGCCTCTCTGCTCGCTTTCTGTTTGCTCGCAGGCCGTTGGAGGTCTGAGGTCGCCAAGAAGTGGAAGTGCTTCGGATGTAAAGTCTGCTGGACCGTAGAAACTCGGTGAGCCGTTGTATAAATGATTTGGTTTAATACGAAGCATGAAATGCTTTGATGCTTTGGCAATTTTGCTTGGCGGTACGGTCTCCGGGCCTTCTTCCACGGTGAAGGACAAGAGCAGCACCGCGGATTGGATGGGCGACGGTAAGACGAAAGCGAGGCGCCTGTCAATCCCATCCCTTCATGCCAACACATATGTTAGACCTAAACTAAGCCCTGCACACTAGTGTAGGCGTTAGTTGGCGTGTTGCTCGCAAAGGACTCAAGCTTCGTAGCCAAGAGTATGAAGAGAATCAAGCACTCGGGATCTGCTAGCCGGGCCGTTGCATTTTCTCCAGTATTTGTTCTCCACCGAACGGCGTCGTTGAGCCGAAGCGAGGACGTCGCTTTTGGTGCAGTTCCAGAAGCCTGGCCGTGGTTCAAGTAAGCGTGGCTAAGCATTTAGGCGATGTAGCAGGTGAATGTGACCCACGATCATCTATCTCCACTAGAGCCTTCTATTCAAGTTGATTGAGCTGAATTGATGAATGATCGGATGCCAGATGCCGGCTCGCAGCTGCTTAAGTCGACTTGAGGCCCATTTCTTTTGTTCGGACAAAACACTGACATAGGAGGCCGACGGATATCCGACGAGGAACGAGAGAGAGGGATATTGATGCTATTCTTGGCGTGTTGTATCGAAGAGCTATCCTTACGCAGCTCGAGGACGAACCGGGGTTTCCACCTGTCGATGCGGCTGCGCTTCAAGCCATCCCCCAGGCCGGTTGGAAACGAAAAAAAGGTCAAATACTCAATTTCTGTGACGGGCAGGAACTGCGTTCGAAGTTGCGCAGTGCTGTACGTCAGTTTCTAATCGCAGCAGGGGAGGGGGATCGAATCAATCTCGTCTTTGGGTCTCTTGGTATTCAGTGTTCACAATTGTTTCCGCTTGGCGTTTCAGCGATCCTCATGTTTGCTCTCCCGCCGCTAGCTAAGCCTCAACATGCCGTGCTGGGTTTGGCTGGGCATTTGGGCAAAGGAGGGTGAAGGCTAAGATTTCTGCGCCTGGGCGATCTATCGACGCCCCCATAGGCTTGGCGTGCTAAGCTTTGGTGTTGCGGATGGGAAGTACCGAACATAATTAGGTCGAGGGGACTCGAGAAATCCCTAATCGGACGAAGAGGAAACAAGTGCCACTGCTGAATGCAAAACCAAAACTGACATTGTTTGCGGGAACTCGGACTCCTCACCTTCTCTGGAACAGGCGAGCGTCGTGCTCTCGTGGGGCAGACAGGTGACATGACGGGCGCGCTTCAAGCAGCACGACTTGTGTCAGCTCCAACCAAGCTGAGAAGAAGAGCAAGAAGAAACGCCCTAAACTAGGAGGTTCAGGAGAAAACGATGTGAAAAGCGATAGGCAATTCGGCACAGATCAATGACACCTGGGTGACGCATACCCGGATAAACGGCGCAGTCCCCATCGTCTGGGACGTTTCGAGGCGCTATTCGTGGGCCCTTCTACCCAATCGGTCGAGGGTGGCCAGAGGCGTCCGGGTCTTCCAAGAAATACTGGCCAGTGGCGGTTAATGGTGCCGCAATGCTGAACGCGAGTAGCGATGGTGGGCGAAAGCCCCCTCATCTTCTCTCCAGTGAACGTCCCCAAGTGGACAGGCTGATGGGCCCTGAAACAATCCACTGAAGATTCTGAGACGGCGTTGGGCGGCGACATCCCAGTCTGTTCGCGCTTCCGAGCCGGCCAAATCTTCCGAGCGGCACATGCCCGGGCGTGCATAGTGCATACGGGGATGGAGGACGGCGGCGAGTCCGCTGAATGAGTGACCGCAAATCAGACTGACTAACCACCGACAGGCTTGAGCATGGTCAAGCCCTGGTAGCACACCTCACCACCAGGAAAACGTGCTCTTGGTTGGCTGGGGTTGACATGCCAGAGACTTGAAGGCCTTGCAACACGATTTGCAATTCTGTTTGTCCTCGAGAAACGCGGCTGCTTCGAGGCTGAGTGCCAGCATTGACGATCAACCAACTCGTTTCCATTTCGTCTTTGTAACAACGGCTGATGCACTTCGCTTCAAAGATTCGACGCTGCAACGCGCTTTTCTGTGCTTTACCTTGGGCGAACATTGGAGGACCACCAGACGGAACCAAAGGTTACCAAGAGCATATATCTCGCCATGCATAGACGAGGTGTTTGTGCATGAGCCATGCCTTGCCTTGCCTGCTGCCCCGTGTCATGCGACTAAATGGAAGAGCATCGTGAATTTTTAGCTCATAGGGCAAGACAAGCAGCCATAAAGTTGGCTGGCCACGTTGCTGAGAAACCGGACCCCGCGGCAAGAATATAGAAGATGAGATCAACCGTAAATTAGGTGCATCGTCAGTCAAGAGTGGGCTCGCCGACCCATCATCTGAACAGTCGCGTGCCTCGGAACACGTAGAAGTAGGTTGTCATGTTGGAGGAAGCAACTCTAAAAGTCAACCTAAAAACCGTCGAACGGGGGACACCGTCCAAGGAGCAGCCAAGCTCGCATCGAAATTAGGCTCAGAGTGTTTGCGGGCGATGATGCCGTCGCGAGTGGTGATGGTGCTGAATGCTGAATGTATGAGTGGGTGTAACCATGAAGGCTCTCTTCTAGTGCCTTTCGCCACCCCCAACCATGAAGGCTCTCAATAGGCAAATTGATCGTCGACATATGATGACTTTCGCCGAATGGACCGGACATATCCCAAACCCCGTCGTACTTAGCAGCTTGGCAGGTTTGTACACTTGACGTAGCTTGAAGTATAAGGCGATGTGTCGCCAGAAGTCGCCAGAGTCAGTCGTGTTCGGAAACCCGACTTATAGAGTCTGAGGATATCTTTGAGCTTTCATCAGCGGCGAGCGAGCATGTGAGGCGACGTGAATCTCGAGATGGTGCAATTGCTTGGCGATGACAGTCCGGGATGAAATTTTTCATTGGAGTCGAGGTGCCTACTTGGCAATGAGGCACCCAAGGAGATGGAATATTAAGCTCTGCTGGTCGAAATCTGTCTTTAAGATTCGTTTATCATGTTCCACCTAGCCAGGGCGGGCGTGCAGGCAAAAAGCTTGACCTGCGTGGCATTTCAGTGGAGTGGGAAGTGAAAATTGTTGCGCCTCAGGCACTGGCCACAGCTTGATGGTCTGTGCAGTGGGATGACAAAGAAGGAGTGCTCTACCCCACGTGATTGGAGCCCGTGCCACGGGTGAAGCTCGGTTCGCTTGGAGCGGCAAGGGTCCAAGTCAGCAGCCAATGGAATATCACATCAGAAACGGGGACCAGTCAACATCAAGGGTCCAGAAGGCCCCGCTAAATGCTGAGAGACTCCACTAACGTCTAGACACCGTGACATGACTGGGCAGTTCTGGACCGAGTCCAACTAACCAGCCCCTTTCGGGAAGCGAGCCTACCTACCTAGGTAGGTAACCTACCGCAGTAAGCACTTCAGCGTCACCAAGAAGGGCTGGACACCTCACTCTTACCTAAGGTAAGGTACCTTAGGTACTTACTGCCCCGCGCTCCAGCTCATTTGGGACAGCCACCAGCCGCCAGCCTCGGGCAGGGCAGCTGGGAGCCTGGGACTTGAAGCGTGAGGTGACAGCGCCAGCCAGCCAGCCACTGCAGCATCGTTGCTTCCCACGCAAACCTCGTCGACCCTCCGTTGGGTCACACGCCCACACGCCCACACGCCCGCGCCCGCGCCCGCGCCCGCATCCACACACACACCCCCATCCCTCCGTCCATCCACATACCCTTTAGGGACCTTACCTCACCATCCTTTCGACTGTATCCGTCGACAAACCGTCCTATCGTCTGTGGTGTCTCTGCCAGCGTCGAACATCACGGCCGTTGGCGGTTGTTGACCCCGTTCTTCAATCCCCGAACCCGGGCACACGGCCACATCGCCATCTCCGTTCAGGGTCCAAAGACACCCGGGGCACCCCAAATCCCGCTACCGTACCACTATCGATATCGCCGCTTCCGTGATAGACTCCTCCTGGAGGGTACTCCCGTATCCTCCGAAGTCGCTCAGTTGGCGCTCCTCTCTCTCTCTCCATCTCGTCGCCTCACCCCGAGAGGCCTCAATGTCAGACGACGAGTTCACAGGAGCCGACGGCCCACCCGGCTCCGCCGGCCCCGATCGCGACAAGCGCGCACCGCGCTTCAGCTGGACGCCGGCATACGAGGCCACCTTCTTCCGCTCTCTGTGCGACTCTGTCAAGCTTGGTTTGCGCGAGAATCACTCCTTCAAGGCCGAGGCCTGGGATCGCGCCGCAACCGCTCTGCGAGAGAAACACGGCGCATATCCCACCAAGAGCCATCTCGTAAACAAGTCGGATAATGCGCGCAAGAAATTTCGTTTGTGGCGCGGCTTGCGCGAGGACGACCTGTTCCTTTACAACCCGACCACTCGCACCGTCAGCGCCTCCGAAGAGGCCTGGAAGGCGCATATCGAGGTTTGTTGACGCGCCCACGTTCCCCACGCCCCGCCGTTCGGTCACCATTCCTTCGCTGCTTGTACTGGATCTTGTCGCTGACTTCTAATTCCAGAAAGAGCCGCTCTCGCGCGCACTAAGGGGGCGACCGTTCGAACATGAGCAGTATATGGAAATACTTTACCCGGATGTTGTCGGGTCTGGCGGCGCGCCGAAGCGCATCATGAAGCCGAAGCGCAAAGGACCCGACCCGGTCCAAGGCTCCGAAGACCCGGATATGCCGGGCACCGGTGTACTGGACCTTCAGGTCGACCAGTCGAATCAGTTTCGCCCGCCCTCGCAATCCGGGACGAACCAGCAACCGCCGCAGGCTCGCGGCTCAGTCAGCCAGACCCCCGCAGCACCTGTGCATCAGCCCATGATACCCGGGGTACAACAGCAACCGCAACAGCAGCAGCAACAACAGCAGCAACAACAGCAAACTCCGCAACAAAGACCCACCTCGACCGCCATCCCCCCTCGAACGCACATCACCGGCACCAGCGCTCTCACGCCACCCGAGGAGACGGCGACCGGGCGCAAGAGATTTCCGCAACAAGCGCCGACTTCCGACGGCGGCGCCAAGGCCCCGACCGCGCAGATGGGCCACCCAACGGCCCAACCGGCGGAAAAGCGCCGTCGGATATCTGGCTACGTAAACCCGAACCAAGCATCCGCCTCGGCATCCTCTTCGACATCCAACAACGTCGAGGTCACCGCGGCCTCGATGGTGAATGCCGGCAAGCAGCTTCTCGAGGAGGGCGTCTTGTCCAAACTTGGCGAGGCCATCCGTGGCCCTACGAGATACCCCGAGCAGGCCATCGACATTTTTTTCCGCGACTTTGCTGACGAGGACATGGACCTACAGCTCAAGATTGCCGAGAAGGCTCTCACTGATGACAACAAGGCGATGATCTTTTGCAAGATGCCTCCTCCGCTGCGCAATCATTGGGTAAAGCGGCTGCGGGAGCTCCACAACAACAGTCGAAATGCGTAGATGCAGATAGAGGCTATGGTCGAGGCCAAGTACACGAAGAGCCTCGACCAGCAACAGTGTAGGATTCGTGGTGATGGCGTTTCGGTCTAAGGCGACCTATCGTGCGCGAGGGTCGACGGGCACAGGGCTAAAGGCAGGCTAGGCTGGCAATGGCCTTTGGGGGCACTTTGAACAAGAGAAGGCTGGATATGCGCAATAGCGAGGGCGTTTTAGGTGTCCGGTCTGGGGCAGGTTCAAATTGGGGTTGGAGGAGTTAGCAACCAAGCGGCATAGCGACTGGGATGTTGAGCTTTCGCGACACCTACTTTTTTTTCTGTACGATTCTACGATACTACCACTTCCAGATGAGCGGCATAGGCTACTTTCGAGCCGAGAGCGGCAAGTCTCCTTTAGTGTATTCAATATTTATTGTTGATATCGTTGTAATTGCTTCGTTCGGTGTTCGCGCAGGAGCTTGTGCCGTGCGTGCCTTGAAGAGGATTCTGCAGTGAGCCTTGAGACGAGTCATTCAAGCAAGTGTACTCATGGTGCAGAGCTATGCCACTAGTGATGAAAGTGAGGTGTATCATTCCGTATTCGCCCTGAACGCCAAGTACATACACGAAGCGGAAAGCCTGTCCATGAAATCCACGCTGCAATCGTGCCCATGAGAGAAGAATATAAAGCCACCCGCAAATCCTCAGTGTTATCATCAAAGTTGTCTCATTTTTTGCCTTGGGTCTTGTAGAGGTAGCTGCCAGGAGTCAGTATCACGCCACATTAAAAGACAAGATAGGTAGCTAGTGGGGACCCGCTGACCTTCCAAAGACACCCTCGCCGAGACCCACGATGCCCAGGATGCCCAGGCCGAGACCGACGTTCTGCCACGACAGACGGCCGCGCTCATACAGACCCCAGGCCTTGTATCCGAGGAACGCGCTCAAGCCGACGACGCCGACAAGATTGGAGACAACGAGGGCGCTGGCGCTGCCGTCGCTCAGGCTAGCGAACTGGCGCTTCAACCACGAGTCGGCCCTGCGGGCCTTGCTGGCGGCCTTCTTTTTGGCCAGGTCTGCCTCAGCGCGGGCCTTAGCCTCCTCGTCCTCGCGTTCACGGCGGTTGGCCTGGGTTTCCGTCTTGACGTCTTGCTCCATGAAGTCATTGGGAACCGTGTGTACGCTTGGCATGTCGACGTCGACGAGGGAGGATGTCGAGGCGGCAGAATCGGTAGCAATTTCAGGTGGAGGAGGAGCGGCAGCCTGGAAGGGATGAATTAGCTCTAGAGTGGTTCAGCAAAGCGTGTCACGCGATCGGGTAGATGTACCTCCTTGGGGGTCTGCTTCGGGCCTCTGGATGCGGCTTCGGCGTACGACACTGTACAAATGTTAGCGATACTCGCGTGGAAAAATGTAGACAGAGACTGAGGCGACATCTTTGATGTCAGCCATCGAAGACAGCAACAGAACCCGTCGTGTGGCACGATAATGACATCATACGACGGCGTCCAGTATGAGAAATAAACGGTAACAAAGTCATAGCAGCACTCAGAAGCAGCACTCACTTTTATTATTGATGTTGTGAGTCCGAGAAAATGCGATTTGGGGAAGAGAGAAGAGTGTGTATGGATGGTGTTTGTGTGAGTGCGTGAAGGCGTGTAGATCAACAAATGACGTTGGGAGGATGACGGGAGCTCTCTTTTAAGAGGTGGCTTTCATGTGAAGGGAATAACCAGAAAAAGTCGAGGGAAAAAACAACAAATGAGCTGTTCGAGGGGGAGAGGGAAAAATAAACTAGTAGGTAGTTTAGAAGGGATGGCGCAGATGGCGGGAAATTGGTCAAACCACCTGATGACCTTGCCTGTGACCACCTTCCACGTCTGCTTCTCTCCCCCTCACCGTCACCGGTTCGTCCCCCCATTCGAGCTTTCCTTGATCTTGGTTGGCGCGTTGGCACCTGTGGTCCAATGACGTATGCGGCTCGGGAGCTTGGGACACCGGAGGGTCGGGCCAATCACAACGTCATATATCCACAGAAGTATGGGGGTGTTCGGCCTGGGCCCGGGGGAAGGAGCCGGGAAGGGCCAGGAACGGTGCGTTGTCATACAGCGGGCCATCCACGTCCTCAGATGGGGCCCTGAGCTGGCACTGGGAGTCATGGATAAATGTTGTTCATGCCCATAGGCCCTTACTGCTGTGTACTGGACCCTGCACGAGCCGTTGTTGGGGACTTCTGAGGCCATTCACAGTGTTCCAACTTGGATACTCTGACTCAGGAACACGCTGCTAGCATCGAAGGAACCACACATGCAGAGAAGTGTATGTCTAGATTGTTTGTTTTGTTTTGGTTCGTAATGTTACACTTTGTACACGATTATGGTACAGAGAACATGCCCCAAGCTTTCCATCATGCTTGTTTGTCATTAGCCGCCCGCCCTCCGGTGCGTTCACACACCCTCTCGCACTAGCCATCTACTATCCATACACACACATTCTTTGGAAATCGCGAATGTTGCTCATTTAGTTGTTGTTTGCCGCAGTGGCGTCCGTTGCCGCAGTGTTGCGCTTGGTCAGGTCGACGCTCTTCTCCTTGGGGGCCTTCTTCGTCTCTTGCTTCTTCTCAACCTCAGGCTTGATCTCGACCTTCTTCACCTCGGACTCGCTCTTGATCTCGGCCCTGGGGGCCTGGTCGGGAGAGTCAGCCATGGTCTCCTTCTGGACCTGCTTCTTCTCGGACTCGTGAGTCGGAGGAGGAATTGAGGCATCGGCGTTGGCGTCAAGGGTAGGCTGGGCGTCTTCAGGTGCGGGCGCATCCTCGTCGTCGGCAAGCTCAGCACCGTAAACCTCGGGGTACTTGCGGAAGCATGTCTGCATTCCCCTGTGATCTGTTAGCATTGTTAATTACAGTTGCCACGAAGCATCCACGCACTGGAACTTCTCAATGCAGTCCATGCCCTTAGGCTCCTCCGTAGAGTAGACGAAGCAGCTAAATGCGGCCTTAAACTCTTCTCCGCAAGGGCCGTCGGCCATGCCGCCGAGGCACGGGCAGTCCCAGTTGATCTCGCCAGTTTCTGGGTTGAAAGCACCCTGTTGGTCGGCCTCCGCCTCTAAGGCCTCCGGCGAACCGGGGGCGGGCGCGCCCTCGGCATCGATTGCTTGGTTCTTATCGGCGGCCTCTGCCGGGGCAGCTGCGGGCGTCGGCTTATTCTCCCCTGCCTTGAGGATGGCTCGCTTGCGCTTCTCTTCGACAATGGCGTCAACGGTAGTCAGGTCGGACTCGGAGAACTGGGAAGGTGCGGGAATCGTTTGGGCTTGTCGCCAACAGGGTTAGCTGTTATCCCTTAGTATTCCACTGCAGTGCGGGACATACAGGCAGGCTCCTCAGCAAAGACCGGGCTCGTGTTGTACCAGTATATGGCTCCGGCCGCTAAACCCCATCTCAATGCCGAGCTCTTCAATGTCCGGGGCTTGTCGGCAGGTGATGTCGAGGCGAATCGTCGAGGGGCTGCGCGAATTGCTGAATGGCGGGCGGCGCCCAGGGCGCGGGTTGTCGACCGTGCGGCGCTGCGATACATTGCGAAGCTGGCCGAGAAAAGAAACACAAAAGACAAGTAAGAAAACAAAGAGGGAAGAGAGGGAAAATGGTCAATTCGCGGAGGGCGCGGTCGAAGGGCCGAGCTGGTTGGTAATCGATGATCCGGAAAAGAAAATTGAAGCTTCGAGTTCGGGTTTTGCCGGGGTTTACGCGGCGCAATCGGTGCCTTTTCCAGGGTGGTGGCTCCGGCCGATCGGGCGGGCAAAAATTACCGTAAAGTCGAACGAAAAAGTGGGCTGAGTCAGCGCTTTTACTGGTCCCTTATCCAAACTTTCCATTCGCTGCCCGCGATTCCATTCAAGAGATTCCCTCATCTTTGTTGACTCTACGCTGTCTCTGACCACACTCCAGGTTGGCTCAGTTCAGTCTTCCATTGGGTCAAGTGGGTCAAAATTGGAAGTGAGGTACTGCGTTGAGGTATCTATAGAGGTTGTACATAGTTACATGCGCGACTTGCCATTATTTCACCCCGCTTGAGTCTGAATCACTTCACCATGTCACCTTTTGAATGGCGTCCTGTATCCCTTCTGCGACATAATCCCCAGAGCGAAGGCCCTGCAGACTTTGCGCTTCTTGTGTTGAACCAGCCGGTCAGGCAATCCAACGTGTTCGACTCGCTATGGACTAATGGTACGCTACGATACGATCTGCATCTCGTCGATAATGACAGGTGACTGACCCACGATGCAGCTCTTATGCGAGTCGCTGCCGATGGCGGCGCGAACCGACTTCTCGACCTGAACAAGGCAGGACAATCACAATATGTGGGTTTCAGCTCTGGATTCTGCTCATGGTCTGCTGTTCTAACCAGTACAGACCAATCTGGACGCCATCGTCGGTGATTTGGATTCGCTAGATCCTGCGGCTAGAGACTTCTACACAAGGCTAGAAAAGCCCGCCCAAGTCGTCCAGATGACGGATCAGATCTCGACTGATTTCACCAAGGCCGTCAACTGGATCCGGTCCAGAGCCAACCCCAAGGTCGATATAGTCGCCCTAGGAGGTCTTGGGGGTCGCGTTGATCAAGGTCTCAGCCAGGTGCATCACCTTTACCTCTTCCAACCGGGTCCCGACTACGTCGACGGCAAGCTGTACCTCGTTTCCGGACAGAGTCTGACCTTCCTGCTCCTCCCTGGCCTGCATCGCATCTGGGTTCGTGAGGGCGGCGAGGATGTTTTCGCCAAATGGGTTGGCATCATCCCCGTGGGAGGAACGAGTTATATCAGCACCAAGGGCCTCGAGTGGGACGTCCAGAATTGGGAAACCAAGTTTGGAGGCCACATCAGCACAAGTAACCACGTGTTGCCCGACACGAACGTGGTCGAGATCGAGACGACAAATACTGTGCTTTTCACCATTGCCCTTGCGGGCATCGAATAAACCAAATTCGACTGTCGCTTGCTGTACATGTTGTCGCAAAATGCTCGAGATATTGCACGGCGCCTCTCGCAACCGCCAACGCCAACGCCAACACCAAACGCCTTGCCCAAAATTTCCCCAGTTCCTATTTGCTTCTTGTCCCCGCCCAACTCCAACGGTCCCGGACTCATCGCAAGAAGTGTATGCAGAGCCAGCAGAAAAGGAAGAAGACGATAACGCCGGCCCAAAAGATCCATTTGTCCTCCTTGGCGCGACGCTCGATCATGCGTATGGTGTCGCCAGAGATTCCCAGAGTGTTGCCGACCGAGTACAGCCTCTTTTGTGTGTTCTTCAGCATTTCACGCTGTGTGCCCAGATCGCCCAGCACGGCTTGTCCGCGGGCGATATACTCGTCGAGGGCCGAATTCGTCTGGGCAAAGAAGTTTTGTTCCCGCAGAGCGTGCTGTTCCCTTGTGGCATCGTTGCCGCCCATGCTCAACCCACCGCCAGCCTGTCCTGTCGAGGCGCCTCGGCTGTGAAAGTTGGAAGACTTGTTGACGTTGGCATAGGGATTCTCGGGGGTCGCGGTGACATAGCCTCTGCGGCCTAGCAGCTCGCCTCGGTTGTTGTTATGGGCGGCTTCTTCACGAGCTTTTTTGAGATTATCGACTTGCGATCGGAAATCAGCGAGGTCTTCGCGGAAGCGCTTCACGCGCTCGAAGGCCTCCTCTTGCTTCTTGGGAACTAGCTCCTGGCGGGCTAGGTGGTTGTACTCTTCGACGGTCTTGGAGAAGGAGGCGAGGGATGCGGATACATTGCCGATCTCGGAGGGGGTCAGGGAAGCGGGCTGAGCAGCGGACGAGGACAGCTTTTCGAGGTCATTGCGGATGGCCTTGCTCTGGCGCAAGGCCGAGTTGTATTGAACGTTCTGCGACAGGTTAGCAGGTGCAAGTCTCTAGGTTGTTGGTAATGCAACTTATACCATGTTGTTTCAGGTTGCGCAATAAAACGCGTGAGGAGTGTCTGGATGGACAAGATACGTGATTGAGTCGAAAAGTCGTGGTGCAGTGTGAAGAAGATGCTCCTCGCAGCACTCATATGCAGGGCCCCAGGATCCGGCAGCTCGGAATTCTGGACAAGCCAGAAAACACGTCACCGCCATGATATATTACATAAGCAGGTCTCGAGGTACGTATCGTCTGATACCTTTCCCAGTGCGACGATGATGAAGGGATCCCTGTTCATCATTGTAACTTTCAACCAGGCATGTAAACGTACTTCTCTCGTTTCTTATCTGAAATCCAATGTTCGACATTTTCAAGATATTTCTCTCACGCTGTTCACCTTTGTGGAATCGAGTTGCAGCTGTTTCTTCAGCTTTCGTCCTTCAGATCAATAACACCAGTGTTTGACAAACTTTGCCGACTGCGGTCCGGTGACTGCTATGTGAACATCAACAATTTTCCATGCTGTTTTTCGAGGTAACGGTCCGACAAGATCGGAGATATCATCAGCCTCACCCGGCTGCCGCCGGACAGCTTAACGCCGGCAGCTCCAGAGCAACCCTCATAAACAAGATGATATCCAGCATGACACTGTCGTTGTGGGAAAGAATGTCTCCATCATGACCACCAGAACCCGAAGCCAGTCGCCGAGTCGGCACCGATATGCGGGCTCCAACAGCGACGCCGCCTTCCCGACCCGACAGGCAGGATATGCGGTGCGGTTCGTTAGCTAAGAATGGCTTTCTTCTCAAACTCCTATTCCCGAAGGTGAATGCAAGTATATCTGGACTTCATCCCGTCCCGGACTGTCATCGCTCACCGCAGCGCCAGAGAACAAACAATAAGAAAACACCTTCACGATGTCGACAACTGCAAGTCCCCCGCCTTCAGAAAAACCACAACGACAACCCGGCTCTACCAAGTCAGATTTGGAAGATGTTGAAGCCGCTCCTTTACCAGAGCCCGAACAACCGCCTCGGTATTCCATTTACACAACGTGGGAGAAACGCTTCATTGTCTTGGGTGCCTGTCTGGCGGCGTTTTTCTCGCCCTTTACCGCCCAGATCTATCTGCCAGCTCTGACGGTCCTGGCTGAGGATTTCAACGTTTCCGACTCCAATATGAACATCACCTTGACCACCTACATGATCTTCCAAGGAATCGTCCCCATGTTCATCGGATCCCTGGCGGACAACAGCGGCAGGCGACCTGCCTATGTCATCTGCTTCGTTGTCTATATCGCTGCCAACATCGGCCTGGCCTTGTCTCAGAACTTTGCCTCTCTGCTCGTTGTGCGTTGCCTGCAGTCAGCTGGTTCGAGCAGTACCGTTGCCCTAGCTTCCGCCGTCGTTGCCGACATCGTCACATCCGCTGAGAGAGGCCAATACATTGGGATCACTGTGGTTCCAATCGTTTTGGCGCCTGCGTTGGGTCCAGTTCTGGGTGGTATCCTCACCGAGTTCCTGGGCTGGAGATCTATCTTCTGGTTCCTCGCCATTTTGTCAGGAGTCTTCTTCATCGCCCAGCTGCTATTCTTCCCGGAGACCTGCCGGATGATTGTCGGTGATGGCTCCGTTCGACCCCCGAAACTGTACCGAACCGGCTATCAGCTTTTGAAAGATTTCTTCAGGGGAAGAAATGGCGAGGGCGCCGCAGTAACGAGGACGACTACGGGGGAGACATCAAACACCGCCAAGCCCTCGTTGAAGTTCAAGATGAATCCCTTTGCCTCGCTTATCTTGCTCTTTCACAAGGAAATGGGGCTGCTTCTGGGCTATAGCGCAATCGTCTTCGCCGGTTTCTACGCCATCGCTGCTTCAATGCCCACTCAGTTCGCCCAACTTTACGGCTTCGACAGCTTGAAAGTCGGCCTCATGTATTTGCCGTTGGCGGGGGGATCCGTCGTTGCTGGCTTCGTTGTTGGACCTCTGATCAACTGGAACTATAGACGACATTGCAAGCACTTAGGAATACCTTACGACAAGTCTCGCCAACAAGACATGGCTGGCTTTCCCATCGAAAGAGCTCGTCTTGAGATAGGTCTGCCTTTGCTATTATTCAGCTCGATATTGCTCCTCATTTGGGGTTGGATGCTACAGATTGGCGCCCCCGTAGCCGTCCCTTGCGTGTTGCTGTTCCTTTTTGGAGTAGGTATGATCGGGTTCAACAACACAACCAACACACTCATCGTCGATATCCATCCGAGCAAAGCTGGGACGGCTACGGCGGCTAACAACTTCACGAGATGCCTCCTTGGCGCCGCTGCGACCGCAGCCATCCTGCCCATGATTAATGGTATCGGCGTTGGCTGGGCATTTACGGTACTGGCTTTGTTCTACGTTGTGTTCAGTCCAGCCTTGCTGGCCGTTATGTATTGGGGAGTGAAATGGCGCAAGGTTGCGCAGGAGAAGGAGGCAAAGAAGAACGGCTCGATTTGAGATTGATACCACCGGCGCATTAGCGATTCGCATAGTATGATACCCAATACATTCACAGGGAAACTTGGCCAATGTAAGATTCGCTTTTAACTCGCCTAATTCCTCCCCCCCCCCCCTCTTTCTCCGCTGCACAGGATTATCGCCGTGGTTCCAGCCCATAAATGGCCAGGTTTGTGTCTCTTTTTGCCGCCTGTACGCCCTGCCGTTGACAACAACATCGCGGGGTTTGACGAAGCTACATGATCTGCGCGCCACATTTCAGGCACTCCTCCCCTCCTCAACTTGAAGCCCAGCGCACGCACTTCATCGCTGTTCATTCATTCTAAGCTTTCCCATCCTTTTCATTTGTTTCCCAGAATGGCACAACAACGGGATCCCCAGCATTCATCTGCAAACACGACGCTCACGGCCCAATGCTACTGCAAAGCCGTCCACTTCAACATCACCGTCCCGACATCCTCTCTCCCTCTCAAAGTCCACCTCTGTCACTGCAGCATCTGTCGCTATACCCATGGGACACTTTGCATCTTCCACGCCCCGCTCCCAACCGGCGTTGCCCCGTCATTCATACATCCGTCGTCCCTTTCCTCGCTGACGGCCTACCGACACGCCACTGCCTCGAGCACGCGCTACTTCTGCAGCGCTTGCGGCTGCCATATCGGAGACCAGGGCATCCAAGAAGACGATTGGGTGATTTCAGCCTCCATTTTCGACGCCAACAAAGATGATGTTCCTCCAGCATGGGACATTCACCAGCACGTCAACACGGACTCGGCGCCCGGTGGCGGGTTATTCAACTGGCTGCCCAGCATCGCAGGCAAGGAAATGAAAGTCTGGAATCCGACGAAGACGCAAAATGAGGCCACTCCGTCTGAGCTCGAGACCGGAGAGAACGGCGAAGAGTTGCTACGATGCCGATGCCACTGCGGTGGTGTCTCTTTCACCGTCTCCAGGCCTTCGGCGGGCGTCGAATCGTACAAGGATTGGATCTCGCCCACAGAGCCGGACAAGTGGATGGCTGCCGCGGACTCGTGCGGAGACTGCCGCCTTCAGACAGGAGCTCACATCACCGGCTGGGCCTTCGTCCCGCAATCATGCATCTCGCCGCGGGTGCCGGAGGATCTGACTCTCGGGACGTCCAAAATGTTCCAGTCGACGGAGAAGGTATCGCGATCCTTCTGTGGAGTATGCGGTGCATCGGTTCTGGCGTTCTACAGCGGTCCCGAGAGGGCGCTGGTGAATGGTGACAGGCTGTTCAACCTTTCTGCTGGGCTTCTGCGGGCACCCGAGGGAGTCCTGGCGGAGAATTGGCTGACCTGGCGGACTGTGAAGGTGGGCTGGGCAGAAAACGGGAAGAAGTATGACTCTGCGTTGGTGGAAGCGCTGGCTATGGGTACAAAGAAATGGGGGGAGAAGCTTGGGGATAAAGGGAGAATTCTGGAGCTATACCCGTGAGGCAAATCTACTACTTCCATTGGAGATTTCGAATTCTGCACAAATTCATTAAATAAAACTTTCTTTCATAGCTTCGGGAAGTTTTATTTCGACAGTTTTCCAAAACCAATATCAGATCTCAAGAGAGCTGACCGTATGTTTCTAGAACCCTTACCTTCTCTCGCGCCAAAACCTCATCAAAAGTGCCCAGAGTAACCCCCCAGATCCTGGTTTTCTCCTCGTCCGCACACTGCACCATATCACGCGCTGCCAACTGCCCAGCAAGGAACGGGTTCCCGGCTTTCTGCGCCTGGACCTCCTCATCCGACAAGAAGACGGCCCTGAGATCTCTCCCCGACGTCTTGGAAAGCTTCCCCATGAGCTCATCTATCGTCAGAGTCTCAGCCGAAATCGGAATCTCCTGGCCGTTGAACCTCGCCGGATCACAAATAGCCGCTACCGCGAACTCGCCAATGTCGTAAGGATCCAGCACTGGCAGCTTGGTGTCGGCCTCGTATGCATTGACGAACCTGCCATTGTTGACGAGGTCAGGGAACACAGCGACCTGCGGGAGAAGGTAGTTCCCCGCAAAGCTGCCGGGCTGAAAGATGGTCCGTGACTCCAGTTCTCGAATCCAGCCTCTCATACGGTCTGCTCGATGGACTGCTTCGACAGCAACACCACAGCCGTGAAGCTCTTCGGGTCCCAGTTTCTCAGCTTCTCGGGCGCCTGGACGGCGAAGCCGCTGGCCCGCTGCTGTAAATGACGTGCGTGGCATCCGCGTCCTTGGCTGCAGCCAGGATGCGCTTCGCAGCCTTGAGTTCCCAGGTATGGTCGACGAAGTCTGGCGCCAGGTTGAGGAGAGTTACAGTGACGCCCTTCATGGCCTCCTCCAGAGCCTTGTCGTTGTTGTAGTCTCCGGTGATGAGGCTTGCGCCGAGATCAGAGAGGGCTTTGGCCGCATCGGACTCAGGATTGCGGACGAGAGCGCGAACGGCGATCTTGGCTTCGAGGAGAACGGCACCCCCGACTGTGCCTGTTGCGCCGCTGACGAAGATATCTTGATGAGCTATGCCAAAATTGAAAATGATAGAGAGATACATACGGCTGAGATTGATTAGTTGGGACGGGATCAATATTGGGGGCGAGTGATTGAGTCTGAGGTTGATTTGTGCAAGGTCATCGACATACCTACTTGGAGCATTTTCATCCCAGAGTTAGCCGTACTTATCCTTTCACGTCCTCGAATTAATACCTTCTCCTCAATTGAACATCTCTTTGGCGGTCTTGGGCCGCTGGGTAGGACCGGTGCCGCTCATTCTCCCTACTAGGATTGGGTGCTGCCCATCAAACACCAGATATCCGGGCCGAAACTCCGCCCGGGGCGATTTCAAAAGATCCATGAGCCAGAGAAGGCCTTTGGTTGGTGATTCATAGGACTTTGGTGATGAAGCGTAAGAACATGTTGGTGGTGGAAAATGAATGGCGGAATCCCGCCAGATGACTAAGTTAGCGGATATTCAGCACCAAAGTTCCTCTACTGCTGGGCCTCCCTCGAATCTCACCAAGGTTACAATCGCTTTTTGTGCTGAAGATCGCGATATAGTCTTCCGACGCTGGTGAACCTACCCCTCCATCCGCATATCTTGGTCTCAAATGTCAAACTCCTTCTTTGAGCGGGCCAACCCGCCTCCGCGGCGGAAAACATGCGTAGCTTGCACCAAAGCCAAGCGCCGCTGCGACCACGATCAACCCTCGTGCTTGCGGTGCGCTCGGCGGAAAATCGATTGCGTTTACCCCAGTCAATCAGCGACCAGATCGAAAGTCCGCGCTGCCGAAGGACCTCCGCAGAGCATTCTCACCCTGCCATCAAAAGAGAACCTGGATACCGTCGCGGAATCAACCGTTCAAGACCACACTGAGCAGTCAGTATGCCTATACAACTCAGTGGTCCCATGGTCGCAAGACCCAGACGTTCTCCCGCTAGGCCTGGACGTGCTAGATGATATGACCTTCGATATAGAATTCGATGACTTGATCAACCATGATGCCCTTATCGACGAGGCACTCTCCGTTCCTGTTTCCATGTCATCAATCCCAGACCAGTTATCGGTGCCGGCACAACGCCGACCGCCGCAGACGTCGCTCGAGGAGATAATTGCCAGCCGTCTCCAGTTTGCCTTAGATACTATCAAGAGAGTGCCTTCACTTATGGTCTTGGAGAATCAAGCACCGTGGTCTCATCCCTACCTTTATCAGCCTAACATGCCACGGGACATGCAGGGTATGTTTTCCTCGAGGGTTCTCATTGTGTCCCGCGTACTGAACCAGAAGCTGCATAGACGCACAAGCCTGCTGTGCCCTTTACATAGCGAAGAATAGACACAACTCTTCTACAGCGTTGAGGACCATTCAGGCTAGGGCTCATGAGGTCATGGCATCACCACTCCCAAAGGAGCGACTTGACATTCTAGCCCGTATCCAAGCCGTCCTCCTCTATCAAATCATCCGCCTCTTCGACGGCGACATTCCCCTTCGAGCCTCGGCTCAGCAGAGCTTGTCCGTCCTCGAATCCGCTCTCATCGCTCTCGTCCCCTTCGTCAAGTGGAATCGCGCTCAGCCTGCAACTGGCCCAGATGAAGACACGACGCTGTGCCCCACCAAAGACTTCTTCCATGAATGGATCTTCCAAGAATCCGCCCGCCGCACATTGTTCTTCTCTTGCTTCTTCCTTGTTGCACATCGGATGCTCGTCGGACTTGAGCTGCCTGGCGGCTGCACGGAGAGATACGTCTTCTGCGAGTCTTGGACATTATCGGCTCATCTTTGGAAAGCGTCAAACGTGGTTGAGTTTGCTGTGGCCTGGACAGAAAAGCGCCACTTCGTTATTAACAATCAGTCTTTTACCGAGGTTCTGAGGGATGCCTCTGCCGACGATGTAGACTTATTTGGGAGGATTCTGATGTCTGGCGCTTTGGGTATCGAGGAGACGAGGCTGTGGTTCTACAACAGGGGCGGAGCTTTGTAACTTGGGCATCGTGAGACAAGTTTATTAACTATCATCACAAAAAAAAAAAAAAAAAAAAGATCTGATGGCTCAGTTTCATGCGAGATAAAACCTGAAGTCACGAATTTTCCTAGGAGAAGAAAGGCCAAAAAAGGCAGGTTCAGACATTGCTCATGGACGAATGCTTGGGGTCAGACGATCTAGAATCAGAGCTCATGAGAGCACTCGACCCAAGCACAGTGTATCTAAATGTGAGCACGAGTAGCTTTGAAAATACTTGCTACAAATACGGCACAGAGTTCAAGGCGGGCAAAGAGTTTCCGTCGTAGCCGTTCCCTGGGTTCACGTACAACATGGCAACAACGGAGGCGCCAAAGCGCTACTCGCGTTGGAATCACGACGGAAATATTGGATGGCTAAGCCTGGTCATTGCGTTTATCTAATGCCAATTCTAGTCGTGTCCTGGCGATCTTAGCCGTCGACGTACTCCCCAAGCAATATCATATTTGTCTTCCCCGATGTAGTACTCCAACAGTCCAGAATAAGGAAAATGCTTCCAAGTTCCTCAAGTCTCTGCCCAAGCTTCGTGTCTTCCCTAAAGCCCCCTCAGCCTTGTGCGATACTCCAAGCTACCAATCAAATGCCATTCCCTTCCATTCATCGCTGACGGTCTGCTGTCGGAGGATTCCTTCAAAGGGCGTATTGCTTGGCTCGCTCGTAGTTGTTCCACTGGCGCCTGCTAGGAATCCGCGCCAGGTCCTCAAGCGGAGTCTGGAGAACGCCATTGGGCATGCAGCGGACGAGCTTGAACTTCTGGTATAGTCCATTGTTCTTGTTTCTGTTGTCGCTGGTGACGTCCACTACACGATAGAGGCCATCATAGCGAAGACCGACCTTTGGAGCCCAGATGGAGGTGTTGGTTTTGCGGACAACGGCGCTTCGGAGAACCCGGACATATTTTCTCGTCTCGATGCTCTTGTGAAGGGTGAGGCAACCGGGGCCTCGGACGCCAAGTTGGTGGACATCGGTGCTTTCGCTGGCGTTGGGCTCGGAGTACCAGATGACGCGACCCATGTCGCTGTCGAGACCCTCCTCCTGGTATTTGCCGGACACGACCACGGAGTAGGCTCCCTCCTGCGGACTGCCGTAGATGCCAGCCTGAGCATTACCATGCGCGCCGTGGAAAACCGCCGAGAGCTGGAACGGGTACCAGTCGCCGATCGGCACACCGTTGTGGCCGAAGTTATTGGAAGCTCGCTTCTCATTCTTGTAGCGGGGGTTGTAGCAGATGGTCTTGAACTCGCTGCCGGTGACTGCGAGACCGTGGCAGATACCTTCCCTGCCCCAGATGGGATGACGGCGATCGGGGATGCGGATGATGCCCCTCTCGCCGCTGACCTCGGTGTACAACCGCGCGTTGGTGGCCGAAGACGAGCTCGCGCCTGCCGTGCTGGTATCATTGCCGAGGTTGGCGCTGTCGTCGGGGGCGGCGTTGGAGTTCCTGATCCAATCGAGGAGGGCTTGAGCTCGAGACTTGTCGACGTCGGTGAAGAGATGCTGCCTGGCCGCGTGCTCTTCCTCGAAGACGGTGGGCAAAGAGTCGATGAGTCGGGGCTTTTCTTCGGCCAGCTCTTTGGGGATGACGCTGCCGTACTCTTTTCGGCATTCCTCGAAATATTTAAAGCTTGTGTTAAGGTCCGCCCTCAGTCGCATGACAGAGGCCTTCGTCAGGGCCCTCTCGCCCTTGAAAGATAGCCTCGCCAGGGGCCCGACGGCTCGATTCATCAACAATATGTGGAGAGAGGGCGAGTCTCTTCCACCGCCGGGACCCCTGGTGACGCCACCACCAGCTGAGATCATTCTCATTGACATTGTGATGTTTTGGATGGTGTTTGTCGTCGTTGTCGTCTGCCTGCGTTTCCCGTTGAGTGTTATCACTTGAATACGTGAGAATGGAGAAGGAAATTACTCACAGATTGGATGATGTCTGTGAATGAAAGACTTTCTTTGATTGGGACTTGGAAGTGGTGAGTCGGCGATTGTCAACCAAAGTTGACTGGTTGAGCTGTGAAAGGTTTATAGCAGAAGAGAAAAATAAAAGACACAATCAACAGATGGATTTATTTAAAGCTGGGCACAAGGGAGAAAGCAGCCTGCTTAGTCGTATACAGCCCTAGATTGGCTAGGCCACCCATATGAAGTTCCGCTTTATCTCTCGGCAACCGGGGGTCGTGATGTTATGAACACCCGGACTCGGAACGGAGGTGTGGGTCCAAGTACACCGGAGGACTCGGCCTGCCTGAAGAAGCGCCACAACGACTTTCAAGAGCACAATGCACGACTTGGGAATTTGTGCGACGACAATGCTTATGGTATGGGAACAATCGAGGTGCCGGTTACTCTCAACTCTTGATTGTCAGTCGACTTGATGAAGCTTTGCAAGGTCCGAGTCGCAAGGAGATGAGTGCAGACTACTTGGAGCCTATAGTGATGAGATGAGCAACAACTAGGAGTTCTGAGACTGCTTTTCGACAAAAAGCCTGCCTAGCCTTTAATTTCTTGAGACGCCTCACGTGTATCTAATTGGTGTCTATTGCTTCCGAGATGAGGTGGCTTCGTTGCCAGCGACGGTTTGTAAACCCGAGAACAATCTAGAAACGCAGGGTCGTCATCACAAGCGGGTTTTCAGCGTGTGCACCGCAAGGGCTTGAGTTTAGTTGGTTCTTCTTACTGGTATCTCGTTTATTAAGCTACTTAATGCTAGGTATGTCGTAGAGGATGTTCCCTTACGGAGTGTCACGTGTGATAACGATGTTTACCTACAGAAGGGTTTCGGCGACGATGAACAGCTAGAAAGAATGGTATGGAAAACAGATGTTCGCTCAACCGAGTACTGTCACGGCGATGATGATGTCGGACTATTGGCGAGACGAGCTTTTCTCCGTTTGCCAAGGCAGATCGTAGTCCGTATATAACCTTAATTGGATTCCAATTTTTGACTTTTCTCTGCTGCCCCTATGGTGCAGCAATTTGTATACACTTGAAGCAGTTGCGAACCTATTTCATTTCGTGTTCTACGGATGGTGGTAATGGTAGTGTGTGGTTTATGCCAGTGTACTATTGACAAATGCAGAAAAGGTCTTTGGGGGGAAGGGTCTTCTTATACTTTTTCCTTCCTATTACTAAAAGTTACCTAGCAAGTACCTATAGCGCTTTAATAAACCGGTTTGGAAACCACTCTGCAGCTCGCTTAAGCAGAAAACTGACGATTTTGAACCAATAGGTACGTCGCAATCAAGAGTCTGCCAGTTGACACCCCGGCCTCAACAACTCGCCAGTACAACATACCCCTCCCCTAAGCTCCCTCATTAGATTCAAACAGTAATACATACATACATCAGAACATGCTGCCGTTGTAGTTAAACTAGCTCTGTTGTGTTTTACACAGCCCAACATCTCACAATCTATATTTTCGGGACACTATTGCCTATGGGGAAACTTTGTGGTTCGAACACGCCGGGGTGCAGCAAATGCTGTACAGTCTTCTGCTAACTCCCACCATCAGGCAGCGATGACAAGAGCGCAAGTGCGAGCTGTAAATGTTGAAAGACAGATATTCAGATGTTTTTGCCCAAGTAGCCTGAACGCACCTGTCGGCGCCACGCGCAGATCCCGGCAAGCGCGCCATCTGACCCTTCCAAGATGGCTGTGCCGCACCAGCCTGCGAGCTCCTAATGGCGGAAAGGCACAACGCAAGCGAAGGCTCACGTGTTCAGACGAGAGAGTTGTCTCCCTTTCGTCTATGAGAGTGGTCTGTCGGAGTGACCAAGATACCCAGCGCGCGCAGCCCCCACGTAAGCCGGGCGTTTGGACTTTACGCGAACCGCCGAGAGGAGCGACACAATGACCTTCTCATTCCGCCCGTAGAATTTCCCGGAGTCTGGGCACTCGAATCAGCAGCGATGAATTGCACCGCTCAGCCGAGCCAGCGCCTCGGCGCGGAAGCATAAAAGAATGAAGCGTCGCCATCAGAAACTCCGGCCGCGTTGAGACGATACCTTTTCTTTTCCCCCTGTGTCCGTCCTTTGGCAAAAGCGACTTGAGAAAAGGGAAAAAAAAAGAAGGAAAATAGGAAATTCGAAGCAAGAAAGCCACGATGAGCTCCCAAAGCAACAGCAAAGACTACGACCCCTCCGTCTTCAGCCAAGACACCATCGTCGGCTCCGACACGGCCTCCGTATGTCCACTTGTCCGCAACGCCGACGAGACGGGAGCCGCCTCCGCGCCCCTGCGCGGAACTCAGCCGCAGCCGTTTCCCAGCGACAACTACCACGTTGTCTCGACGCGCGTAGTCAAGGAGATCCCCAAGTCCGCCACGAAGCCCCCGAGGGACGCCAACTCGGCATTCGGTAAGCTGAAGAACATGCTTAAACCGCCTGTCGTGAAGGCTGTCGAGGCTCTGCCCAGCTCAGAGGGCAAGACGTATCACGTCGACGAACAGGGGCGCATCATCGAGACGACGGTGCGAAGAGCGGGTAAAGACTACCTATCTGTTCTCTGATTGGGAGACAACAAGTGCTGACATCTTCAAACTTGTAGCTGTGCAAAAGGGCATCTTATCGGCGGGGGTCGATTTGGGCGAGTCCTAAATCTCACGTCTTCATGTGTTGTGTGTGCGGAGCGAATGATACCGTCATCAGAAATGAACAAATGAGTCAGTGTATTCTCAACTGTTTTGAAACTTTGTATGTATCCAAATACACGCTACCACCTCTTTCTCTATTCTGCAACCATACATTAAGCGAGCCAGAACCAAAATTTCTGCAGCATGTTTTTTGGGATCGGCTCCTCGTCCAGCTCCGCCATGTCCTCCATCTCCTTGACGCCCGTAATGACGTCCACATCCTCGGGCCTCTTGGCAAACGGCGTGCGGAACCAGATCTTGTGGCCGACGTAGAGCACGACGAAGATGGGTAGCGTGATGTAGGCGGCCAAGAAGTTGGAGACGCTCCAGTTGCCCGGGAAGAAGACTTGGAAGCCGTTCGTGAGGGTGAGGAGGATGAGAACGCCGAGGATGAACCAGGTAAAGTAGGGCTGCAGAGGCGTGCGGAAAGGCAGACGGTCCATCATGTTGTGGAAGATCATCGCCTTGCGGAAGCGGAGGTAGGTGATCATGACGACGATCCAGGCGATGAAACCACTGATGGTGCTGATGTTCATGAACCACGTGAAGACGGCCGAGGTACCGCTGCTGACCGTGAGGAAGGAGAGCAGGCCGATGGACCAGGTGCCGAGGACGGCCGTGTAGGGGACACCGCGCTTGGTCGTCCTGGTGAAGAAGCGGGGGGCCTGCTTGTTGAGCGCGAGACTGTACAGGATACGGCTGCCAGAGTAAAGGAAGGCGTTTCCGGCCGACCAGGCCGAGGTGAGAATGGCGGCGTTGATGACGTGGTTGAGGCCACCAATACCAGCGCGCTGGATGCCGATGACCCATGGGGAGGCGGCAGCGTCGGAGGTTGCGGTGAGGAGTCGTTCGTCGTTGGAGGGAGTGATGGCGCCGATCATGAGAGAACCGAGACCGTAGAAGATGGCCAGACGCCAGACGAAGCGGCGGGCGGCCTTGGGGATGTTGCGACGCGGGGCGATGGTCTCGCCAGCGGCGAGCGCAATCAGCTCGGGGGAGGTAATGAAGGCGAAACCCGCGCGAACGAAGGCGGTCCAGTAGGCTAGGAAGCGACCCGTGCTCCCGCCTACTAGGTACGGCGTGATCGCGCCCGGGTCGTACCAGGAGAGAAAGCCGATGCGGCCTTCGTCGGGGGCGCCGCCGAGGATGATGACCAGGCTCACAAGGATGAGACCCAGGATGGTGATGAGCTTGATGCTTGCGAACCAGAACTCGGCCTCGCCAAAGACTTCGACGGCGAAGATGTTGAGGGCGAGGGTGACGACCAGGATGATGGCGATCCATACGGCCGTGGGAACGGGGGTTTGCCAGTAATCGAGGAGGATTGCGCCGGCCGAGGCCTCGGCGCCGACGAGCATGGCGTAGGCGTACCAGTAGTTCCAACCGGCGGCGAAGGCCAGACTGGGCTCGACAAAGCGCTCGACGAAGTAGGGGATCGAAATGCCCTTGAGGGGGAGGTAGGTGGCCATCTCACCAAGGTTGTTCATGATATTCCACACGAGCAACATCATTGAGAGATATCCCATGAAGAGTGGCGCGGGGCCGACGGCGGAGAGAATGCTGCCAGAGCCAACGAAAAGACCGGTTCCGATGCTAGAAGAGATCAGCAAGTGCTTTTTTTGGGATGAAGCAATTCGAATGAATTCAAGAGAAGAGACTTACGCGCCACCCAGAGCCAGGAACTGAATGTGCCGGCTCTTGAGACCGCGCTGGAGCTGGTCGTGCTCTTCAAGCAAGTTCGCCTCGCCGCCGAGGGCCGCAAAGTTGACGTCGCGCGGGTACGACTCGCCTTGGTGCTTGGACTCGACGTCGGTCAAAGGACCGCCGCCACTGTATGGCCCTCTGTAGTCCTTCTCCATTGTCGCGTAGCTGGGCGCAACTCAGCCAGAGAAAGAATGAGTGTAGACTGGGGAAGGAAGGAACAGAAGAAGACAGGGCGGGCGTCGGCAGCGCGGATGGGATTATTTGAGAAATTTCGGTCGCAAAGGTATCGGTGGGCGTCCCCGGCGCAACCACGGAACGATTCTAGAACGCGGAGACCAACGCGAATGGAAAGACAGCGCGCTAATACTCTAGTATAATAAAGCACGAGGAGAATGGCTGCAGAATTATGGAGTCCAGGCCGGAAGAGACATTGCGAGGATCTTCAATCTGCAGTGAGTGAGTGGACTGCTTTTTTCGTCGCGAGACGGGACCTTTGTACTGGGACCGACTAACCCAAGCAACGGAACCCGCACCCGTGTGATTGCGGCGTCAATTCTCTCTCTCATCTCAGTGGTAAGTACGGCATGTAGAAGAGACTTAGACTGTCCTCAGCAGGTTGTTGCTGGGTGACGTAAGGTAGGGATGCAACATTGGACCCTTGAACTTGTCTCCAATCCATGAAGGCTCTGCTGGTGCGTCGGTGCGGGCAAGCTTCGTGACGGGGAAGAGCTAAACCAAAGGCGGGTTACACGAACAGCCATCAGCTGTTTCTGTGCCGTAACGTTTTCCGTGAACCCATGGGGTAACATAGTCGAGCGGAAGGCTTATCTGCTTGGCGGACCAGTCTGGGTGGAGGGCGAGCTCCACGACGTCCACTTCGGCCTCAAACTCGGTAGAATTGCGCGATAAGGGCGAGTTTGACGGTTCGACGTTATGCTTGGTTGTTGACCGTAATTGACCGAGATTTTTGTCCTTTTTCTTTTCGTTTCATTCTTCAAGAAATGGGTAGATTAGATAAGATAGTTGTGGTGTTAACTCCAGGCCGAGCTGTGAAAGTAAGAGCCTCAGGCCAAGGCGAAGGAACGAAGCTTATCCACCGGCTTACCTCATCCATCCCCCCGGGTACACTGTAGTCACACACACACACACAACCCCATATCACGTGGCCAAACATACCCCGAAAACAGCGGAGCCAAGGCGGAGAAAACACCGAAGGTACCCGCAGACTGCCGTGATTCTGAAGGACCATCACGTAAAAGTTTCCACGATTCTGTCATTCTGACCACCTTTCTCCAGAGTCCTAGTGTCCGCAAGCCTGTAATGCTGGGGGAATTGGGTACACGCCCGATTGCCATCGAAATCCCGCAACTTGACACTCAACTGCTCCTCGGCCTGGATCTCGCGACTCCGTCCTGGGGAAGCTGGTTAGCCATCTGATTGGCTGCTCTGCATCTTTTCATTCCCAAGTCCGACGGCTTGGTTCAGTCAGTACAGGATTCGCCCACAGGTCAGCCACATGTGACATTGGTAGCGCGTCGCGCTCGGTCGCCTGCCTCGTAAGAATCACACGATGAGCACGCAATGTCCCAGCCACTTTTCACGAATCAGGCCGAAGTTCAAGGTTCACGGTTTATCGATCCATTTTTGTGCTCCTGTGATAGATACAGAGGCGAGTTTCCATAAGAAGGAACCTGCTGTCGAAATGGAACATCCTAGATTCCAATTGACCGTTTGCGCCCGAGACAAGGGATCGCAGAAAGGCTTATCAATCACGTCGAGATGGGATGGATAACGGATGCCCGTATCAATCCCCCATACTTTTGGCCCCTTGGCACGGTCCGGCGGACCTACAATAACCAACTTCCCCCATCCCCCGCATAAAGCAGGGAGACGGGCTGGCTCACCGACTTCGCGCTAGCGGATCAGCCCAGGTCGGAGACCCTCTCCGATCCCGATTCCGACTTTGATATCTGCCTGTCCGTTTGGCATCATTGCGGCTCAACTACTTCTTGGTGCCCCCGCGGAAGATACGAGAGATTGGCGCTGCTTGACTCAGCTATCTTGGATTCCGTAACACTCTAACGTCATGCGGATGACAATCACGGAACAAACCCCGTCTAGATCGGTACGCCATCACGTCCTCTATGCCCTATTCGACAACATCCTGTTACCAGCACCCGCGCCATCCAGATAGGCAGCTTACTCCGAATGTGTCCGGATCTCTCGGCATGGTCCGCCCTTCTGGTTGCACATTACGCCTTGTCATCACGACGCCCTATCAAACCCCCAAAACACCGTGTCAAATCACATCAGATACCAATTCACGACAATGACATGACAGCCACGACCGATACTATTTTGATTACGCCAACAATCATCGCGACTTACACCCAAAGTTCGAAGACTCCCCTATGCCTCCGAAACCGCCCAAAAAAAAACCACCCTACTTCGTAGAAGCGAACACTTTCAAGGCTTGAATTCCTCCGACGGTCTTCCTCAAATCGCAAGCAAAGCCATGACTGCAACCGTAGCAGCCTTCACGATTGAAGCTCCGTAGCTCAAGGCTGCATTGACAGTGACTGGCGGAGCCTGTGTGCTCGTCTGGTTCGGTGAAGAAGTCGGAGCTGCTGCAAAGGAGGTGTTCGCCTCATCGGAAGTGACAGTCGTCTCCGCCGGGGTCGTGGTGGTTGTGGTTGTCGCCTCAGTCGTCTCCGTGGGCACGTCGGGGATGTCAACGGTGAAGGTCGAAGTCGACGCTGATGTGGACTCGAAAACAGTCGGCTCATCCGTCAACCTCAGCGTTGTCGTGGTCACGATGATGCCGCCGGGAAAGGTGTTCGCCCCACCGGCTCCAACACACACCTTTCCGCGCTGGCAGCAGCCGTACTGGCCGTTGCTGCCGACCTGGCAATAAGTCGTGGCTGTGGGACACCCGCCGCTCCCGTCGGGGCAGCAAGCGGCTGAGAGGGGGATGCACCCGCTGCCGCAGTCCTTCCTGCCACTTTCGCTGCAGGGCACTTCGACGATTCGGCGCTCGAAGATGACGGGGATCACAGGGGTCATTTCCTCGTATGCGAGGGATGTGACCACTGCCAGGCCGAGGAAGAGAAGTGCTTTGAACATGATGGCTAACGAGAAAGCGAGCGCGTATACGGAACGAAAGACTCAATAGGTTTGTGGTCTGATCCAAGTATCCTCAGCTTCCTTTGAGGGATTGCCGCCTTAAGTAGCCGGCGTATCTGGCCAGGATGTGTCATTAGGCATGCTTCCCTATTTTCCTCATTTTATCGCTGCTCAGCTCATTTAATGAGGGATAGATGAAGTGTCAACCCTGTGTACACCGTGGCGCCCAATCCAAAGTGACAGAAACGTGACACGAATCAACCGTTTTTCTTCTTCTTCTTTTTCCCCCCTACGGTTCCTGCAGAAGAAGCTTGGGCAAGATGCAATGCATCTTTGCCAGTGGTCGCTCGAAGTCGAGCTGAGCGGCAGGACGTGAAGTGGCGTCGGAGCGGCTAGGTTCTGGGGTGTAAGGGTTGCTTAGTTGAGGCTGAACTTCGTGATTTGCAGGTAATCACGGAGTTGAATCACCCCGCCTTACCACACTCAGGAAGTCTCAGCCGCAGAGATGATACAAGCACTTGCAGTGTAACAGGCGGTCAGGCAGTCTTGGTTTGATTAAGATCCGTCCGTCTGAGAATAGGTTGTCGTGATACATAAGCCGCAATTACAGCACAGCAATTGTGGTTCCACTTTTGCGCCTCATCTTATTCGCCACAGTTATGAGCCCAGCTCTGCATTACCCTGACTGTGTGCTAGAAAAGTTGAGTGTGTATATTGCGCTGTATTAGATATGCGCACTCAAGAGCCCCAGGGTTCGAATCCTGTAGGGGGCGGCTTAACTACCTAGATTTTGGCGAGATATACGTGTTGCAGTCTCATAAACAAACAGCACCAAAAAAAAAGGCCAACAGGAACCCCGCTAACGTACATCCCAGGCCCCGTCGACTGTATGCATCTCGTTTGCCAGTGCCCTTGCTTGCTTTGCTGTTGGAATGCCTGATTAACAAGGGAGCTGCTATCCACTTCCTCACACCGTCTATCTGAACTTTTGCGTTTTCCTGTCTCTTTTCCATCTCTCTCTCTCTCTCTCACACAGTTTACTCTCACCTTCATCATCATCCTCATCCTCCCATTCTGATACATCGCGTCCTTTGCCTTCCCTTTGCCGTCCCCCCTCATCCCTGCTAATCCAGCTAACTGTCATCATGCGTGAGATCGTGGGTTTTTCTGCCTCTCTTTTTTAACCAGCTTGGAGATCCCGCACATGCTGATCATCTTCGCCGGTCTTTCTTTAGGTGCACCTCCAGACAGGCCAATGTGTGAGTTCATTCCCTTGCAGATGACTGTTAAACAAAAAGAAGGTTAAAATAAACCCTCGGCAACGTATTGCTAACGTGCGATACTTATATAGGGCAACCAGATTGGTGCTGCCTTTTGGCAAAACATCTCGGGTGAGCATGGCTTGGATAGCAGCGGCCTGTAAGTCGACACCAGACCATCCGTTGCCCACACCGCGTCACAAGGGTGCTGGTCGTCATATACCTCTAGATTGTCTTATGCTGACAGGACCACTTCAGGTACAATGGCACCTCCGATATCCAGCTTGAGCGGATGGACGTCTACTTCAACGAAGCAAGTCATTCCTTTTGACTTCCCACGATTTCCCAAACGGGGGCATTTAGGTGCTTGGAGAACTCCCGCCATCTGACCGATCCTGCAGGCTTCCAGCAACAAGTACGTCCCCCGCGCGGTTCTTGTCGATCTTGAGCCCGGCACCATGGATGCCGTGCGTGCGGGACCCTTTGGTCAACTGTTCCGCCCGGACAACTTCGTCTTCGGCCAGGCCGGCGCTGGCAATAACTGGGCAAAAGGCCATTACACTGAGGGCGCCGAGCTTGTCGATCAGGTGCTTGACGTTGTCCGTCGCGAGACCGAAGGCTGCGATTGTCTGCAGGGCTTTCAGATCACCCAGTCGCTCGGAGGCGGTACCGGCTCCGGCATGGGAACGCTGCTCATTTCTAAAATCAGAGAGGGTAAGGAAGAATATGCATCCCCCTATCCCTTCTCCGGTTCTCGGGCGTCTCTTCTGTGCTGGCGCGACGTAGAGCTCGTATTATTTGTTGGATGGTTGATCTCCCGACTAACATGAACGCTCTCTCCCCTTTCGTTTGAACTATAGAATTCCCCGACCGCATGATGGCTACATTCAGCGTCGTCCCGTCTGCCAAGGTGTCCGATACCGTCGTGGAGCCGTACAACGCAACGCTGTCGATCCACCAGTTGGTTGAGAACTCGGACGAAACGTTCTGCATCGACAACGAGGCTCTGTATGAGATCTGCAGACGCACCCTTAAGTTGGCCAACCCATCCTATGGCGACCTCAACCACCTTGTATCTGCCGTTATGTCGGGCGTGTCGACCTCGCTCCGCTTCCCGGGCCAGCTGAACTCAGATCTGCGCAAGTTAGCGGTTAACATGGTGAGAATCACCTCTTCCCTTTGCCCTATTCTCTTGGTCTGGCACGGCCAGATATCCTTGGAGAATTACGGGCCAGTGATACCCTTACTGACCTTCTCTCCCTCTTCTCGACGCTTAATAGGTCCCCTTCCCACGCCTGCACTTCTTCATGGTCGGCTTTGCGCCCCTTACGAGCCGCGGCGCCCAATCGTTCCGTTCCGTAACCGTCCCCGAGTTGACTCAGCAGCTCTTCGATCCCAAGAACATGATGGCCGGCTCTGACTTCCGCAACGGCCGCTACCTCACATGCTCGGCCATCTTCCGCGGAAAGGTGGCGATGAAGGAGGTTGAGGACCAGATGCGCAACGTGCAGCAGAAAAACTCAGCCTACTTTGTCGAATGGATTCCTAATAACGTGCAGACCGCCCTCTGCTCTATCCCGCCGCGCGGTCTCAAAATGTCCTCGACCTTCGTTGGTAACTCTACGGCTATCCAGGAGATCTTTAAGCGCGTGGGCGAGCAGTTTACTGCTATGTTCCGCCGTAAAGCCTTCCTTCACTGGTACACAGGCGAGGGTATGGATGAAATGGAGTTCACTGAGGCTGAGTCTAACATGAATGACTTGGTTTCTGAATACCAGCAGTACCAAGATGCAGCTGTGGACGACGAGGAAGAGGAGTATGGGGAAGAGGAGATTCCGGGCGAAGTTGAGGAGTAGAGGGAAGTGTGAGACTAGAGGAACATGAAGCATTCGCATCACGCTTCAAAGCCTTTGTTTTTTTTTGGGGGGGGGGGGGGGGGGGGCGAGGAACAACAGTAAAAGAAATTAACAGCTAAAAGAAAAGAGGAAAAAAGGAAGAACCCCCTCAACCCCTTAAACTCTTCTCTAACCCCTTCATCTCCCCCTCTCCAGCACTTTTTATTCACCCTACCCTTCTCGTATTAACTAAAACGAAAAACTATCGAAATTGCCCCCGAGACATTCCATTCCCGACTGGCGACATAGCAGCTGGGCGAGGCTGTTATGATGCGTGGGATCAATATCAGCCAGCATCTGGTCAATCCCGCGCCGGTGTCCCCTCTCTCCCTCCGTGCCCTCAGTTGAGACCGGGCTCCCTCCACCACCGGAACGGGTAATACTTGGCGCGCAGTCCGGGTCGCCGCCGCTCGAGCTTGGCCCTCCATGCGCTGGGCACCGTCCCGTATAACAACACCGTCCGCAGCCGGCTGAAGCCGCCCACCACGCGGAAGAACTCGTCCTCCTTGCTCTCGTGCTGCCTCGCCTGCCAGCCGACTAATCCGGCCACGGCGACTGGGCGCGGCGCCCAGTCGACGACGAGGTGCTCTAGTCCTGTGGCGCGGGCCGCCACCGCAGTGAACAGCGCCAGCCAGGCGTTCCAGTTGGCGTGCTCCATGTCGACGATGAGGACGAGCCGCCGCAGGCGCTCGATGCGGAGCGGGCCGTAAACAGCGAATCCGACGCGGCGCTCGTTGCGGCCCCCGCGCCGGTGCACGCGCAGCGCTGCCTCCCCGTGCACTTGGGGCGCCATCTCGGTGTAGGCGAGCTTGCATGTGACCATCATCGCGGGCAGCGGGGCGCCACGGTGCAGCGGCGAGCGGTCCAGGTACGCGTGCATCGGCCGCAGCGTGTCGGCGAAGTCTGCGTGGTTGAGGGACAGATGGAATGCGTAGATGCGCTGGCGGATTTCCAGGGGTAACAGCTGAAAGAGGGGGGAGCACAGCTGGGGGTTGGGGGTCGCCGTCGTTGTCATTGTTGCGCGTAGTCTTGTTGTCGTCTTGTTGTTGTGCGCCTTGTTGTGGAGAGAGAGATGGGATGGGGCCAACGTCGCATCGATGTGAGAGTCTTTGAAGGGCGCCGCTATTAGGTACACTAGATAGATAGGCGGAGGGGTGATGGGAAATTTCGGGAGGTTCCTGTTGGTTTACAGGCGGCGGCACGTTAGGCTCGTTGGTTCAGTTCAGTATGATCATGGTTATTGCTTGTTGTTATATTGGGCTCCACAAACGATGTGCACGGGTTCGCGGAATTGCCCCGGGTCTGCACACTAGATTCAGCCCGTTAGGCATACCTAACAGGACCAGGGGGAGCCCCACAGCGCACCTGGCGGCTACAGGACATTTATATACTATAGTACAGGTCACCTCATAAGAGGGAAAGTGAGCACTATGTCTATCAAGAAACCAGTGAGCGGCTCACCCTGGTTAACTGTTGTTACGCCTAAGGTACTAAGGTACATACAGTTGGTCCCTGTGGGCGCGTAACTATGGTGCCAGAGGCATCATTACCGAGACTTTTGTCTTGTGGTGCAGTTCGTTGCCCCACGTGCCTGCTTATAACAAAGTAAGCGCTCACCAGCAGGGTGTTACTGGCTGTGCTATGATTGTTAGCATAGGCTGTGCCCACGCATTATCCCTACTAGTATACTTAAGTGTAGCTAAGCGACAAGCGCGCAGTTTGTTGTTATGTATGCTTGCTGCTCAGTTGTAGTTAAGTCACTCTCCAGCCAATATACGTTATAAAACTGTACGGGATATCTCTCAGACGGACCATCCAGCTCCAAAACTGTGTGATCCTCGACGCTGAAGCTGCCGTCATTACCCCACTGGTCACCCCACGAGTTGAGGAAGGTGAGCGAGTTGGGGCTACAGTCGGTCAATACAACAGCGTGGCCTCCTTCGCTGGGCGGCAAATGGTGCGCTTCCATCTGAGCACGTGTGAGCACCGGCTATTGCTCATTGGGCTCATGGGGATGGCCGGTTCGCTCGAAGTGCCCACAGAACAAATCCCAACCCGAATCTGAGAGATGGAACGTCGTAAGCACCGGACGCCGGTGGAGGACTAGCGCCGGTTCAAGAAGCCGAAAGTTCGGGCTTCGGCACGGCATACTGACGGGAAGAATTAGCTTGGTCAGCAATGACGTCTCATTTTAAACTAAGTTCCCTAATCAGCTAGCTACCCAGCCACTTTCATAATACTTCTCCAAGTGGCATCTTCCACCCACCTTTGTTGACGTCCCATCAGATCCAAGATCTTTACAAGCCAGCCACAATGCCAGGCGCCATAGCAGTCGTCAAGACTCTAGATCACCTCGTGCTCACCTGCGCGAACGTTCCAAGACGGTCTCATGGTACAGCACGTACCTTGGCATGAAGGCCGAAACCTTTACATCACCCCTGGATCACTCAGTTCAGAGAACAGCACTGAAGTTCGGCCCACACAAGATCAATCTTCACCAATCAGGGAGGGAATTCGAGCCCAAAGCCAAGACAGCCCTTCCAGGTACCGCAGATCTCTGCTTCCTCGTGCAGGATGGCACGAATCTGGAGGACCTCATCAAGGGGTTCCAAGCCGATGGTATCCAGGTTCTCGAAGGCGAAAAGATAGTTGCAAGGACTGGCGCTCAAGGACCTATTCAGAGTGTCTACGTGCGCGACCCTGATGGCAACTTGATCGAGTTGCGTCGCCTCTTCCCAAGCCTCCTGGCGGTCATCATGTTCCTTGAGTCGTGTACTGACAGTGTGTGCTTAGACTATCTCGGTACAAATCGTAGCGTTAAACCCTTGCGCACGTATTGGACCTATTGACTGCGGGATTATGGATATAAGCGAATGACAGCAATTGTCCTCTGACGCTTTTCCCTTGGAACTCACTATTCAACTTACATTTATGGACTTAATGTCAAGAATTCTTCGTAGTTCACCTCCCTATGAAATCGTTTGGTCACTACTCACCTCGCTACTATTCGTCTCATTGAATGTTTTAGCACTCCGGAATTATTTTTACGTCTGAATTTTGGCTTCTCCAGAGTCAGTATGAACGCCGAAGGGGAATCCTTGCGCTCCTCAGAGTCCTGGGTGCTGGCGACCGCGTCTTCCGATATAGTCTGCGGTCGGATTACTCACGGAGCTTCATCAAGTTCTATTCTCGAATCCCTCGTGCGCTGGTCAATCTGACGGCGTCATTTTGTTTCGCTCTCGTCTTACGTTGCTGTTCGTGTGTAATCACCTATTACTCACGTAGAGATTCTTTCGCTTATGAGAGCCTTTTCCCATCAATTCCAAAGACAGATAGCCCATATCATATCTGAAAGTGAATAAAGCCTCGGTATATGTGGGAAGAATCCATCACGGTAAATGTTATGCAGCAAAGCCTAAGCTTTTGTCAACTATTACAAGTGGGGTAGGACTTTCGTCTTATTCCTCCGCTTACCAGGTATGCAGGGCAATAGTCGGATTATCTGATGTACATAGGATCGTTAGGGTATACACTCGGTACGCATCCGATTAACGGATGTTGAATGACGTCACACTGCTACTCTGGCAGTCGATTTCCGTTACAACGGGAACTGCCTAGTGCACCGACTTCACTGTCATTGTTGCAGGCGGCAAAACCAGCAAATCGGGCATGACCTATGATTTGTTTCTTCTCATGCTAGTTCTTTCACGGGCTTCTGTAAATTAGATGGCCCTATCTACACAGCTCTTGGAACCCGAGGGCTTACATCACTCAATATCAATTATTCCCGACTCCGAAGTTACTCAATGCCTTCACATCATTTTTCACAACTTATCTGTCCGATCCCGGCCCGGGCTTGTCAGGCGGCTTTGAAGACGGGTCCCGAGATCGCCCCGCTTGACTACCTAGTTCGGAACCGCGCTGTGCTTGACCGGACCCTGTCAGGTTCCCCGGATCCCCCCGCCCCCCGCTCGTGCAGGGTAGTAACATGTAACGAAGTAACCTCTTACCTCCACACCACGAGTGAGGACTTCCTAAGGTTTGAGTTAATTTGACGACTTCACTCTTTCTCCTCTGACCGACGAGCAGCTCGTACGGCGCAAAACATCGATGATGACCAGCGACATCAAAGAAACAAGAGTTCAACGACTCCAAGGGCCAGTTGAGCCGTCAACAGAAACGGAAACTGAACGAATGAAACCTGACCAAGACCATGAGCCAGTAATCGACGAGGCATGGTTGGCAACAGAGAAGCGACTCCGCCTGAAGCTCGACTGCACTTTGATGCCAATCGTATGGATTCTGTATCTTTTCAACTACTTGGACAGGAACAATATAGCGTATGTGTTGAGCTTCCAGATCTGAAACGGTTTGCTGACTGGACACGTAGCCAAGCTAAGCTCGACACCTTCGAGGCCGACTTAGGTCTCAAAGGCGAGAACTTCAACACGGCAGTTTCCATTCTCAACGTTGGGTAAAGCGGCTATCCCGTCCTCGTTTCACGAATCGATTAAAAGTTTCGAGTCGATGATTGCTAATTCTTCACACAGATACATGCTCATGCAAGTGCCGAGCAACATGCTCCTTACTCGAGTGCGACCTTCTCTTTTCATACCGTTCTGGGTGTGCACCTGGTCATGCATTTCGGCTGCCACGGCTGGAGTGCACAACTATTCTGGTCTCATTGCGGTGCGCTTCTTCTTAGGTGTTTCGGAAGCACCATTCGGACCGGGTGCCTTTTACATCCTATCGTGCTGGTACACCAAAAGAGAACTAGCCCTCCGAACGGCGATCCTTTACTCAGGCATTGTGCTAGCCACTGCATTTGGGGGTTTGCTGTCAGCCGCTATTTTCGCAGGGCTTTCCGGTGTTCATGGCGTAGGGGGTTGGCGGTGGCTCTTCATCATCGAAGGCACTGCAAGCTTTGGTCTCGGGTTGATAGCCTTCTTTCTCATACCTGATTACCCCGAGTCGAATTCCGGCTTAGCCAGTTGGCTTCTGACGAGAGAAGAAAGAGAAGTGGCCATCGAACGAATCGCCCGTGATCAAGTATCAAACCAAGAGTCAAATGATTCTGTATGGTACGGTCTAAAATCCGCGGCCACAGACTATAGGGTCTGGGTGTTTGTGAGTGGTTCAACTGTGTACATCCATGGACTTTGGACGCAACAAGCATGCTAACTTAGTTCATGTTTAAGGCTTTCATTCTTTGCAGCAATCACACAGCATATGGCTTCAACAACTTCTACCCTACCATCATGCAAGGTTTCAAGCTAGGAAGCAGGACTGTTACCTTGCTTTGCACAGCGCCGCCTTACGTAGTGGGTGCTGTTGTTTCTCTACTCGTGGCCCGCTCGAGCGATGTCCGAAACGAACGTGGCTTCCACGTGAGCGTTCCAATGGCGACGGCTGCAGTTGGGTTTATAATATCTGTGGCGACGCTCAATGTCCCGGCGCGATATTTTGCTTCTTTTCTGTACATTTCTGGGTGTTTTTCAGTCAATGCGATCCTCTTTGGATGGGCTGCGTCTTCTGTCAGCCAAACCCCAAAGAAACGAGCCTGCGCCACTGCTATCATCAACGTCTTTGGTCAGTTTGGTAACATTTGGAGCCCCTATTTCTTTTCTCCGGGCGAGTCCCCGCGGTACGTCAAAGCTATGATTCTCCTGATTGCTTTTTCCGTGGCTAGTATTTTGGGATGTGTGTTCATGAAGTGGACTCTGAAGCGGGACAATAAGAAACTTGTCGAAAGGTTTGCGGGTACGGGCAGAAGTCCCAATTTGTACACCCTCTGAGTCGAAAGGCGTGGCAGCGAAATTGCGTTACACAAAATAGATGGAGTGGGCCGAGTGGCTAGAAAACATGTGATATTTATTACGATTAAATGTTTAGGAGCAGACGTCAGATCCCAACGCCCCGGTTTTCTGGAAAGCAACCTCCAGCGGGTGATCTCCTCCCAGCTTGATATCGAAGCTCGTGCTCCAGCTATCGGCTGCGAGCTGCCCAGTGGCCTTGTAGATCGCCCACTGACCCGCCTCTTCACCTGTGGACTGGAACCGGATGCTCTCCGTTTCTAATTTCGGGACAATGACGCCCTGCCTGCGAATGTTGTGCACAAGATCCAGAGTCAAGCCGTCTGCAGTGGTAGGAAGGCGATCCTTGCGCACAAGTGCTTTGATCGTGAGTGGCACCTTTCCGTCAACCGCGTTCGTGTCAATGCAGGACTGAGTCTGCTGGTACAAGAGGCCATCATCCATCGGGTACCCATTGCCAGCGTTGTCGTACGTGATTGTCTCGTTTGTGGAGGGCTTCGTGACGTGGATGTAGAATTTGCTGATTCCCGTATCAGGGCTGATAGCGGTATCAAACTCCCAGTAGTAGAATGATTCTCCCCATAAGCCTGAGGCAGAACCGCCCTGGAAGGTTGCTCTTCTTGTGGTAATGACCGAAGCGCCGTTTCCGTTGCGGTCCGCGTATGTCAGCTGAACAGACAGATCATCCGGGTTGCGACCAGTCTCGGCAGTTGTTCGAATACGAATGCGACCGCCAAAGGAGATATTACCATCGTCTTTGAGGAACAATCCGCTAATGTAGGGCTTGATATCAGTGGCGACGATAGGTTCGCTCAGCTTGACGTTGGCAGGTACTGTATCGATCATGCGGGTGAAGATATCGGCACACATTGTTTGGAAGGTGTCCGGGTCTGCCATCGCTTGCATGGTCTTGTTGCCGTCGGCACCGAAAATGCGCTTGTCTGAGTTGAGCGTGTCGTTGGTGCCGGCAACCAAGGGGTTCTTTGTTGTCCCGTCCAAGTATTCGGTCACGACGACGTTGTCGAAATTGGCAAACTCGGTATCGAAATGCGCGATCGTGTCGTTGTTGGGATCCGCCTCAACCTCGACGATGTCAGGAAAATCAACACTGTGAACCCCTCCAAGCGTGTGGCCACAAGCTACCATGGCGATCATGTCCTGGGTCGAGAAGCCAGCCTTCGTGAACGCGCTCTGAGTTGCTTCCAAATCAGTCTGCGGTTCGGGAACGCCCGCAGGCCCAGCCTCCTGAGCATCGATGCGGCCGGCGCGGAATGGCATCTTGATTCCGCGGCAAGAAAAGGTAGCAACTAGAACGCTCATCGCCAGCAAGTCAGAAGCTGAGGCGCGAACGGAGTAGAAGCTGCTAAAGAAGCCGAACGTGTTGTTGAAGGCACTGCCGATGTTCTCGGCACGGTCCAATTCGAAGAAGATGGACGCATCGAGACCACCGGTGCCAGCTGCGGCGTCATGCGTTGCCATGTCATGAAAGGCGCTTCGGATCCATTCGGCAGAGTTCTGACGGCCTTGAATGTTGGTGCCGAAGCCGCATGTAATCACACCTTACGAGAAGTTAGCTCGTACGATTCAACGGTTGACCAAGACTGAAAAGACTCACCATCAATGAAGCCCCTTCGCAGGTAGCCAGACTGGAGAGAGAGGTGGTCCTCGATCTCATCGTAAACAGATGGCCAGACGTACTCCGTTGAGACCAGAGACGCCAGAGCGATCGTGGCCAGGAGACTCGGCTTCATGGTTGCGTGGGGGCTATTGCGATGTATAGGAACGAATGACTAGGAAGTGCGTGAGCGAACTTGCGTTCGCCTCATTACAGTCGAGAAGCAAGCCGTTTTTATGGATTTTTTGTGTCATTTCTGAGCACCCGCCAGTGCAACGTTGATTCATGGACCCTGCAGACATGCAGCCACGAACAGAGGAGGTCTCCGCGCCTAGAGCCCAGCAACTCGTATTACTATGCTAGGATGCTAAAAATGTCACGCTTAATTGCCGAATGGGAAGGCGGCTTTCTGCCCAGCTCAGGCCGTCGTGGATCTCCCCTCGATATGCTTCTTCTTTAGTGCTTGTTTAGCTCATTTCCGGAGACAAGGCCTCCCTAGCTCAACCCCATTGCAGCGTGGAGCAGTGTTGGGGTCGTTGGAGGCCCGGGGTCAAGTAGACTGTGAACGGTAAGCATTCCTCCGGGCTTTTGTTGATCTAGGCGATGGGATTCGTAGATGTGAATTGGGCAACTTTATCGACGATGACACCAGTAATCCGCAGTCTTTTGACATCGTTCGGTTCTTTCTGTTCAGGCGGTGGACATAGGTTGCAACTATAACTGGCGACGGCGCCGAATTGGAGTAGCGCATTAGATCTCTGCAGAGTTTGTGAATATCGCAGAAGTGTGGGCTTCGGAGGATTTTCATGTCTTTGGCAGAATACTCCGAAGAGTTGTGACTATCGTAGGTACGGGGAGCGAGGTTTCGAGACTGTCCACTTGGGCATGCAAGTCGAAAGCGACGGGAGCTTTGTCCAAGCCAGAACCGGGCTGGGACGACAGGAGGAGACGGAAAAAGCAGACGTCCGAGATTGTCGCTTCATTCGGCGTCGCAGTTCTTCCGCTCCTGAGCCCCTGTAAGGATGCCGTCATCGAAGTCAATCCGTAGTCCCGAGTCTGTCTGAGTGTCTCATGTTCGGGAGTATCCTACCTAGGGCATCATAAGCCACCTCGAGTAAGTAATCTAAGAAATAGCCAACCATGGGCGACGCATCTATCCTCCACATGCCAACTGCTCTCATCTTTGGCGGCAATGGCAAAACCGCCCGCCAGCTGACCAAGATCTTGATCGACGGCGCCACACCGTACACCGTTTTCAGCGTCATCCGGAACCCGGACCAAGCTCCGGACCTGAGAGCCATCGGCGCCAAGCCCGTCGTTCAGGATATCACAACCGGTTCCGAGGCGGACTTTATCAAACTCATCGAGGGGACCCGGCCCGACGTTGTAGTGTGGGCGGCCGGTGGCAAGGATGCCGAATCCGCCGAAGCCGTTGACAGGGACGGCGCCATCCGCGCCATGGATGCCCTAGCCAAAGCCAACGTCAGAAGTAAGCGCTACATTGTCGTCAGCGCCCTCGACGTTCGCGACCGCGACAACAAACCCGTCCCGGACTGGTACACGGAAACCGACGAGAAACTCAGCGACCGCATGTGGGGCATTATCGGCCCAATCTTGCGGGCCAAGCTGGCCGCGGATACGGAGTTGAGGGTTGGGAACGCAGCTCGTGGACTTGAATACACGATCGTGCGACCTGGTGGCTTGGGAGAGGGACCTGGTGAAGATAGGATTCGGGCCGGCAAGGTGGGAACTGTTGGTATCATCCCTCGCGAAGATGTTGCAAGAGTGATCTACGCCTCGATCAAGAACGACGAGACTTATGGACTGGCCTTCGATGTTTTGGGGCCTGGAGAAGGCGACTCAACCGTCAAGCAAGCGGTTGCAAGGGTGGCAAGGGATCATGAAGACACATTTGAGGGCTACTACTAGGCTCGCCCTCGACAATTTCCTCAAGTACATGGGCGTTTCCATCATCCCATCGGTTGCTCTGGGCGCCAGCGCACAAGTACCCGAAGATCTTGGCACCAATCTGATTGGTGCATCGCCAGATAATGCAGAACTCAAAGGACATCAGAGCCGGCGGGATATATCGCTGTACCATAAGTTTGTTAAACGAATTCAGACTCTTTTTGAAAGCCAGCTGGATGTTAGACTGTTAGTCTCATATGCTGTACACCTGACTCGCTTTCGAGTTTGGTTTCTAGCCGTAGATGGAATAACCAAAGCGTAACGTGAAAGACTGCAGTCAAATGAGGGATTATATCTCATTGTATTATATGCCTGAACATGTTTCTCATGTGGTTGCTGTCGTGGACTCCGGGTGTTCTGTCCTCTTCTCTGGTCGATTGGTGGGCTCTTGTGAGCAGAGACTGCTAGCAGCTCTTGTGATCATCACAATCGCTGGTTCAAGCGCTGAGTTTTGAATTATCCCAGTTTTTGGGTTGTGTTTTACTAGTAGATCACTCGCTGTTTTACATCTCCGCCTTCAAATGAACAGCCGGGAATGATGGCTGTCTTGTTCCACGGCCGTGTGAACTTCAAAAGGGCGGCATTACCCCTCAAAGACTGACCATAAGACTTCGGGTAGAGGTCAGCCAGAGGCGGGCATCAATTGGAGATTTCTTTTGCTGAACAGTGAGATATTTCAATGTTTCTGAAGTCCAAAACCCCTTGTTTTCATCCTTCTTCTCGGCTGTGGACAGCTATACGCGTTTGCAGCAGAAAATATCGGTCGAATGGGTGTGGACTCATGCCCAGACAGATCGCGCTAGCTCAGGACACATTACAACGACTTGGATGTCAAGGCACAGCATTCCAATACATATATATAGGCGTTGAAAATACCTTGCCCCGCTTTACTGCCAATCGTCCGGTCCAAATAAGAGCAGGATATAGACAACACAAATGTCACTGCTTAGAGCTGATTATTATAAGCATATAGTGCAGAGTGAGGAAGTCAGTATAGATAGGTATAACTAAGGTTAAATATTCTTCTCTAGCTTTCTAGAATCTAAGAGTAGAGGCTAGAGCCTATTTAAAAAGCCTCTAATAGGTATCTAGTATCTCTCTACTATTAGAGTTATCTTTTAAACTATTCTAACTAGCCTACTAAGTCTCTTTATAGAGCCTTAATTTCTTATTCTAACTATAATCTTATTCTAGCTTATAATATAATCCCCTCTCTCTAATAGATCTATTCTTAAACTTATTAAGCTAGTAATTACTTAGTAATTACCTATAAGTTATCTAGTAGTAAATCTTAGTTTTAGTTCTCTATAATATCTATAAATTTAGAATTTAATATCTCTTATTCTAACTATATTAGCTCTTTCTTAGATAGTTAAGTAGCTTAGAGAAGTAGTAAGTTAGTAATAAAGCTTCTATTTTCTATTTTAATTACTCTTATAGCTTTATATCTAACTTCTAAGAGACTATTTTCTTTTTAATAAGGCCTTACTTATTATTAAATTATAAATTATCTAATAGTTATCTATAATATTTTAGCTAGATATCTCTCTAAAAATAGTATCTTTTATTTATAAAATAATACTAAAACTTATTATTATTAGACTTTATTTTAGATACTTTAAATTTGCTCTTTAAAATAATATATTTCCTTTAAGTTACTTTATTTTTATAGTTTTTATAGTACTATTAAGAGTATACTCTCTTTATAGATAAATAGGTTCTTTATTATAGTATAGAAAACTACTAGTAGTTATCTATAAGTTACTTAATATCTATTACAGCATATCAGAACACCTATTAGAATATATATAGATTTAACCTTAACCTTCTAACTATAAAGTGGCAAATCAGCATACTTAAAGTATATTCCGCAGTGCAGGCGCTAAGTTATTATTTACTAGCAGGGAAATATTATTCTGCTAGTGTGGATCTGTTCTAGATCCTGTTCTACTATGCCTTACTTAAGCATACTAGAACCTGGATTAGCAGTACCTAATTAGAAAAGCTAGAATTAGCTATATTTATATAACTTAGATTATAATATACCTTCTAGTTATAAACTATAACTAAATACTATATATAAAAAGTTATAATAGGCTAGAAAATTCTAATTATAACTATCTAAACT